>VZSR01000520.1:1886546-2042192 GCA_013398615.1 Brachypodius melanocephalos
CTTATGTATTTATAGAAACATTTTTATTGTCTTGTATGGCAGCAGCCAGATTGAGTTCTAGTTGGTCTTTGGCCCTTCAAATTTTCTCCCTGCATGACCTCATGACATTCCTGTAGTCCTCCTGAGCTGCCTACCCCTTCTTCCAAAGATGAAAGTCACCCTTTTTTTTTCCTCTGAGCTCCAGCCAAAGCTCCCTGTTCAGTCAGGCTGGTCTCATTTCACTGGCTCATTCTTTGGCACACAGGGACAGCCTGTTCCTGTGCCTTGAGGATTTCCTTACTGAAGGATGTCCAGCCTTCCTGACTTCCTTGCCCTTCAGGATTACCTCCCAAGGGACTCTGTCAACCAGGCTCCTAAACAGGCCAGTGTTGGCCCTCTGGAAGTCCAAAGCAACAGTTCTGCTGACCCCCTCCTCACTCCCTGGGAATCAAAAACTCTATCATTTCATGATCCCTGTGCCCGAGATGAACTCCAACCATCACATCACCCACAAGTCCTTCTCTGTTCACAAACAACAAATGAGGTATCTGTGAGGTATCACAGTGAGGTATCTTCCCTAGCTGGCTGACTAGGGAAGAGAAATCTAGGGATATAAAGTCGATGGATATTTTCAGATAGCAAGCAGTCTTTACTCCTCCACAAATCAAAGTAAATATCTTTAAATACTTGAATTCCTACTATTAACTTCTTCATAACCATTTGCTTAGCACAAGAAGTATCAGGCAAAAGTGATGCCACAAAACCAGGATGCAAAAAGGAATGTGAAATCTTTGCTCTTTTTTTTTTTTTTTCAAGATAAAGAAAGCTGGGAATATCTGTCCTGCAGCAGCCTCACAGCTGCTCTACTTCCCACTTCCAGATAATAGGCTTGTAGCTAAGAAAAGCCAGAGCACAGCAATTCTCCACCCTCACCTCAGCCGTTCCGCCCCTGTTCCTGTAGCTTTCTGTCACGAGCCCAAGAGCCAGGGAAACCCATCATCCCAAGAAGTTTCCCATTGCCAGCAGAGTATGACACAGCTAATGTTTACCATGGTAACAACCCTTTAATCCAGCCAGCTGGATTAAAGGTCTCTGCTGTTAGAGAACCTCATGGAGACCCTTCTTCATAAATCACTTCAGGCAGCTACTGTAAACATTAGAGTTAGTGACACATTTAAAGTGAAAACGACCCTCATGTTCTGAAAAAGGACCAAAGGACACTCAACTGATCAGGAGTGGGACTATCCATAGACAGTAATAATGGCAGTCCCAGGTTTGGATCAGGATCATAAGAGCACAGTTCAGATCTAGAGAAGTGGTAGGTTCATTTTTAGGTGTACATGGGGTGGGGATGTGAAACGTAACTTTACTCAGAGAAGATTTCCCCAGCAGCAAGATTTTCGTCTTTCAAACGACTTACTTTCCTGGCCCTGTTCTCAGCTGCTCCTTCCTGTTTCCTGCCTGTCAAACCCTTCCCTTGTAACAGGCTGCAAAGCTCTGAAGTCACCCAATGTGCATTTAGGAAACTTGTAGGTACTCAAGTTCTGTCCTTATCTCTTTCAATCTTTAAACAAGGGTAGGAGCAAGACAGTCTCTGTTCTTCTGGAGGAGATTGTCAGTGACCTCATATGACCAAAAAACCAAAACTATATCTCTTAATTGCTCTGTTTCGGATCTAGAAATGAGAAAACCCCATCCTCTTCAGAAGAATGTGGAGGAATCTGTCACAGTCCATGTATACAGGTGTTGACGCATGGGTGGGTGACTATGCTTGGATTCCATGCTATGGATTGTGGGGTTTCTCTCAGCCCTGTTTCAGTCAAAGTCATCCTGTAAACACTTAAAAATATCCCCTCTGAGAGTACCTTTCAACTCATCCAGTCTTTAGAGTAAGTGACCACTGCACAGGTCTGTAGACACATGGGAGAGAAAGAAGCGGGGGTTGGGGGGCACAGTTACAATCCAGAGGTGAAGCAGTGAAAACTGCCACCATCCCTGACCCACACATGACTTCTGACAATACCTACAGTAAGGCTAGGCCAGGAACTTGTTTCTTGGCAGCTATTGGAGAATGGCAGTGTTTGCTCCAGAGAAGAGGCACTGGGGTGATTTTTTTTCCATGCAGGAACCATTTCAGCACAAGTGCCACATTTCCAAGCATAGATTGAGGTCAATAAATGTATCATACAATTATGTCCACTGATGCTCTGTATATATGCTGCAGTTCAAATAGTTTGGAGAGTCAGTGTCAGACTCCTGCTTATAATCAAAACCAGCAGCACTGGTAAAGCCACTGTAACAATTTGCAAAAGAGATGAGTAATGGAGCTGTGGCAAAAGAGATGAGTAATGGAGCAGCAGGTATATGGGCAGGTCTACTGTGCTTCTCCACAATAAGCAGAGTATGTTAATGCAAAATCCAGCAGTTCTCCTAAGTTGGGATATTTTTCAGAATCCCTTCCCCCCATTTTGAAATCCAGCATTTGCTTGGAAACACACAAGGCATTTTAATATACTTTTCTACAAATGAAGAGGGATGAGATAGGGGAAAAAAAAAACAGAATAAGTGGAAACCACACAAATGAGGTAGTTGTGAAACAAACTATTCACCTGGGAAATATACTGAATACTTTCTTTAGTCTCTCAGCCAAATCTCTGCAGGAGAATGTTTTGAGCTGGTGCAGTAAGCTAGGCATTCACAGATAGGATAATTAGGGAGATAAGGTGCCAAGCTGGGAGTCAGAAGATTTTGTTGTAAATAACCTCTTACATGCCAGGAGGCAAGTCACCTCACTGCATGGTAGTTTTACCCATCTGTAAAGCAGAGATGATAATATTGACTTCTCTTCATAGAACAGAACCTAAAGAACAAAAATTGCTGTATGAGCCCAATTCAGATTCTGCTACCAGGGATGGAAGGACTCACGTGAATTTGATAGGGCAGAATCAACCCTTACAAGTTTTAAGCACCTAGAAATCCTTGCCTTTAGTGTAACTTGACTCAGAGTCACCAGACAGCAATGCTTGCATAGTCTTTCTTTATCTGGAGTTCACTCAAACACAAGGTCCATCTTGGAAAAAGCAAATGTGCAAATGTAAACTTAGGAAACCAACTTGATATAATGTAATTTCATTCCATTTTTAGACCTTATTTCTAAAATTGTTCAGCATGTCAATCCGCTAGTTAAAACAATGGGAACTTCTACCTGCAGACTGATGGCATCAGTGACGTTTAGGTTTTCTTTTCTCCCATAACAGTCTAATCACAAATCTTCAGAGAATTAGGTGCTGTAGCCAGTGTTTTGGAACACAACCATTCTGCTTAGCATTTACTTATATACACCAGCAATAGATGCAGTGTTCTGTGCCGGCAATTTCTCTGTTTCCTAAATCTTCAACCAAATTGTCATTGCGGATTAGCATGGCTATCCAGAATGTGATCCCTAAGGCATGGCCCATGACTGTAATGTTCAAGGGACATTAATAGGATAGTTCAGTAATTTGCCCACATCTCCAGCTACTCTGTTCTCTTCCTCTTGAATTGAAATAAAATGACAAGGTTGTGGATTTTTAACAAGCATAGAGGAAAAATCATCAGCACTAAGGGACCCTGGAGGGGCTGTAAGAGCAAGTTCCAGCTCAAGCTACTAGAGATTTATAATGCAGTTTAAGAAATTAATTTGAAGAAGGTCCATTTTGTTGCCATTCAAGCACAACAAAGCCTGCAAGCTGCTTCCAAAAGAATCAATGGCTGTTACCAGTGAGCAGCCTGACCCACAAACACTCTGCTCAGAGATGTTTTGAGCTCCTGAAATAGACCAATTTGCCCTCCATCACCACCAACTTCATTTGCAAACCTGGGCTCAGGAGCAGCAGTGGGTGTCTCAGAGGCTTCAATGCTGAACTCTGCTGAATCAGCTGCCTCCCTCATTTCAGGATTAGAGCCATCAGCTTGTAGCAGTAGAGGCTTATGAAGCAACCCAGTTCTTTGCTCATCCCCAGGAGGACTGCAGCTCTCCCCAAACACAGTTAAGTGATTTTTAAATACACGGCTCAGTACCTGCAGCGTCAGAGTCACTATGGCAGCCGTGCCATGTTTTTGTTCATAGTGGTATTAAATAGCAGAGATTATTATGATCAGAAAGGAACTGCAACTCAGTGAAACCTTAAAACTTTGGAATCCTATTGGAATTAGTGTCCACAAGTATTAAAATGCCCCTATAGCTTTTGCCACATTTTTAAATGTGTTGAGAGACCGAATTATTTCATTGCTCACAGAACAAAACAAAACCTTACTACATCCCTCTCAGGGGAAATAATTGGCTGATTCTGCACAGAGAAAAATGGAGGCAGAGGTGAGATGTGCAGCAAAGACTGTTAATGTTGTGACAAACCAGTGGCATCTAAATAGAAGACAAATAAAGGCCTAGAATGCAATTACTGGTGCATGATAGATGCATAGTGTGTGTCACATACATGTGTGTGTGTGTGTGTGTGTATGTGTATGCAAAGTAACAAACATAACTTGAAAACACTTCTGCCTTCTACTCATCTGTTGTCCATCAGAGAATCAAACTCATACCTCCAAACCCTACCTAACTGTATTTTTTTCCCCTTTGGGGCTCGTTTTATTAGTTGGCTTCAAAATAATTGTGAAATAAATGACAATATCATATAGCATTCCGAACAAGCTAGTACATGAATGTAGAAGGGAAACTGAAATATGGTCTGTTCATTGAGTTTCTTCCCTTGAAGACTTGCTGGACCACCCATTGCCTTACAGTGTCTAGGTAATAAGCATTGTGCAACCGAGGTGTAGGATGCTGCCAGTACCACTCAGTTAACATATCTTGGCATTTGTGGAGCTTCAGAAAGCACATTTTGACTGTTTTTCCTTCCCTTCAACGAAAATACTCATATTGAGCTGTGCCATATTTCGAGTATATTCTCAATACACTAATTTACACTTTAAAACCCTAAAAAAATTCCTACACTAAATAGCTCCTTAAATTGTTTTATAAATGTAAAAACCAGTCACACAGAGAAAACATACGATTCTCAGTCTATCCTCATGGGAATGTGTGGAGCAAAATGGGCAAATCTATTTTGATTTGACAACCTGACAACCTATTTTCATTATTTACAGCCAAGAGTAAATTTTACTCTATCTAGTTTCCAAATTCATGGCCTGCTGTAGTGTTTTGTGTATGTAGTGTCCTGTGCTGGCATTGCAAATACTGTATGTGTTTCAGAGGAGAACATCAGAAAATGGATTGGGTTTTCTCTAAATCCACGTTCTGCTGTCGTATTTCCATACGTAACGTACTCTGTGTGTCTAGAACGTGTACAACCATTCTGCATGACTGATACTGGAAATGCTATAAAACCATCTGGGTAAATTTTGGGGAGGGGAAGAGCAGGAATTTCCCCCTCGGTAATACCGCACATGTGTGTAAAGCAGCACAAACAGAATATACTCAAATACTAAAACACAACTCTCAGTCCACTGCCTCTCCAGAGCTCCGAGTGACAGTAGGCTCCATGACGAACAGGTCATCCATGCACCATCCGATGTCATGCCAAAACATACTCTGATTTCTAACCGCAGTCTTCTGCTCGCAGGACTAGGAACCACTGCACGCCCCTTTCTGAAAGGGCCCCTCAGTGAGGACCTACAGGTGGCTGCTGTCACATCTAACAGGATCACCTTTTGTTTCTCCTCCCACTTAACAGACTTTATTTTATTTTGGTGCAGTGCACATGAACGCAGTGTCTAGGACAGATGTGCTACCTTTTAGAGTGTCGCTATAGAAGTTTTTAGCTGTGAACCCTTAATTTGCAGCTGGAACTCTAATAAACAGTGCATAGTGTTTCAATAGCCTTCTGCTTATATGTTTGAAGATTCGAAACTGAATGGTGAGGTGGCCAAGGCGGCGCTGGCAAACGAAGACTGTCCCCACATAGACCAGGCTATTACGCCTGATGAGGGCCTGCCCTTTACCCGCTCTGGCACTCGGGAGAGATATGGACCCTGCTTCCTCTTATCAACCGGGGAATATCCCTGCCCGCCTGATGGAGGAATAAGAAAGGGTATGTAGCTGGGGCCCTGTAACCTGTAGCTAGCAACCGGTTTAAATAACTAAGAGAAGTCAGCTTAGCTGTAGCACGCGGTAGTGCGCTTGCTGTAGAGATGCACGTTTGGGCTGGAAACCACCACCTGATGTCTGCATTTGGAGTTTCTAACCTATTTTTTTCAGAAAGAGAAGCCTAAGGAGCTGTAACTACCCCGTGCAGCTATGCTAGGCAGTTGAGTCTTCCACCCCAGCTAGTGCAGGAAGCTTTAGTGGAGGATGCTCTACTATGTCCTTAAATTAGCCCATCCCCTAAGGAGAGACCAATTAATGCATCATAGCAGTGAAGGTTTGCCACTGTGGAAAGCTCACAGAGCTTACCAGACTCTGAGGAGCACAGACTTGGAGGTGGCAGACAGAAGAGATAAACCACAAAGGCAAAACATACTCGAGAAAATAAGAAATTATTAATTAGTGACCTTAACAGAGCACTAAAACAAAATATTTGGATATTCATAGCTGGTTAGTTCGATACAAAGAAAAGCATGAACATCTGTTGGCACAGGTGTCTTAAAATTAGAAAATAATCCATCTAAAATCCTTTCATAAATAAATCATTATTAGTTAGTTTCACAGACTTCTGACAGGTACGAATCTCTCAGAAGTAACTGCATTTTAGTTTGCTCATGGTCAGAAAAATCTATTTAGAAACAGAAGTAAAATCACATTTAAAAAGCCTTCCCTTCTTAAGAGACTGCTTTGCTTAAATAATTTAATGTGAGGCAACCATACAAACCCCAAATCAGAGCTACATCTATATGCATCAAAGTTAATAAGGAATGGGAAAACTGGAAAAGAACTCACTCTCTTCAAATCAGTGTTTACCACTGGTGTACTGTATATAGTATAAGATAGAGTCAATATTTTAAAACTGCAAAGATTGTATGACATAACCATACACTGAGTATGGAGTATAGAATTCCCATGTGCCATGTATGATGGGCAATAGTTATAGTAAATGCCAGTTATAGATAGTGTATGTATTTATAAGTCTAAAGCTTACCATCAACAAAGATATAGTAGGACCACAAGACTTTCATATGAAAGTATATCCTCTAAAATTTACCTTTGTAGCAAAGCGTTTTACTTGATTCTGTATTGGATAAGCATTGGCCGTGTTCATTCAGCCTGGGCGAGTTCAGGTGGTTCCAGTGGATCAGAGGAACACTCCAAATGGCACATCCTTTGGGATGGGGAATGTATGGTTTTCACGATGCACTGCAACCTCCTCTTGTTCCTGAATGAAACAGAGGCTGGTTGGCTAAAGAGTAATATACGTCAGCATATTGTTGGCCTGTTTGAAACATGTTGAGAGCATCTTAATTGTTGTTCCAACAGAATTTCATCCATAGTTTGTGCAACTCTCTGTACACTTGCTGAGCTGTTTACGTGCATGCCTGAAAAAGAAGAGGGGGAGGGAGGGAGGGAAACCGAATGCATGCAATTTTTTCTTTCTGTTTCTTTTTTCTTTTAATGCTCAGAACAAAGGAGTAGTATCTCTATAGCAACATATTCAATTCTATGGATTTTGTTGCCTTGCCCCCCTCCTGCCCCACACAAAGATACCACAAACCTTAATTTTGCCTGAGGTCACAATGCATGAAGTGGAAGGGAGAGATATGTGTGAGTGTATGACAGAGACATAGAAAATCCCTCCCACTGACTCTTCTTTTTTTTAGGGTACAACCATGTTGCTGCCTGTAGGATCAATTACATAGCCTGACCATCTTGAGAAATGATGATTTTTTTAAAAAATGTATATATTTTAAACTTTTTTGTATTTCAACGGCCTTCTGAGTCATGTTGCAAGCGATACTACTCTCGGCATGTCCGTGCATGCAGATGCTATTGAACTGGCTACAATGTTGACCTCATTCTTAGTCCATTCTGTCATTGATCCAATGCTGTACTTTGCATTTTTCTTTTAAATGAAGGTTACGAAATGTCACGGAGCCTTAACAGCATAGCTGGCATAAGTGGAAAAGCGATAGGATTATCCTCAGTGTCTGCGCCCTACAGCTCTCCTAGCCCAGTGAGACGTTCTTGGTCTCCCATCCCATCTATTTTGTAGCATGGATCAGTAGCAGAGAATGGTCTAAAAAGCTTTACTTCCAATTAGCCTATGCGATGTTGCATATAGTCCAGGTGACTAAGTCTGAAGATGCAATGTCTCACAGTAGCACCCGCTGCAAACGGTGTTACTTCTGATGCTTAGGTGACAACACTCCTAAATAGCACTCAGATGGCAATAGGCAGGCATTGGCGTAGTACTGGTGGGCCATACGTGCTGCATGGTATCAGTACCTAGGATGAAGGGTAGATGCACCAGATGGCTTCCTTCCTGGTACATCCTGCTAGTATATGCTTATTGTGGCTAATGGTGGATCTACTGGCTCTGTATGGAATGGGTTAGGCGTTTAGTCGATGCTGAAACATGCCAACGATGGAAGATTTTGCTTTTCTCAGGATATTTTTGAGCCATAGGAACCCTGCAGGAGTTTGAGCAAACAAGCACAGTAGGATGAAACTTTGCATGGGCACCTATTTTAAGCTGAAAGCAATACTCAGACACACTGTAGAGAGGTCTCAGTCTGGCTGACTGCATGGGAAAAAAAATCCTGTTGAAGAAGAATATGGCTGCCTCTGCATGTAGCTATTTCACCTTTTCCTCCTTCCTTTAACACTAAGATGCCGAGCTTGATGTGAAAAGCGCAGGGAAGAAGCTCAAGTACTGATTGTATTCTTTACATGCAGATCTTTGCAAAGAAAGTCCAGTCATTGCTAAATATATGCCAACAGAGGCAGTCAGAGTGACCTGACAAGGCAAGATGGAGATGAACATTGATGGCTAATAAACATCTCTGTGGAACTGTGCAGGCATAGAAGACCTTCTCATTTGGACAAAGTTAACTCGCTCCATGCAGGTTTTATGGATGATTCTTCGTGGTTCTGGAGTTGTACTAGAGATGCAGGCTTTTTCTACGGCCAAAATGTAACAAAACTGTAGAAGATCCTTTTTTTTTTTTAATCTATTTTTTTGTTCCATAGCATGACTTGCATGAAGACAAAAAATGAAAAAGAAAAAAAAAACAACCAACAAAACAACACACACACAAGAAAAACTGCAAATGTATGATTAAGGAGAAAAAGGAAAAAAAAAGCAAAGTTATATATTTTCTTTCAAAGCTCTTTACTTTTACATACATTGTTGTAGCCAAAATGTAAAACATTATAAAACTGTACATTTCTTTGCTATGGATCGCTTCTTTTTGTATACAAGATACAGAGTAATGGTTTTAAAAAGTGCAATCAGGCAGTCATCGGTCATATTGACCACGCCTTCACAGTTCATCACACTGACATGAAATCAAGAACTTTTAATCCAACTAGAAGTGTATAAAATAAGAAAAACTTTTTCCTGTCTGTTTTTGTTGGCATGCTTGTGACACATGGGACCTTCCTTCGGACCTGACAGTAACAGCTGGTTAATTTTCCAGCTCTGGTTATGTTGTATTTTATTGATGTATAGATCCAACGTAAAGACCCTTCATAAATTGTTCATATTAAGTAATCAGTATGAATTTTAAACAAAAGAGGTGTTATTTTAAAACTGGGACTTATAGTACAAAATCAGGAAAATACTCAAGTATAAATGGTCTCAAAGTTTAAGAAACAAGACAACAGCATTGTATGCAATTTAGTACTGAGTAAAATGCATGCACAATGTTATGCAAAACAATTCTAGCATGAAAATAAATTTTGTATCATGGTTTCAGTGCCTGCTGTATAGTGTAAAGGGGAATCCTTTTCTGAAGCAATCAGGGGTTTCCAGAGACTTGCTTCTAAAATCTTGAATAAATACAGTGTTCTCAACAGAAATGTAGGAGAAAAGCTTGGTATTGCTTTGGTTCTACAATGCTAGTTTTGGTTAGTAGATAATAAATGAAGCCTGCAAACACTTGATACAACCGATGTCTAAAGAATTCACACCATTAGTAATTTTACAAGGGAAGATTAAAAACCCCCATAATGACCTAGGTATCTTCCTTTTCCCTCCCCAACAATAATAAATGTTTGTCTTTTTAGCTGATTAAATGAATTCAGTTTTTCTTACTTCTTTGGGCCCCGTCCTTCACTTGTTCTTCACTGAGCCACACCAGTCCACCTGATACGAAACTGAAAGAAATCCAGGTGTCCGAGTCACACTTGATTTGCCACACAAAACATGCACCAGTAAGAACTGAGAAACACAATGGGATTAAGTTTCATTTTAGATGCTACAAAGGACAACTATGGACTATGCAACAGCATTCTAGTTGCCTGAGCATTTTTGGTAAAGTACTTCTATAAAGGAAAGATACACACCTTTATCGTCATGTGAGGAATTTCAAAAGGGCTGGCAATCTTCTAGGCAAGCTACAGCATCTGCAACTGTTGATGGGAATGGAAATGTAAAGGAATAGTATCCCTACAGTCTGGAGGAAGTAGAGAATAAACCCAAAAAAACCCAGAAGAAACACTCATGGCTCTGGTAAGTGCTAAATTACACACAATAAAAACCCCAACTGCAGCTGGACCTTGTCGTCACAAAACTCTACTCCAAAAGAAAAACAAGGAAGACCTCGAGCTGTGGTTTAGGAATAGAGGAAAGGCTGATCATCTGAATTTGTACATAATTACAGAACTCCTTTGTGGTTATTGATGCAGCATTATGTACTCGATTTCTGCTTTAGTTTCTCCCAAGAGCTATTTTTCTCACACAGTTTCTATGCCGTCATTCTCAGAAGATAAATTTCTTACCTCCAGAGGTAAGATCCAAATTCATCCAGGATTTGCTTAATGAACAACTTTTCCTCTTATAACGTATTAGGAATCCAGAAATAGATTTATCTGTCCCATTTTTATTTAACACTGACTCAAGGGCCCAGTGCTAATTCTCCATTACTACAAGGAACACCAGCAATTCAGCCCTGTAAATCCCATGTAGATCTTCACCTTCCACTGCATTTTGCATATATCTAAGCCTTAGAAAACAGGATGGGTACAACTGTCTTTCTGTGCTACTTTTTTACATTCCCAACTCATTTTCATTTAGATTCTCCTCTCTGTTCATTCTGATTTGAGGTAATCATGTCTTCTGGGTGAGTTCTATAAACCCTTCAGAAACAGAACCACGCTTCCCCTTCACTGCCCTTCAGGACATGCTCTAAAGCTTAAGACCTGTTTGACCTCAGAGTTCCTCTTGCACAACAGTGGCAGCTCTGACAACACAGGGTGAGAGAGGAAACGAGAGAAGTGGAAAATCTCAGAAGCTGTTGCATTGAATCCTAAGAGAAATTTACCACATCCTCCCAGCTGCCTTGCAGTTAAGGAGCTTTTGCTCGGGTATTATGATTAAAACATTGATTCCTTCAAGTCTGCCCCCTCTCCCTAAGGAGGCAGATATCTTTATTAAAGCATTAAAACTATCCATGTGGGTAGGTTCTGACTTCAGGCTTTCAGTAATGCCACCAGCTACTTCTGAGTTCACTCCATTGCAAGAGCAGGAGGTGGTTTTGCAGTTCAGTTACACTCTGTCTGTTTCCTGCTGGAAATGAACATCTGTAAACTCAGCTTTCAGCAGTGACTTCCCAGCTCTAAGACCCAGTGCTGGCCCTTCATCTGAACCCACTGGCAATTAGTGGCTTATTACTGCTAAACATTTAAAGCATAGCTCAACCACATCTTCTACACTTCTATAGCTTTTCCTCTGACTGCATGAAGGTACTCAGTTTTTCTGGACCAACCTGATGAGCCTCCACAACTGCAATTTCAAACAGAAGAAATTTCTGAGAAGAGGTTTCTGCTTTCTCACTCCAACAGAAAAACCCCATCTAACCAACCAACCAATCAACCAAAAAAACAAAAAACCCCCACCAAAACCAAAAAACAAAAAAACCCACAAAAAAACCAAACCAAAACAACAACAACAACAACAACAAAAAAAACCACAACAAAAAACAACCAACCCTACACCCAAAAGAAATAAAAAAGGAAAAAAACCCTAACAAACCACATTAGCTAAAACCACTGTGATAACAGTCAAGCGCAGCAGTCATTAATCTGGATAAAGTGATTTTTCATGTAAATTGCCTTCTCTCTCCTTAAAATTTCAGGGCCAAAAAGATAATACATCACTGAAACAAATGTCTGCTAGCACAAATGAGCCAACTGAAATACAGAAGAGAGCGAGCAGAGCTAAGGCAAGAGCATTCAAAAAGGAACTGAGCACACAGCTGCTTACAAAAAAGATATGTCTAAGATATTACCCTGCCAGTTTGCACATCTCTTTCATAGTTTCAAAACAAGGCAGCCTATTTCTCTGCTTTCCATATATATCCTGGAAGGAACTTTGCCTCTGAGCTCACACACAAACTACCATCACTTCATGAAAACATGCATGAATTATGCATGTTATTTTTAAGTCACACACTTACTTGAGTTTGGGAATAAAATACCTGTCTGTTCAGGACTCCCAAAGCCTCTGCATTCGTCTAGGACTGTAGGTGCCCAATTTTTCTCCTAGGGAAATACAAATGTTCATTTGCAATCAAGAACAAGATTTGAATTCAAATTGAATTGAATGTTAAAAAACAGGTCCAGAACTGCATCTCGACTTTATCTGACAAAGCAAATGCTATAACAAGATATCTGCCCTGTCTTAGCCTGGCAAAGTCAGGTTTTCAACTCTCAGCATTCACTTGAAGGTTTAAAATACTTTGTACAAGTGCATAGGTCCAAACATCCCCAGGTACCAAATACTAAAAGCACGTGCTCCAAGGCTTCCTTTTTTTTTCCTGCTGCCCAAGCTAGAGATTCCTTGAGCAAAATGTTGCACTTGTGTTAGCTGAGCTGTCACTCTGAGGTACCTGCACTGCCTCTGGACTCAAAGGGCTTAGCAGGGATGACACAGCCGGTGCAGAGGCTGCTGACTGTGAGTCACAGCAGCACAACAGCAGACAAGGCTTAATCCCAGGGAAAGCTGCTCAGTAGGGGCCACGATTTGCTGGGGTGGTGTCAGCACAAGTGGGTGACTGGAGAAAAGGCAGCTCAGAAGGTGGGAAATGAGAAGGACACAGGATGAGTTTGGAAAATGGGTTATGCAAGCAGGAGCAATGGAAACAGCAATCAGCAGTGAGTGGGAAAGAAGAGCAAGGAGAAAGGGAAAGAGTGGCAGTGAGATTCACCTGAAATAATCATCAAGAGCCACTAGCTTACAAGGTAGAGCTCTGGCCTGGGACTCAGGAAATGGGAATTTTATTCTTGACTCCCCTGTGGACATGCTGGGTTACCTTGGTGGGGCCAATTTAATTTTTTGTGCCTCAATTTCTGTTTCTGCAACATTATCTTCTTTTTCAAGTGTTCTGATGTCAAAAGTGGAAAAGCCATATTTAATAAGCAATAGTTATTATAATCTATCTACACAGAATTAAGGCACCAGAGGACAGAAGCATCTCTTCATTATTTAAAAGATGCCATATTTCCTTGTCTGCAGAAGAACACAATGCCCCTGTAGGAATCCCTTTTCATTTTGTACTTTAAAGCAGAGGATTATTATGGAAAATTATTAAGCACCCACACAGTTAAAATGACAGAGCATCTTCATTACTGATTGGCAACTCCTCTGCTGCCCTAATTTAGGTACCACGTCTTCATGCATTCAAATCAGTAAAAACAAAACAAAAGCTAAACTCACTTGACATTTGCAGCCAAAAACTAAAGCCATGTCAGAACATAAAAAATCTCCCAATTCTTGGCCTCACTTCTCAATACAAAAAAAAAAAAAGGTAAGAACACAGTCTGCTAGCAGGGTGTTCACATATACTTAAAAAAACTACGATGACCAGGGAGTACTGGAACAATATTGAATTGAAATTCTGAAACTCCACTTACAATGTCTCAACCCCAAGACCTGAAGACAGAACTGCCCCCAAGTCTGCACAGTATCTGGATAATCAGGTGGTCTACAGGCAAAGCAGCCTGGAAACAGATGGGGAAAGAAGCTGGAAATGAACTAAGATAGAGGCTAGCCAACACGGGAATTGGACTTACACTCCACCCCCTACCAACCTGCAAAGGTACATCTGGAAATGAAACAAAAATCCAACACATCACAAAATAAAAATGCCAGAGAGAATTTTGCAAAGTAAATGTCATCCCTGAGTTTTCTCATCCTTCAGCCAATTTTTATTCAGGAATAACTACTTTGTTGTTCTTGTTTCCAATCAAGCTGAAGAATGTGTTCTCCCAATACTCTAAATTTATGCTTCCTCACTCTCCCACAAGGAAACACGTGGTTCATCCAGGCCATGATTCAAATACAGAGACTATGTTCACTGCTGAATATTTTCAGTCACATACTCTATTTTGGTATTTTACAGAGGCACTGATGAGTAAAAACCGCTGCTGCATTAAAAACAGGTGAATGCTGAGACAACTGACAGATGCACCTGAATGAAATGCACAAATAGCTCAAGAATGGGCCTGACTTCAGTCTTTAACATCTAAATGGGTGACAAAATAACAATGGCTTTACACATACAGTTTCTCCAAATTAACTTCAAAGGCACATATCATACAGACCTACATCTTCAGTTACATTTACCCAGTAGAAGGCCATTTCCATAAAAGCAAAGCATTTAACTTCAAGGCTGTTATTCTTTCTAACATACAGCAAAATACGCAAGATCAGCATTCACTGGGAAATAAGAACAGCACAAAAGCTAAAGAACAAAGCATGTACTACCTCTTTTTTGCACATGTATCAAGACATTGACGTGAAAAGAAGTTAAAGTGGCCAATTATTTTTGTGTCACCTGGAGTTTTCAGCAAATTCCATGCAAGCACCACTCTTCTACTGTGCACATTTTGAACCACAATCAAAACCACACAAGATGATTCCCTACCCCAGGCTGAATCCGTTCCAAGCCTTTGGAATTTCCAGCTAGTAGTAAATGGCGTAAGCAGGACTCAAACACTGATAACAAATCTGGAGTCCTTTTCAAGAAAATACCTAGCTGAAAGAAAAAGCCCAAGACTTACCATGCACCATAAAAATATTACAATTGCTCAGAGTGACCAAGATCTGTCATCTTCTTGATTTCTAACATAGGGGAAAAGCAACCGGAAGTCCCAAAATTACTTAAGTCTTGTTTAAATCAGATCCAGAGTTCATGGAATCGAATGGAAAAAATAGTAAGCATTTGGTTACATGCTGAACTAGATCAGAGGCCTGATCAAAGTATTTCTGAGTCTGCAAGGTGAAGACAGATGTTGCCATTTTGGCTGAGGAGAACCGGAAATTTCAAGGTGTGCTATGACTGAGAAAAAACCCAAACATTGCAGGTCAACGAGTCCCATTATTATAAATAAATAGTGGAAGAGGGAGAACAATAACATCCACAAAACAGAATAGTTTGTCTCTCATCTCACTCCCACCACTCCACCAGGCTGGAATGCTGTTAAGCAGTGAGATTATTCAGTCCTCAGGAGCTGTATCTTGGCTCTGTCCTCCCCCTCCTTTCCCCTGTTTTAGCTGACTGTATAGAATAGCTCTCTATTGCTATTCTTTTAAATATTTCTCTACAGTCACCTTTCTCTTGTACATTCAAACTGTGACTGATCTCCTTCATCAGTTGTCCAGCCCCACCTCTAAGTCTCACGCCTCAAAACATGCCATAAAAAGCACAATCAAATCACCTTCTCCCACACTCCCCACAATTTCTCCGTGCTCAAAACATGTAGCTGAGCGAAAGCTCCTGCCACTCATTTAGAAGTGACCTTTGTGGTGATTGCAGATGGCAAGGCTAGTCAGACACCAAAAGGACTGCCAACACGCAGACAGAAAGACAGTGTCGGATAAGAAGTGGTGACTGGGCAAACCATCTCCCATCTTTCAAATGAAAACACCTCAAATACAGGGCCTGGCACGCTGAGCACAAAAGGAACTCAGAATGCCACACCAAGTCCAAAAACATCAGTGAGCACTAAGTGGCCAAAACCCAAAACAAAGCCCCCAAGAGACAGAAACTTCTGACACAACGCACACATGGTCCTACCAACATTCTTTGAAATGGAACAGGAGTGCCTTGTGCAGGGGCACATGGAGGTCACATGAGCAACAACTACAGATCCCTTAGGACTTCAAAGTAACAGAAGGCACACAACAGCTTTCTTCTTCTCCCCCTCCACCCAATGGCCTGAAAGTTCTCTGGACTGAAGGTTGACAGTTTACAACTTGTTCTCCCTCATGAATGTCAGCTCACTGCCAAGTTTACTTATCTTCAGAAAATGGGAGGGCAGAACTCCTGCACAGACACTTGCTTAACTTCTCCCAGTGTCTTTTTGTAAATATATATATATATAGTTAATTTTTTTACAAACTTTGTCAGTTTATTTCCATTTGAACCTGCATGCAGAATACTTATGTAACGGGCTTCTCGCCTTGTTTATCACAGAAGACCTGTTAAAGAACTCTATGAACCATAGCACACTGGGTCTGCATTTTGCCTTGCAGAGACTGACCTTCCCCACGAGGATTATCAACAGGCAGCAGCCACAAGCTCTTAACATCAGCATGGAAAGTTGTCATCTTCCACTTGTTTAGGAACTTTTAACTGTGTGTTCTCTTCCTCACAGAGAAAGTCATAGCTGATTTTGTACAGTGCTTTATCCTGCAAACAAAGCCACTGCCATACAAAACAGGGCATTCACTTCTGAAAGAATGAGCAGCAATTTGATTCTGACATTCAGCCGTGTACGTTCTACAATGAATTCTATTCACTCTCTGTACCACAGCAGCACCTAGAAACCCTGACTGATGACAAAGCACTCACTACGTCAAGAAAAGCCATTACTTCCCCAAGTCTTCAACCTATGCAGGCACAACAAAGGAGACAAAAATGCAGTTCTTGCCTTTCAAAGATGAAGATCAGATGCAGATATGGAACACCAGATCAGGACTAGAAAAAAACTGACGTAGTTCTTTCCTTCTTCACCTTATCATCCCAAATCATTCTTTGTGTTCCAAAAGTGTGTTCGTGCTACAGGTGTGAAAAATTGAAAACAATTTCAAATATCCAATTCATATTTATTTGTTACATAATTTCTTGGACTCCTCTGCAATGAACTCCAGCAACAGCACACACAGTCAAAACGTGTTCCAGTCCAGTAAACCTCACGTAAGGCACATATTGGCTGTGATTAATCAAGGAACAGACTTATTTAGAGGAGATGAGTACTGAAGCAAGAGAACATGTTTATTTGGTACACAGATTTTGCAGAAATCACAATAAAAACCTCAGACAGGACTGTCAAAGAAAGCATGAGAAACTGTTCAGTGCATATAATAGAGAAGCTTTGGTATCCAGAAAGTGGCATTGAGAATAGTCAATAAATATCAACTTAGATAATTAAAAGTGCAAGAGGTCACAGCCTGGAACAGTATATTGCCATAAAGAACCACAAGTGACACATGGATTAAAAAAAAGCCATTTTGCAATAGAAATCTTAATTCTACACATTATGCAGAAGACCCATTTGATTATTCTTTTAGTATCTGTAATAGTTAAAACCAGCTTCACAGTCTGCTCAAGTTTCTCATCCATTGAATAGAAAAATAAAATACCATTGAAAGTGAAGCCAAGAACTATAACTGCTGTAAAACCAAGGGTGAAAAAACCCATGCAGCCCATATTATCACCTTAATTCCTTCCCCTTCATGTGTAAACTGATACATCATTAGAAAGTCTTCCTGTCCTATTTCCTAAGAGCCTTTCTCTGAGCATTTTGTAATTTTGTAAGACTTCTTCCCTGGCAAGCCTGCTTTAAAATTAAACCACTGTTTAGCAACAGTGGGTCTCGTTAAAAGGTGCATTTACTACACAGTAGAATCCTCTGTATTTAGAATTTCAAATATGTTAAACATCACAGCAAATATAAGTATTGTGGGTGGTAAACATCCAGTTTAATGGCATCCACTGTATTTGTATGGAAAAAAACCCAGTTTTATAAATAGCTTCCAAAATTTTGCTCAACATAGGCAGCTAATAATATCCAAAGACATCTCATTTTATATTTTTTCCTTTCTCTTACCAAAACAAGTGATAGGCCTATGTTCTGTCAAGCCCCCAGCTGGAACAAGTACTGTGGGCATACTGTGAACAGCAGCTCAGTTGGGCTGCAAAACAGAAGTGAGAACTAACCTGAAATTTTCAGGAGCATTCTGGTCTGCCTTTCAGGCTGGAGAACTTGTAAAATCTTTCTGGTTAGATTTTGATGTCTTCCTGTTCCAAGGCAGATGGAAACACAGGAGCTACATCGGATCAAGCTACAATTGATTTATGCCCTTTGATAAGAACTTCTTGATTTCTTCTAAGAGCTCTTATAAGTTTTCCTTCCCTAAGCAGTAGCTTCAAAAACTTCAGGTTCGTTTGCAAGTTAATGATAATTCGTGCAGATCTGCATCCCTGTAAATCTATAATAAATTGATGTCTGGCACAGAACATAATCCATGAAAAATACTGCTCCTTTCACAGTTTAATCAAGACAAAGCTAGCTCAAAAGGGCCTCATTTTCCCCTTTTGCCATCCTTCTAAATTATATTGCTTTTTTTTTTTTCTTTTAATCCTAATCTTCTGCTTAAAATGTGTGTATGCATCTAGTCGTGCTCATTGGCATTTCTTTGTGGCCCAAACCATTTTTTGAGCTGCTGGGAGCTCACAACCGCAGCAGAAGTTGGCAGGTGCAACATATCATGATATAAAGATACAATAACAAAAACCACCTTCTCAGACCATTTCTTCAGACTGAATTTATACACCAATAAGCCATTAAGCAGTTAGTTTCTTCCTCAAAGACTTCTCAGAAGAACAAGGAAATGTAAATCTGTCTTCAGTTATATTGCATCAAGGCAGAATTCTGTCTGTGGGTAAGAAAGTCAACTCCTGTGGCAAGAACCCAGGAAACAATTTTTAAAATATTCCAGCTTTTTATGCACAGTTGTTCCTTTTGGATTTTGGAAAAATATCTGCAGCTTCCAACTACCGTGTTAACCATGGGCTGTTCTCCTGTAGCGTTTCTGAGCTACACAATCCAAAGATCTCCATCCACATCCATGATGCTGCGATTGCAGGTGTGCTGGGTCTAATGAGGAGTTTGACAGAGGGCCATGGAGTGTCCTGCCCCACATCCAATTAAGATCTGTTTTGCACAGCCAAGAGCTTTGATTAGTTTTGGGACACAGACGTTTGCTTCTGTGCCATCACCACACATCCCATGTTCGTTCCATCCCCAAGAGAAGCACTGGCCACCTGAAAGAGAGGACAGAAAATAAACACCACAGAAACACAAGAGCTTTGGTTATTTTTGAAAAGCAGATTTGTCAACCCATTTTCTATTTAGGTTCTAAGAAATTCTGCTAAGGTGGGGAAAATATTCTGGTTTTCTTGAAAATGTAAATAAACTCAAATGACTGGTTCGCCATCCTGTTCCATATTGCTAGCAACAGAAGAGAGATCAAAATAACAAAGACATTTGAAAATCACTTAGTAAACACATAGTTCAGTATTTATGCAGAGCCCACAGAAATCTCTCTGCATTTTAAGAGCCCTCTCTGAAATGATGTAGAATCTCTGTCTTTCAGGTTTCCCCTAGTAAGCAGAAGTATGATAAATCAAGAGCAGTGACTTGATTCATTCACAGCATGATCTGCAGGACTGGGGAACACAGAGCCATGGTTCAGCCAAATTGCATTTCATTCCTAGCTTCGAGTTCACGTGTTACCTTTTTCCTTTAAATACAAGTTTTCAACAGCCTGCCCTATTCTTAATCATCCTACCTCTTCTGCTTACTTTGACATAATTTCACTGCTTTTATTATTCTTATTTTCCCTCATTATTATTTATTTTTGTAAGATCTACTCTTTCATATCCCAAATAAAAATTCATGTATTATTATTACCCCATAGTACTCTTTTTTGAAGCACAACATGCAGATTTTGTTCTATAAATGGCTGGCATAATAAAAAATCCACCAAAACCTCCCTATTCTGAACTATAAGTGCTATTCCTTCCCTGTTTTCTATTCTTTATTTGGTTGCCAAAGACTATATCTGTGACTTTCTGTACTAAAAAGAAAGACATGCTGCCATATAATCATGTTTGTGATGCCATTGTTATTTTTGAAAAGCAGCAGGTGTTAACAGCAGGAAGCAGCATTCTGGATTCCCAATAATGAGAAGTGCCAAAATTCACAAACTCTAATCCCAATCACGATTTTATTTTTAAAAATTCAGAAACAAATTATTGCAAAGGTAGCAGGGCCATCTTCCCTGTACAAATCCTGTGAGATTCCACTGTCCTCTGCTCTCTTTACATTATTAGTATATTGAAGTTCCCCTCTTCTGCAACAAAGTGTAAATGTTACTGAGGCTAGATGTAACTAAGCAATGACATTTCATTTTCCTGACAATCTTTAAGGCAATAGAACACAACAAAGCACCACCAGAACATCACAGTAGCCAAGGCACACCTCACCTGACACAGAAGTTCTGTCACTCTTATCTCAGGAGGCACCTGATCTTATGATTGTGCATGTGCAACATTGACAGCCCAACCTACATCCCAAATGCACTCACATGCAGTGCCAAAAAGCGCTAAAATCTGAGTGGGCAGATATCCTATTTAAACATATTTAATATATCCCATTTAAATATCAACAGAGTGTCCTACAGGTTAATGGGATTTTGCTTATTGGTAAGGCTCCAGGTAAAAATGTTTATGTAAATATTACAAAGCAGAAAAAAAGACACCTCAATCCCCCAAGACACATCTCAGACTAATCAGTCAAGGAAGCTGCACCTAAGAAAAGACATTTTTTGGCACAATTAATGTCTGAACCCTGCAGAATGAGCCAAGCTGACAAATGTAATGAAAAGAGAATGCGACATGCCCTGACATCAATAAGATCACTGTGGTAAACTTTTTGTTACTAGACACCAGCAATTACTACAACAATTTACATGCTTCCATGAAGACTCACTACATCTGTTTAAAGGGTGTCTTATTTCTGTTTTCATCCTGTTCCATCAGGACAAGAGAGAGGAAACCAGAAATTTTCTGGTCACTTTGTATTACTGCTCAGTGGAACATTAATGATATAATAAATAGCCAAACAGTGCATTAGGACACTAACATCTCAAATTGATAAAGATATCCAGTGAAACATCTTTTGAAAAAACATCACACAAAAATTTACAAGCTAGGAACTCCCCCAGACAAGAACATCTTCCCTAAGATAAGGATTGTGGAGTCTTTTCCAGGCATTACTTCTCCAAGCATGTCAAAAGGCCACCAAAACAGATTTTTCTATGTGATTCCAGTGATCTCTAAGGTTACTGAAATGGGACAAGAGTGAAAACTGGCAAAAGAAAAATAGAAAGTAAGGAGGATTTATGAATGGTCTTATACAAAAACGCTTTGTACATCCATGGAGAGCTGGCAGAAATCTGAAGAGATGAAAGGGCAGTTGACAGATATGGAATGACAGGCCACAAAAGCATTTCTCAGCACCATCAAGTCAGAATCAGGAAAGCTAAAAGACTGAGAATTTTTGCTGTAAAAATGAAAAGTGTAACTGTACCACATCTGCCTATAGGAGATTCAGTGAAAGGTTTGTACACAGAAATAGCCAAATGCTTGACTTGTGTCAGAGAAAGCAGAATTTGCAGAAAACACACCAAGTCCATTTTTGGGGCAGTAACACATTAACAAAACTTGGAGGAGGGCTGGGCAAAATGAGTGTGGTGAAAGTGGCCAGGAGGGAACAAGGATTCACAGCTATGTGAATCACTGGAACAGAAATCAAAGTCAGTGAAGATCAAAGGTAATGAAGCGTCTATTTTAAAAATGACATAAAAAGAATATCTGCAGAGCTAAAGGCAGACCCTAAGAACTAATAACTAATGGCTAGCCTCTGGACAAAGGGCACCACGTAATGTTTTTTCCCTTTTCCCATATTCCCCTCCTTTTTTTTTCCTGATTGCTTCTCTTCCCAGTTTATTGCTGATAAAAACACAGAACCAGCAGCCCTATATGCCTTCACAAGAAAATTCGGTTTCTATGTCTGTGCCAGACCTTCTCAGGATGGAAGAGGATTAGAATGATGAGTATTAGCACAGTTACAAATTGCTTCTAACAAAATTCAGAACAAGCACTGTAGCATGTTCTCAAACCAAAGGATTTGTGTCTGGTGAAGTGAGGGAAGGTTACTCCATGTTACTGGTTAAGTGAAACCACATAAGATGTTGCATTTACTTTTCTCTTTCAAAATGTAAGTACTCAAAGTACAAATCAAACCCACAGAACTCACATGGCAACACAGCAGAATCCCAAGGGAATTTCAGTTGTGTTCACAGTCACACTAATCAAAGTTTAGAGTAATGTTATGCAGGATTTTTCCCCAAACATTAAATATACAAGACATAGGGACAACAAAATTATTAACAAATCTATTTTAAACAATACAAAAAGGGGCTAGTGCCCTCCTTTTGTCTGCAGTAATTAGCTGGGCTTTTCTCAAGGTAACTGAAGTGACAACAGCAATCTAGAGGTTCATTAAACTGGAGAAAAGTATTTCCAAGTAAAATAAAGCTGCATCAGATTGGAGAGAATTCTGGAGAAAGAGGAGAATTTAGAGTCGCTCCTTATTGCTGAGTGGAATCTTCAGATGGAAGAATCAATGTTAGCAAATTAGGTGCTCTGGGTGAGATTCACTGCACTTAACTCCAGTCACCTAAAAAATCAAGCGACTTAGCTACAGATCATTATTCTCTATATTCCTCAAAAGCCAATGGAGACATCTGCACCTCTCCAGCAAGAGTGAGAGATTCATCTTCTCCAAACACTGGGGTGAAAATCAAGTCTGTCTCACTCTGGTGATGATAAAGGGAGACCAAGTGATTGTCCTAGCTCTGGCGTATCAGTTTTATGCAGCTGAAGACAGGATATATTAAATCACATCTTTACAATTCGTCTGAAGGCAAAGAAAGGGAAACTTGAAACAAGGAAGCTGCAAATATCACTGCAGCCTAGCTTCAGGCTACAAACAGTCTGCTTCTAAACCTGCCTGTGCCCTGGAGGCTTATCACTGAAATCTTTAAAAGCTCCTCTTTTTTGTTTCTCCTCTACCATTCTTTCACCAGCAAACAAACAGAAGTTGGCCTTAACGACAAGCCAAGTATCTTGAAGTCAAGTTATTCAAGAGACAGCTTCACAGTTTAGGGAAACGTTAAAATGTTTTAGTATAGCTCTGTTATATTGGCTCTGTGCTCTTTGCAATGCCCCACAATATTTTAAATTATTATTTCTTTTTGACCATAAATTAGTGCTACTCTACCCTTCTGTTATAGACGAAGTTACAGTAGGCAGGAGATAACTCAGAACAAGTCACAGCTCTTTAAACAGCATCAGGACTGGACCACGAACAAAATTCAGGTGTCTCAGCCACCTTCCCTTGATTATTTGAAAGCCTTCAAAACCTCACAAGGAACAATGTAATGCTACACAGAAGGAGATTTAGACTATACTTCCCCCAGGGAGCTGCAAAACACAAATTAATATGTTTTCCTGTTTTTTCCAGGCCATCTGGTGGTTCAGGGTGTCACATAAAATAAAAGGCAATAAGCATCCCTCTAAACTTTTGTATTTTTAATAGCAACAATTCTGCCATTAGTGCAAAAGATCTGCAATTTTAAATTGTAAGAAACAGGATTGATATCAGTTGCTTTCTGCAGAAAAACATGGAACTGTATGAGTAGTTAAAAGGGAAGTCTAGGTATTGTGCAAAATCTCATTAAAGGCAAAGCTTGGTAAGTGGAATGTATGATGGCATCATCTCAACGCACAGTTGTACCTCCAAAATTAGGAAAGAACTATGAGAATCACATTCAGTTTTTATTATGGAGCCACATTTTCAAGGAGCAAGCTGTCATGTGCTTCAGGCAGCCCATACAATTGTTGTTCAGCCCTCAGAAATGTGTGGCTGCCTTTCAAGTGAGTAAGCGGGATATAAAATCAGACACATTGCAGTGCTAACACAACATACAGGTAAGAAACACCCTACATTTTTGATATTAAGTACAAAGCCACGGTGCTAAAGGCATGCTGATTTCAAAGACAGCCTCCAGTCAACAACCTGCCCTCACTCCACCGTCGCATCATTAGTAGCTCTCCTCAGGCAGTGGACCCAAACACCCAGTCCCCTCCTCAGCAGTGGTTTTACACAAGTGAAAAGTCAGCTGACATCAGGTCATGTGTCTGTGGTTCGTCCTGGCACCTGGGAAGAACAACTTTCAATGTCCTCAAACAGTTCATCACAGCAAATGCACGAAGCCTGCACTGTGTGGCTGTCTTGGTGCTCTAAACTAGTATCTTATGTGAACTATTATATTTTCCCAGCAGAAGCACTGTTTTGTTATAGGACCTTTTCTTTGGCTACGTTTGTATCTTGTGTAATACAGCAGGGACTTCAAACTGGGTCATGGCCTCAAGGCCAACTGTCAGAATATCCAATTACAATCCATAACCACCTACTGAAGAGAATCAAACTGAGAATACAATATGCCTAGTAGGAGCTTAGGCATGTGCAGTACTGCAAAACGCAGCAGTAAGGCTACACATCTCCTTTGCAATTAAATTTCACTTGGGAAAGTCTGACTTTTCTAGTTTCTGCTTCGATATCAGTGTCTATGCCACAAACAGCAAACAGAAGAGCAGTACAGAGCACATCTAATATTTTCTGTTTCGTTTCCACCGTACATAAGTAGCCAAGAATTACAAAATGGGAAGGGGAAGGAATCACATTTATGGTAAGACAATTTCCAAGGGCAATGTAGCCTATCTGCCACAGCCTGAAAACTGTCTATGGAGAAGGAGCCCACATCCAGCAATGCAGAGAAGTGGGGAAATACACAGTAAGATGTCACTGAGAAAAAAAAGCCGTAGCAGATCCATACAAACATGCTGTGCATTTTGCTGTGCACTGTTTTTAGCATCAGGCAAATAACTGGGACCATCCCTAGAGGAAGTGCTATCTTGCCAAATTATAATGACAATAGAAATTTTGTTCTGTTCTCACAAGGCACTTCAAAGCACAAGCTGAGTGGTTCACTGCACAAATTAATATGTATCTATTTGAAAGAATCACTCCATATTACATCAAATAAGCATTTTAGGTTACCACTCAGGCTAGCTTATGATAGAATTTATTTTTTCCTTCTCAGTTATGCAGAGTCATTTTGAACCAAAAAAAAAAAAAAAAAAAAAGAAGAAATTCACAAAACTGTATCCTAGAATTTAAAAACAACAGACTTGCAACTACAGATTTCTTGGGCTGCTGCACCCATGTAGTTTTTTGTGGTGGAACTGAAGCTCTGTGGGAAGGAGATGGTTGCTTTGCTGTGTGTAGGTAGCAAGGACAGAAATCTACTGCAAGGATTATCTGTTCACATTTCTGTTTCCATGGAGAAACATGAATGGTATTAACTGTGTCTAAAGCTCACAGGTGCTGCACGAGGTTTTTGTTTTGGTTTTACTCAAACTTGTCAATTTCTTCCCAACAGGAAAGCATCTCCAACTCAACACAGAACAAAACCTGGGTTCACGACTTTGTGCAAGACTGAACGTAACTGGTCCACTGACAATACATGAGGATTATATCATACATGAAGCAGCTGCAGTGCAGAGAGGATTAAGCATTAAAGATGCTTTTTTCTACACCTGTAGAAGACAAGAAAATTTTTGAATTTTGGTCATTTAAGTACAGGACAAAAACACCTGACAGAAATTAATTAATGGAGAGATTTGTCCTGAGGCTCTGACCGTGGCACTAATGTCTGTTCCACGAGGATATCAGACATGACAGAGAGTGACATTCATTCAGAACTTACATCTCTGCCTCTCACAGTGACAGGCATTCAATGTGTCACAGTGCTTTAACTTTGTGTGACCAGAACTAGACAATCACAGTCTCATCACAGAGCCAGAGACTGCAGGCTCTGTACTACGTGAAACAGAACATGCAGAAAATACCTTATACCTAGTGCTTAGTAAGAGGTCATCCACACAAGGCAGGAAGTCAGAGCTCACCTAGAAGAGTGCGAGTCATTCAAGTGTCCCGTGGGACCATATGGTGCCATGGCCATTTGTGCCCATGAATTCTGGGCAGTAAAGCATCACCATTTCAAATTTGCACACATTTCAAACTGACGTAAGTAATGACACAAAGAAAAGGAGGGGACAGCTGTGATTCATCTGACCTACAACGTCACCTCCAAGATCTAGAACTGAAGGGCATCTTCAGCACAGGCCTAGAAAAAGTCATAGATGAACGCAGAAGCAAGAATCTGAGAACCCCCTCAAACTGCATTCCAATCCTACATGTAGCTTGTCACAGCACTAAGCAAATCATAGAGCAGGAGAAAGGACAGTCAGCAGAATGAGCAGGTGCATGCAGGTGAAATGGTGCTTCTTCCTACTTTGCTGACTGAAGTCAAAAACAAGAGATCCCACTGGGCTCTCAGGAAATTGAGGAAGAACAGCTAGGTTGGAAAAGGATGTTTTGAAAATGCTTTGGTGCTTAACATACTTCATAAGGCAACCCTCTGTAGATCACTGGTCTATTTACAAGCACGAGCTTTAAGACAATCACACAGACCAGGCTAGAGACGACTTCCAGTTGTTGGCATCTTATAAAAAAATACTTATGACATAACAAAAGCTGAAGAGATAGTCCATATGGTCACATTTACCTACAATTTCTTCTCTCCTGACTGCTATTCTCTTCCTCTGAAGGGCTGTTTGCACTGAACAAAAGTGAGCATTCTGGGATTTATCTCTGAAGGTGTCCTTTTCTGCAGAATACAATTCTCCAACTTAGATACAAGAAGCGAAATGTGTAAACCTTCCACATGGACACCTTATGTAAAATAGCTTTGTGTTTAAATGGGCTTTAGTTTGAACTTCTCCCCTTTCATTTTCCCTTAGCAATTTGCAAGGCTGCATTTTGGTCAAGTTTCAAGACACATGATATGAATGTGCATTACTGTTGAGTGAAGTCTAAAAAAAACTGCTTGTTGATATTAAACAAGTGAGGGGTTTCTTTCCCCCCATGCTTAACAAGTAATCTGAGATCAATTCCAGCAGTCATAAGCTAAAGTGTTAGAAATGCAAAGAGAAAAATCAAGGAAACAAGTGGTGACTGAGTTGCTCAGTTTCCATCTTCCTGATTGAACTGGTAGATTTTCTCACAGCTACATAAACAGCGCCACAGAACAAAAGTAGTGGCAGCTCAGCAGCGATATTAGGATGCCTTATTTTGCAAAGTTTCAAGTTGTGACCTTGCTGTATCACAATGGCTCAGATGACAGCACCCCTGCAAGTGCCACAGTGCAGCTGTAACAGTGACAGCACTGTAGTACCGTGCGCTGTGAGAGCTTGAAAACGCATATCTCGATAAAAGCTATACCATAGCTGTAGTCAGAGAGAGTTCAGGGTGAGCTAACCCTCCTTTCTGGGCAGGATTTGTGGATTACAAGTTTCCTCTGTGCTGCAACCGCTGTACTTGAGTTAGCCCACTTGTATCCGGTTCAAGTGTGCCTACAGCACCCTGTACTGCAGTGCAAGTGCATACCTAATAAAACTCCTGTGGGTCACGTGCCTTGTCTTGTCTGTCTGTCTCAGTCTGTGCCTGTTGTTACAGGGACTCTTACACTTGCCACTGTGTGGGGGTCTGAACGGGGTAGCTCTAGATCTACTAAGATATAACAAGAGTTGGGTCATTTGAGCACCTAGAAAAGGAGTAATAAGTGGTAACACCCTCACATTCACACTGATTGCCATTTGCAGCCACCATGGCCCTCTGCCTCATACAGTATAGTTCTGTGAACTAACAGGACCCCTTTGAAAGGAGAAAACAGACAGCTGACAGAGCCGTGACAAAAGATGAAACCAAGCAATTAAAAAAATAGAAAACAAAAATCCCAGGATTCAGACTTCAAACACAAACCATAGAGAGGTTTATGTCAAGTGTGTGCAGCAAAGGCAAGTCATGTTTTCTCAGAAGGGCTGATGAAACACAATGCTCTTACCCAAGGCTGCGCAGGGCTAGGCTGGTGGTAACTTTCAATGGCAAGTGAAACTATTGGATACTGAAGAAAAACAATTTTAAAAAACCCCACAACAAACCCCCAAACAAACTGAAAAGTATTAACACCACAAACTGCACCCTCAGTCCCATCCACCTGGCTAAGCCATTAGTCTGATTGCTGCAAAGCAGGACCCAAGTGGTCCAGCTCTTCCTATTTCTTAAAGGCTAGGAAAAGATCAGGAACTTCAATCATATCACCCTATCAAGAAACTTTTACAAAGTAAAGAGCCAAATAATGTGTACCAGATGGGATACACGGATTTTCTCCATAGGTAAGCAATAACTAGGGAGACCAGGACCGTAGCAATAACAACTCTATTGTTTAAAGCAAGAATTCACTAAGTGTCATATTTCAGTAAGAGTTTTGGAAAAAGTAAGCAGATGGTCAATGCTGGCTACGAAAGAAAGAGTGGGGGAACAGGCTTTACCAGCTATAATTAAAAACAAGTATTATACTATCAAGAATTAAAAATGGTCAGGAAGAGAATCTAAGCAGACAGCCTCAAAAGAAAAGTGCCTATAAGGCAGGATTGGATCTGCTTCTCCAATCATAATTTCAAAATCCTACATGACTGTTGAGTGAGGTCTGGGGGAATTGCTTGTTGATATTAAGCAAAGGAAGAGTTCTGCCATCAATATGTGTTAAAACCAAAGGCGGGTTTGCCTAGACAGAAACAGTTTTTGACATCACCTCTGGTGCAGAACAGGGATTCTGGGCAAGACATAAAGCATAGCTTGCAAACTTTTTTTTATCTGTATGGACAAATTTTACTCTATTCTTTTATTCACTGAAATATTTAATTGCAAACCCGTAATTCTTGTTGGAAAAAGCAAAGCTGTTAAATTTCAATACGAAGTTGGCAAAATATGAGCACTTCAAGCAATACACAGGGCTAAACAGACCCCAGCCTTGAGTGGCACAGAGTAGATTACGGGTGTGCAAACACACCTTTTACATATTCAGGCCAGGTAGTCAGAAAATAATCTTGCTGTAGCATAGCTTCTTCACACTTCTACCTTCACCCTCACCACATTTCTACCATCACCCTCCTCCTATTGATATCTGTGGGTCAGTTATCAATACATTTACTCTTCACACCCTTCTTACCTAATCTTCCCTAGAAGCACACAAGGCAAGGAGAGAAACACGAGCAGAATTTGGGCTGCCACTGGGTGCCAAGTGACACCATTTTAGTTGTTCTGATTAGGAAAGGCAAACAACATCCCTGACACATGACGTTCAAGGTACATTTTGGGGACACCTCACTTCAATCAGTAGAAGATGCACCTAAATTCTGAACTAGGGGTAGCTCCTTAAGCAGAGGGAATATACCAAGTCAGTCCTTGGAAGAAAGGCAAGCACAAAACAGTGTCCTGAGATGAAAAATTCCTGCAATCAATGCTGTGAGATGTCTTCTGAAAGCTTCTGCTTTGCACCATTTTTTGGGCGCTGGCAAATTAGCCATGCAGAAAACAGCATTTGCGCATCGGGTGCAGGGATCCGAGGCTGGGAAGTAAAATCTGTCTTTGGCACAGCAACAGGGACAACAGCTGATGGGCAGAGGGATTCAGGGGCGCCCTGCCAGCTCCAGAAGGTTGGAGACCAGAATGGACAATGCAAGCTGGGTCCCTGAGATGCCATTCGGCACTTTCCCATCTGATCCTCTGCATAACCTCAGGGAGAAGAAGAAACTAGTTGGACTGAAGACAGAAATATCTGACACCATTTTGGAAGGACTGTATCTGCCAGAGACCTGGAATAACAAAGCATTCTTCAGAAAAAAAAAGATAAACACTTCTATCTCTGAAATAATATTTGACCAAATTAAGAATTCAGTGAGGAGCTTTGCCCTCCTCACTTTGGAGCAAACAGAAGCACTGGAAATATGAGGTCTCCATACATTAGAGAACAAATTGCTTTTCCCTGTGTCCATGCAGAAAGCCAGTCTCTTCCATTTTATATCTGCCACTAGACTAATTACACAGCAGGAACAGCTATAGAAGACAACCTAGAAAGAAAGGGAGACAGAAAAGAATTAGGTAGAATTTAAGGCCACATTTGGCCCTATGACAAATATTTATCATTACTCACAGAGAAAAGCAATAGCACGAAAACCTTTTAAGTGATGGATAATAATACTGAGAAAATAGTGTACAAGACCAAAACCCAATCAAGCCCAAACTTCTGGTAAAACAGCAAGCTTCAGTATGCAGCAAGAAAAGCAACAGATGACATGCTTGTGGGTCCACAGAACTGTGTATATAACATCCAAAAAAAAAGAACACTATATAGAATGAATAAATAAAGATTGAATTTATTCTTTACATTGCTGGAAAACAGAACAACCAAATATGAAGATAACAAAAAGACAACAAAATGTTGAGATGTTTTCTTAAATAAAATTGCAATTTTTTTCCTCTGGTTTTGTGATAACTTAAGGCCTACTGAACACCAATCATGAAAATATTTCTTGTCCAGTACAGCTAAGAGATCTTTACTTTTCAGGCTCACTTACTAACAGAACTGTAGTTCTGTTCATGGGTGAACCAAAATGCAATTCTCATGATTCTGGAAAATGAACTCCATCTCAGTGAGACTCAATACATGGAGGCTTCTTAAATCTATTCAGGAATAGATGAAGCAAGAATATGAATTTTAAGCATCCAATCAACCTAGCAGAAGTGGTTCATATTCCAAATTAATCTAAAAATGCTTGGGTTCCCTAAATCAGAGCTTTTTCATTTTTTTTAATCTCTTTTTTTTCTTGGTGGGAGGAGGCATTATCAGCATTTTAAAGCTCTCTGTAATAATTATTGACACAGAAAGGTTAAAAATAAAGACCATTAACCTTTACCTAAAAATACTACAAAGGATACAAGAACCATCCGTGTCAAAGTATTTCAAAATAACAACAGCTAGTCAGGTGTCCTTTTTTTTTGGTCAGTCAAAAAAACCCAGAGATTAAAAAGGATTACAACATGAGTGGCAATACTACACTTAACATTTGTGTTTGAAAAATATTGCTATGTACACATACAAACATATATTCTACATATAAACAGGGATGTTTGCTTAACAGATTTCAAGACCCTGCATTTGTAGTGACAACACAATTTCTGTCTCTGCACACATCCCTCTGCAGATGTTCGCTGGTGTTTTGGAGCACCTGAGTTTCTGCAAGTGGGATTCAATTTGCCTAAATCCAAAACATCCATGGTGTATCTACCTGTGCATGTACACAGCCATCCTTCATGGAGGAACCTAAATCATCTCATACTCAAGTGACAAACAGGCAGTTTCAGAGTAGGGTTCATCTCACTCAAAGCAAATATCTGAAGTCAAAAGAATCCTTCTACCACCACTCTTTTACTCATCTCTTCCTCTCCACTGCCTACAGATTATCTGACTAGCTCAGGCATAGTTTAAAGTTAAAGCACACAGACCCTGCCCCAGATGTCCAACCCAACCTGCTTTACAAATTTGCCGTCAGGAGACATCGAGCTTTCTGAAAAGTAAGTTGCAAAATCAGCAATCCACTGAGATTTCAGCTGTCCCCCAAATCTTTAAACAATTTTGAACATACTTATGTAACCTGATCATCCAAAATGTCATCTATGCACAGAAAGCTCTGAATGTTGTGCAGCTAACAAAACCTTCTATAGTCAGATGATGAGCTCTGCATTAGGAGCCCCTTCAGTGAGCACCAAGCTGTGTCTTCCTAGTTTTACTGCATCTTTGGTATCCAGCTCATTCAAATATACACCACAGAGACTTCCCTAAGCTTTTGCAGCTACCTGGTGGATTGTTACCAACTTCTCCATGGGAATGCCTATTATTATGGAGAAAACACATTACATTAATTTCTTAAGAAATGGGAATTATTCTTATGTTTAAGTAGTAGCTGTTGCTTCAAACACTTTAAATCACTGTGTTGAAAAATGATTTGAATAATTTCAGTTGCTCTGATTTTCAACACCTTCTTTCCTAGCCAGTGTGTCTTGCTGAAAGGTTGCTCATGGAACTGTTTACTTTCCAGCATAAAAGGTTATTGTTTTCAGAAATTTCTGAGGAAATCCTTCTAATTAATTAGTTTACAGTTCCCACAGCACTTTATTTCCTTTTTTTTTTTTTTTTTTCAAATTAGGTATTGTGGGTTTTTTGGCTTGGTTGGGGTTTTTTATTTGTTTTAGAAAGCTCCCAAAGCTCTCTCAGGCAGAAATATTTCTTGCTTTCTCTGCAAGAGATGCTTTTTGGATGCTTTTGTTAGTGAGAAATTTTTTTGGCTCTCCAGGGGACAATTAAACAATGACAACATTCTATTCAGCCCAAAGCATAATTCTATTTTTGAAGGTTTTGTTTGACTAACATGATACTGACCACAACTTTCCATCTGCAAGGCAATGTAATTCAAGTTCAGCCTCATGTCAGTGTGCACTGGCTCGACTCAAGTCCCAGGAGGTGCAAAAACTACTTAGCTGGCAATGTGATTAGGTAACCAGCTCTCCTTCAGGCTGACTACATGGATGGATCCAAAGCTGCTTCTCCAACTGGTAGTCAGCAAAGGTCTTAACAGGATTTAAGAAGCAAAGGCAAGCCTTGATGGAAAAGGCAAAGGGGACCAATTGCTTATCCTTGAAATGAAAAAAAGAAGCCATGAGGAAAAAGGTTTGAGAGCAGCTGAAAGCAAAACCCTGAGTCATGACTAATTCCTTCATTCCAGCCATCTGTTTCCATTACTGACGCTTTGCTCCTTTTAGCCATGTGACTCTAAACTTTCTCATTATAGAGGGAGAATTACCCTGCACAAAGCAGAACTATAATCCTCCTTCCTGAGCTTTGAAAGGACTGGTAAGACCTTCCCTCTGACAAATGGCAGAAACCATCACAAGAAGCAGCAGATAGCAGGGGACTAAACCTCTGAGTGCTGCATTACTGGCTAAAGGCTACTGATTGACTGGGCTCTTTGTACATTTTCCCACCTCATTTCAACTACTTTAGCTGTTTTAGCTTGTTATCTCTCTAGGCCAAGGATCTACTGCATGGTGTGACCTCACCTTGAGCCCATGGATGTTGTCGAATGAAAATAAATAATGAAAAAACTCTAAAATTCTCTGTTGCATTTAATCATCCACGGGTTTAGATTCACGGTGCTCGGTAAATCTGGAACTTGAGAAAAGAAGTGAACAAGAACCCTGGAGTGAAGGTGTTCAGTTCACCTGTGTATTTTGAATACACTTGAAAAAATGAACAGTTAAGTTTAACATGAGACATCATGCACTTAATTATCCTTTCTCACATGGTAACTGATATGAAATAAACCCATGTTACTTTATTCAGTTATGAAAAGAACTTAAGGAAGGAATCATTAAATCAAAGGTGACTTATATAGGCCTGCTTTTAAAGAGTGATTTCCTGGGAAAATGTTCCTCAGTGCTTTTTTTTTCCCATCTACAGTCCGGGGACATTTGACTAACTCAGGGAACATTTTAAAAGTTCAGGATTTACAGCAGTAACTCATACGACATCCTTAAATTAATGGCCATTCAGGACAGAGGAAAGAAAATAATACAGAGTGAAAGCAAAACTCACTTAAGTACAGAGAAGCCATGCTAAAAGCCATTTGAGGGCTCCTGAATGCATATGGGATCTGTTGAGGCAGAAAGCTATTGCAAGGAGTCAGCATTGATTTCCACATTTGTGCTGTACAGACCCTGAGGATTACGTTAAGCACTGAATTCTGGAGTCAGGAGAACGGCAGCATCCTGTGAGCATGACATTTCTGCCTCTGTGGAGGGCTACAACCCACAGGGCTGTAAAAGGCAACTTACTCCTTTCTTTATGGAGCAAATATCATCAATGAACTGAGATTGTTTTTAATTAATTTTGGCACTTATTTCTTACCTTCCGTTTTCTGTGTCCAACACCTCCTTCCCCCTAAAAAGATGTCTTTTGTCCCCTTTCCCTGCAGTCCTCATCCATGCAACATTTCTGCAGACTTCTGCATGAAGACAGCATTAGCTGAAAGGGTATCAGTGGAACAGAGAATCTGCTCAGTACTTGCTCACTGGCAGTGTCTCTTTCAATCTTTCTCTGCCAATAAGGGATTTTAGGGGATTGCAGGAGGTTTACTTTCTGTGCAGGAGGCTAAGAGCTGCACCGTGTAACTATAGTGACAACTATTGTGAAAGCTCTTAGTTTATATTGACACGCCTCGCAACACCCCGTGGAAAAATTTATACAATTAGAGAAACAGAAAATTAAACATCCTAAAGGCCAAAGGAAAATATTGTGGTGATCTGCATCTCCATGCCTTGCTTAAATACTTCCTGCTGGTAATTTGCTTCTTTTACTGTATAGTGGTAACATTAAAATAGCATTTAAAAATTCAGTTTCAACAGTGATTTAAGCCTCCACAATGCCAAAACAGAAGATACACTTGCAATCAGCTCAGAAAACACTGTAGCACATTGCTGTATTTGACAAAGATTCATCACTGGGAAACTGACACTACATAAATGGAGAGAAGAATAAGGTGCACACATTTTTTCATAGAGAGTAACAAACATTTGCATAGGGATATACTGAATTATTCATCTCTTACAGACAAGACAAAAGACACATCTTTCTAAAAGGTATTTCTCTATCCAAAGGATATGAATTTTAAAGGATTTTCCTGTGCTCACAGCAGCTGAGAACCGTGTGAAAATGATACTGAGATGCTTTGTCCCAGTCTTAAAGAGTTCTGTGACTTGATAGACAAGTTTGACATTCCAAATCCAACAGAACAGTTTCAAGCTCCCAGCAAAATATGAATATGCTGCAGTCTGAAACTGCCTCAAATATCCTGGAAAGTTACCAAATCACTTACGTCGAGCTTGAAAATGCCACCTCTAAATGTGCTTCCAAGGCCATGATCCACAGTGCTGGAAAACTGATCCTTGCTAATGGCCACCATTTATAGCCTCAACCTTTACTACATTGCTTCAGTTCTCTCCAACAGCTTAAACAATATGAATCAAAAACACTTCCAAAGACTTTAACAATTACCACCAGGCCGAGAACTACACCTGCAAAAACCTTGACCTTATAGACAAAGTGGATTTGTATGATCACAGGAATTGCCAGTTTTGCAGTCAAGGAATGGGACCAAAACACTTTACTCCAGCTGCCAGTTTTCATTTCCTATTCTGCTGTCATGATTTATGTCTCTAAAAAAGCACAATAATTGCAATTACTTTTTTTATTTTAATTATCATCCAAAACAAAAATATTTAATGGCAAGGTTTAGGGAAAATACTGAACTGTTAATATAGCTCTACTGAATCTAATACTCTTGCAGTACACAATGCAATCCAGGCAGCCTGGAAAGGATGAAAATGATGTGTTGCTATGGAAACAGGAAGGCACATGTTTAGGTTGCTCATCCCTGAAGAGCTGCCCCACCAGTATCTTTAGAGTCTGCTAATACAATTTTAATCCCTGATTAGAATAAAGTGAATTTTACCTCCTGTTGGACACCAGAATCTTGGTTTACATACTGTCAAGCTCTTTTAATGTTCCCTGCATCTAACTATGCCCTGCAACATTAAGAATTAATTTATTCACAAACAGAATGTCAGCATGCACTTCTGTAGTTCAGCTACTTAAAATTATTATTCCACACACCAATAGATACTAGCTTCCCAAATTAAAATCTTGTGCATGTAGGAAGGTGCTTTTTAATTTATTAATCGATATGCCATACCTCCCCCTTCAGAAAAAACAACCATAACAACTCAATAAATCAGGTCTCAACTAAATAAATCAGGTTTCTGATTATTACTGGCTTAAGACCATCGACCAGGGATATGCCCATTGAGAATGTGACAATTAGCCCAGTGCCAGTGTTGCCACTCACCAGACACCCTAAACATCCGCTGCTTCCTAGAAATTATAGCTTCTGTCAAACTATGACATACCTGCAGACAGATCTTTCAAAACACTGGGGCTTACGAAGTAAAAATGCATTTCCAGGCAACCAAACAGAAAACAGGCCAAGTTATTTGCTGGCAAAACTCCACATATTTCATTATTATCATAGCAGAGCATCTGGCTCCAAACATGCAGCCACTAATTACCTGTACAGTTAACTGTGTTAGTACACTTATTTGTTATTATACTGGGAAATCAATAAGCAAGACTAGGTTAATGCTACAACAAATCTATTAAATCATTCTTCATAAATAACTAAGTACAATGTTAAGACTACCAGTACGGTAATAAACAGTTAACAAGCTCTGTATTCTGGACCACAAAACAGCAAAGCAAAGCTGAAAAGACAAGAAATCCATACTGTGAACAAACAGGTGCATTGTTTTGTTTTGTTTTGTTTTGTTTTTAATGTAGTTGTGGTTTAACTGGGCAGGCAGTGAAACACCACACAGCCATTCCCTCACTGCTCCCCAGTGGGATGGGAGAGCACACTGGAAAAAGGTGAAATTCATGGGTTGAGATAAAGACAGCTTGATAGGACAAAAAAGGAGGAAAGAATAATAATAATAATGATAGAAGGACACACAAAAACAAGTGATGCACAGTGCAAGTGCTCACCACCCTCCAGCTGATGCCCAACCAGTCCCCCAAGCAGCAGCAGCTCCCCTCCCAGGTTTTTGCTCAGAATGATGCCATATGGCATGGAATATCCTTGTGGCCAGTTTGGGTTGACTGTCCTAACCATGTCTCCTCCCAGCTCCTTGTGCCCCCTCTCCCAGCCTACTCAAAGCAACTAAATCATCAGTGTGTTATCAACATTTTTCTCATCCAAAATCCAAACCACAGCACTTCACAAGCTACTAGAAGAAAATTCACTATCCCAGCTGAAACCACTACAAGAGTCATACATTATAAATTATTATCTTAAAATTTTAATTGATTTCCATTCATGTATACAATATTCCTCTCTTTCAGTATTCCTGGTAGAAGGACTTCAGTGGTTCATTCAGACAAGTCATTCAGGAAGAAAATCAACTCTCAGACCTACCAACCATAAATCTCTACTGCACCGAGATCTCAAATCAGAATATTAGAAGTGCCAATGTCAGAAGAGAGATGAGTGACAGCAGGAACAATATGTCCTTTAAAGAGGCCAGATTTATCTGGTTTCAGCTTCAGAGATATTGAATAGGGGTGATTTTCCACACTCTGCTCCCAGAACACACTGGCACTTTCAAGAACATGGCAGTCCCTCTATCCACTGTTATATTCAGGATTGAAGTTTTCTAAAAAAAAAAACCTGACACTAATCTCCTGATCAACTGTACAAGATTTTTAAGATGTTGGTTATTTTTAAATTAAACTTGAAATACACTGATTTCCTCCAACAACACTCCCATTTCCTTTTCCTGGCTTTGTAATTAACATGAAGACATAATAACTGCAGGCACAGCCCTCCCCCAAACCAGGATCCCACTGTGTAAGCATTATGCAGTAGCTATATTTCTTCTTCCCCTAAGGTATCCACTGTGATATTTTAAAAGATTTATTTGCTTACAGCTAAACAGATGATATTTACTCACATTACAAAACTCCTGTCATGCAACTCCAGCATTATTTAACCACCTTCTCTTAGGAGACAACCAAGGACAGCAGGTCAGGACAGTCACACTGGAAAGGCTTGCAGAAAGTACACACACATTGTCCCTTCTCCCAACCACACAAAAATAACCTGAACAAAATCATTATCCAGTTTCATCAGCAGTGCAATATGCAACTGAATTTCTGAGTATTTTGCTAAATAAGTGGGTTCATTTACCCCTCCAGCAATAAAAAAACAGTACAGCAGTTCCCCTTGGCTCAGAAGGTCAATATGACAGTGCTTTATTCCTGTTACTTTTTAAGTGTTTAGCTGCTGGCTGGGCATCTCCACTGGCTACCAAACTATTTCCAAATGTCCTTCCACCCAGGCATCTGTCTCTCCAAAATTTTGGAGACAAACAGCTTACGGGAAAGTGGGAATGACACAGTGACATTTGGATTACAGTGCCCCCAGCCTTCCTTCCTCACAAAGGTTGCTTTTAGTTGTGACACTTAAGCTAATTCATATCACTTCTACTGCCTAAAAGACAGTGTGGCCTCATTTCTCTCCTTTATTCCATGTCTGTATTTTAAAGCCAACTTCTTGTTCGGAATGTTCACGGATCCCAGGCAAGAACAGCTTCAGGACACGGAACAATTCAGTCTGGATCTCCGGAGATCGTCTGCTTAACCTCGCTGCTTGAGTGCCTACTACTACAACTACTCCCATGCCTTGACATTTCTGCACTGCTATCTTACTCTTTGCACCAGGCACAGTACCCAGAGAGACTGTTGGATGCAACTGGGTACTCTGAGGCAGCTTAAGGCTTCCTCATCTCAACCAAACTCCCATTTTTCAAAACTTTTAGGATCTTATTTTTCCTCCACTCACACTTCTCTCCAGACAATAATCCTCATTCTTTGCTAAGAAACTCAATGTCACTCTCCAAAAAATCCTATGCACTAGCCAGCTCCAAAATAGGGTAATTTTCAAAAAAGGGGTGGATCTTCAGCTCTTTTTTCTTCACTTTAAAAAGCATACATAAAGCTACTTTCTGCAGATGGAGTAAAACGTACCCTGTGAATGAGACAGCTTGGCTTTCTCATTGGACACTGAAGGGTTGCTATGATTCAGACATTATGCTTTAATATTTAAATTTCCAGAAGCTGCAGATATGCTGATATAAGAACAAACGTCAGAAGGCTGACGTTTCTGAGATCCATCTCAGAAAAAGGTCAACAACACGCTCTGAAATCAGGTTCTGTTTCTGTCTATGGGAACTTGACAGATTTCAGTCACTTGAGTAAGAAAAGGTTGCCAAAGAGGAATCCAGCATTACGGTGCAGCTTTCAAACACTCATGAGGAGACGCTAAACTCTCATTTCCTTTGTCCTTACCAGAAGATGTAAGAAATAGCAAACTGCTTTATTTATATACATTGGGCCCCTTGGTCCTTGTTTTCATTTCCAAAGTCCTCTTTTCACACAGATCCACATTTATTTACTGCTTGAAAATTGCAATAGTACCGTACCACTTGACTCCACGCAGGGCATTTACTCTGCAGTGTTATTTTTGCCTTCTCTACAATTTGGCAGACCTGTCAAACTGGGAGATGTCACAAGCTCCCTATAGCTCAGGGCATCAGAACCACGAGGCTTCAATGTGTTTGGGTTTGGTTTGGGGGTGGTTATTTTTCCTTTCTTTCTTGATGATAGGACCCTTTATGCTGATTCCAGCCTTAAATACTGCATCCTGACCAGCACGACAGCTGGGGAAAACAAGATCTACAGTGTCAGCCACTTACATGTGTTCTCACATAGTCACCATCTGCTTGGTAGTCCCAGAAGTCAGCAGCTCGTATCACAAAAAGCACTGTCGTATTAAACACCCTGCTGACACAGAGACCACGGAGTGAGGGACTGAGCCTTGCTGGCTGCTGAGCCATCAGGTTATGGCCTCAAAATGTACCAGCACAGAACCTCTAAATGATAGTCCTTCAAGGTCTTTTCTGACCTCTTTCTTCTCCTAGCTACAGGCATTGCACTGATGATGAAATTGCTGCAGCTCGCATCGTGTATATTTGCTAAATAATTGCAATTTTACAAACTCACTAATGTCTCCTATTGCATGTGTTTGCAAGATGTTTTGAGAGGATGAAAAAAACCACTGAAACAAAGCCAAAATAAGTAATTTGTCCTTCATTGAGTGAAGTGCCTAATGGTTAAGTGAGTTAAACAGGACTAGGGAACCATTTTGAAAGGCTGAAAGGATCGTCTCCTGGGCTTCTACAGAGGAATGATCCAACCTCTGCCATATGGTAGGATGCAGTCTGCTTTCCACAGCTTAACTGGCCCAAGCACATGTGAGTGGGGAAGCTCTGGCCTTGGTATCTCATCCATTTCCAAAGTCTTAACACACTGAGCCTTTCATGACCGTACTGCTTAAGCTCTGATACTGAGAGGAAAAAATCTTCATGTCCAACCTATCACTACATGATCATAATATGTAGTCCCAGTGAAGAATTTGGGACTGCGACACACAAAACACAGTAAGAAAAATTTCTGTCATTTCCAACAGGAAAAGGAATAAGCTCAAAAGGGATAACCTGCTCACTTCTACATATATACACACATGTACAATATACCATTACTCTTCTGTATAACATCTTATTTGCCTTAAAAGAAACCAGAAATTCTTCACATCTGTGTTATTTGTGAAATTTTAGGCTTAATCTGGTTGTGTCAATTTGTTTCCCAGGAACAAGAGATCCTGACAACCTCCAGCTTCATGCTTGGGTTGATCTTGCCAGCAGAGATGATGATGATGTAGCATTTGCATTCCGTAATTCCCTTCTGCAGATAAGTAGATTTCTGTTTTTACAGAAATACATCAATTATTTTTATTCTATGTAGACATACATTTTTTTCTGAGGCTGGTTCTGAAACACTTAAATCTGCTCATAAACATTAGCACGAAAATTTTTCTAGGCACACAGTTCCTTTTCTAGCAACTACTATTTGAAAACCGAATTTTGAAGTCCCCTTTTCCCTTTCCAGCCTCATAAAGTGAGCATGGTACAGGACTTTGCTCATTGAGGTATCACTGGATGTAATTGTTTCAGTAACAAGAAGCTTGTTTCCCAAAAAAAGGAGCCCAGCAACAGAAGTGTCAGCATGGAGACACAAGCAGAGAATCCTGGAAAAGCCTCCGAGACTGCTCTGCCAAGTTACACACTTGATCACTGAGCTCTCAGCTCCCAAGATGATCATGATAGCAAACACTTCAAGCAGTCCCAATCTATTGTGCCCTAAAGGTCACATCAGAACACCACTAACAGTATTTCTGTTTTGGTAGTATAAAAAGTGCCCCTGGTGGGAATACCAGACACTGTCTTGCCCTATGTTCTCAACACCCTGTTATTCAGTACATTGAATAACGATGGCAAAGCTGATAATTAGTGATTGGGAATCCAATTCCTTGTTAATACAGCAAGAAACCCACTGCACTTCACACTGACACAAGGGCTGGGTTGCCAAGGGGCTCAGGCCAGGTGGAGCCTACCAGAAGAATTGGGTCATGTTTCTCCAGAAGGCAGCCCTTTGACACAAGATCTGTCACTGCCTGGAGCACTGGCCTGCCCGGCACACATTGCTGCCTTCCCCTAAGGTAAACCCAGCCTGTTCTTGGAACCGCTTTCCGGGCTACACAAAGACAAGCCATCAGAGACTGCCAGAACCAAAGGAGATGAGGCCACCCAGGGTAGGCAGACAGCCATGGACAGTGCAGGATTAGGGGCAGAGCAGCAACACACTCAGACCTCCCTGGCTGGAGAGACACACACGGGACTGGCTGTGAGCAAGAAGCAGTTTAACAATGTAGTATCAGCTCCAAGCAGCAGCAGGAGATGAGCAGCCTTCCTTCACACCGCAGGGGATCAGAGATAATTCAGAAAAGGGAGACAGATCCAATTTAATACAGCAAATTAAAGGGAAACCAAGAGAAAAAATTGGGTCAATCTGGTATGCACATGGCATTCTCATTGATAAAACAAGTAGACAACAAGATTTTTACAGAGGTCTCCAGAAATGAGCAGCACCCAGAAGCTCAGCAGATGGCCTTGAATAATCGGCCTGTTCACTTCAGAGTCCCAGTGGGAGCTGAGCCCTTTCAAAATAACTGGAACAGTCTATGGATATCAAGCAACCACCAGCAAAGGAGGTGAATTTGCTTTCATTGCATTTCCTCTGGTTTGTTCCCAAGTTTTCCCTGCTCATTTGTGTATTTCCAATTAAAATACCATTCTTATTTTCGTAACTGGTTCCCCAGTTAGCAGCAGGGGAGGAAAAGCACAAAAACAAAAGCTCTCAGTAATACAGCCTCAGAAATGCATCCTAATGTGCAGCTCCAGGGCTCTGGCACAGCAGCCCTGAATGAGCTGCTGCTTCCCCTGGCATTCCAAGGACGGGTGTACATCAGGCTGTGCATTTGTATTCCCTGCCACCACCTCGGCCTGGCCTCTCTCCTCGCTCCCTCAAGCACAGACATCATCTCATCATCGGAGAGATGACCTGTGAGCAAACTGCATTGCAGCCTGCACTGCTGGGCACAGAGCCCAAGGTGAGGGAAACAACGCGAGCAAAGCCACGCGAACACCAGGCATGTTCAGCTCCTGTGGACATGCATGGCTGTGGACACACATACTCTTGCTGCTCTAAAGAGCCAGCAGCAGCCGTGCAATGCTGCTGCAACCTCCAGAAACACCCCTTGTCTCTGCTGTGTGTGTAGAGCCAGAGGGCAGGCTCATTTTTACTTCCAAAAAGATAATAAAGGAAGAGAAACAGATGTGTTGGTAGCAAAGTATTCTCCTGTGCCTACCACAAATCCAGTATCTCCCACTGCCCACAAATACAGAAAAGTATCTGGGAGAGAGGAGATAAGTCTTTGCTAACAGTCTAATTTTCATTTGGAAGTGAAGGGAGCACTCGTTGAGAAAAAAGGCGGAGGAGATAAAAATCAGAGATGGTGAAAGCACATTCATAAAGGGCACGAGGAAAAGGGGGAGGAAATCAATCACAAGAACAGACAAGATCAAAAGGCAGCACACCAGAAACAGCAGTATTTCCTTGGGAAAAAAAGCTGCAGGATGAAGAGGCAGCACAGCACCATGCTGTGAGGAGCGCCGCTCTCCTCACCCACTGCATAGCGAGAGTTGGTCTTTCTCCATAGCAACAAGACACTTAAAAGCCAATCTGGAGACTGAAGACCGGCTCAAAAACAAAACACAACATGTATCAATTTATTATCTCTATTTTAAGCCTCAGCTGGGAAGTACACAGGATAGCATTTGTTTAGCCCGAGGAAGCATCTTCATGGAAAGCTCTCTCCTCCCTTTATACCTCCCTGCCTCAGAAGCAGCCCTCGGTGTGAGGCAAACTGTGGCACTTTACACGTCCCCTGCTCTTAGCTAAAGCCGAAGACATCAGGCACAAACACAGCCTGAGGTGCTCCTAGCTGAAGCCTATCCACTGCTGCCTTTTGCAGGGACTGCAGGCAGGCATCCATACCTCCAAACTCTTCTCACAGGGAGCAGGGGGGAAAGGAGGAGGAGTTGTTGCAAAAAAAAAACCCAAAAAACGAACCAAACCAAACCCAACCCCAAAAAAGGAAAAAAAAATCCGACAACAAAAAACCCAATAATGATAATAATAAATAAATGAAATTCCCGAACTTGCTGTTTACTAGTTACCAGCTCAAGTCACCGATTGCAAGAGCTCAGGATATGCTCATATCTTGTCCTTGAAGTCTGCCTATACCTGCTTGGAAACAGCTCTGCTCAGGCACCTGAACAACTTTAATAAAGCCATTATGCTGACTGCACTGGCAGGGCTCTGGTAATATTACAGACCTCACCTCCTCCTCAAAGGCACCGATGGAGCCCACACAGCACTAGAATGCATTCTAGAATGCATCAGGATTGTCTAGGAAGCCCATCAAGTTTTAGGTGAGTGGACCATGTGGAAAAAGCATGGGGGTTTCAGTGCTGGCCTTGCTTTAGCTTAGCTGCTGGGATGAGCTTCCCCTACTGCCCTCCGGCAAAGAACGGGCATGCAGCAGCATCAGGGTGATCCAGAGGGACCACAGCTGAACACCACACAGAGCAGCACTCTGTGCTTAGCCAGGAGTGCTTCAAAAGCAGCTGGGCACACAGGGGTAGGGCAAACAAGGCCACTCTGGTGCAGCCACTGTCCCAAGGGCACAATGGCATTGCAGGGGACAGGGCAGTGCAGAGAGGTAAAGTGTTTACACAGCACCTAAGCAGAGAGGCTTTTGCCCAGCGGAAAAACGAGAACATGCTGAGGGTTCAGAAAAGCAAGCAAAGAGTTTTAACTGGCACCGAATACTGGAGAACCGATGGGAATTTGGCATGAGGTGGCAAACTAAGCAAATACAGAAAGTTGTTGATTATGTACAAGCATGCCAAAAATATGGCCCAGTGTGCCAATTTTGTCTGTTCTAAAGTTTCCTCCACTGCAAAACTTTATTGTTTGAAGGATCATAGAACATTCAGGAGAAAAGAAAAGCTTAGTTTAAGACTATCCAAAGATGTACTTCCAGTGTCTGCCATGAAAGCCATCATTTGAATTTCATATTAGTATTAAACATAGTTCTAGTTTAGATTCACCCATGAGTCATAAGTTTAAAAAAAAAATAAAAGCACTGTACTCAGCAACTTTGCCTTGGCTCAGCACTATTCTCTTACAGACTTCATCTGTACATCTGCTAAATCAAGAACTCCAGAAAAAAATCCAATCCACATACACTAAACACCCATCTGTCTAACCATTTCTCCTACAGCTAATGTATATTTTGGATCTAAAATACAGAAACTTTGAATTGGCCAATCCTTAACTGCTATATTTATTATGGGTCTTGATTTTTCATTTCCTCATGCAACATTTTATTGAAGAATAAAATATTAATTTTCAAGCCGCTGAGTCAATTTACTGTTACTTTTGAAAAAAAATTATTTTACTATAAAATATTTCTAAAAGAGCTGCATGGGAAGGATAAGAGTAATATTCATCTGCATAGATTATGAAGTATAAGGAAAAGCATGAATCAGCTTGTCCTCATAAAAACACATTTGCTAACCAAAGTCTGTTTCCTACACAATTAGTTACAAGTGCAGAAATATTTCTTTTAATAAGTTGTTTCAAAGGTTGCCAGGAGCAAATCTCTGTGGAAGGCATACAAAGCTGTTCTGCTTTTTCCTGCGTAGGTTACCTCACTGAACTCAAAATGGAGGTATCCAAAGAGCTTTTTAGAAGCTTAGGGAGCAACACAGCTAAAATATATTAAATATATGGTCCTTTTTCTTTTTTTTCCCCCTCCACAACCAGAATGGAAAATAACAATATTTAAGAGTCTTTAGCTCAGAGCTTGCAGCAGCTCCAGAAAAGCACTGCTTCCCATGCAGCCAAGTTTTCCCCAGCTATGGCTTCAGCCTCAGCCAGCCCCACATCTCTCCCAGCAGCGAGCCAGGTTGGGGGTGGCACTGTCACCAGACACGGCATTTTGCAGTGTGCCCTCTCAAAGCTGATGTCACTCCTGCATGAATTTCTAGTGCAGAACAAAAAAATCACAAGGCACAGGCTGTAAATCACAAGGGCTTAGTTGTTCCATCTTAGGAAATTAATTATCCTGATGATGTTATCTTAATTAAATGGTAGCTAATCTAAGTTTATATTTAAGCCTGAAATGTGAATATATTTTAAAAACTCTTGATGATAGCAAATCTGAAGAGACAGAGGAAGGAAAGGAAAAATACCAGAGAAAGTAGGGTTGGTTGAATTGGGCAAGCAACCATATTTCTAAATACAGGCAATTATAGCTCAGGTGTTTCCTCCTGTAGGAAACCACATTTCTAGGGGGAAAATGTGAGGGTCACCAAGTAAAAGTTGAAAGCAGATACACAAAATATAAATTATGAAGTTGACAGTCCAGGAAAAAAAAACCCAGTATCTGAAATCAGGGGTTAGCAGAGAATCTTTGAAGTGTCCTGCTGCGTGAATAGTTATTTACACTTTTGTATCTCACTGAAAAGAGTCGTAGTCTTGTAAAAAACTTACAGCCATCTAGCAAGGTATATGTATACAAGCCAGCAGCTGCTTGAGAGACCATGGGCAATGACAACCTTTACAAAGAAGTAAGGAAAAAAAATGGCTAGACATTTAAAAAATTGTTCCTTTTTCTTCAAGGACAAGGGAAATTTAACATGGCCAGTAGAGAAAAAGTGAAAATCAGGAATTATAGCTGTAACTGAACAGAGAGGAGACACTAGAGGCTGACACCAACATCTCAGCATCTGAACAGCAAGAGACACTAGACGCCCTAATCCTTCAATCCATAGTCCTCCATCACATGCTCATTTGTTTCCTACCCAAATCCCCTCAAATTGAGAGATCTTTCGTCCTTTATACCTGAAGGATTTAGCTAAAGCAATCACCCTCAAATATTACCATAAGGAAAGGTAAAACACAACCATCTTTCCCTTTTCCAGGCTGATTTCTACCTGAACAAGTACATTTTGCAACCAAGAAGCTCAACATTCTCTTAACTCTTACAGGCAGATGGGCTGTTCACAGCCTCCCCTCCTTCTGAGCAGAGCTGGAAGACCCCCCCCCACCCTCACACATCTATCAGCAATCTGCACTGAGTTTTACAAGGTCACATCCTGCATCACTCTAAATTGAATTCCAGCCTTCCAATCAGAGAAGCAAATGCACCTATAACCTTTGAAAGCAATTAAATGTACTGCCCTTGCTAACTCTGGTGATTTCTCCAATACTTGAATCTTAAGAATTTAGCAATTACTTCTGCTGGCCTTTGCTCTGCCATGAGGTTGAGACAGCAAATTTCACTTTGAATGTGTGTCAGAATCAGTTATCAAAAAAGAAGTCCCTCTTAAAGAGAGATTCAATAAAAACAATTGTGCTTCTGCTTTTCCCTTTTGGCAGTATAGAAAAACCTTTACAAAACTAAGATCTGGCTTCTGTGACCTCCACACGCGTTGATCCTTTTGTCAATCTTGTTTCCAGGCTTCCTTATTCCCATTTTAGACAGGTCTGAGTTTGCCTTTCGATGTTAAGGAGTTTAAGGAAAGTACTTCCTTACATACAAGGGTTATATCCAAGTGGAAAATTTGATCCTTGAATACAGACAAAAAATAATTCTACGATACTCTGCAATACCTCATCAACACACATCACCATAGTGAAGCCCACAGGACAAGATAACAAGGGACATATTTTTGCCTTGGTACAAACTGTTTTAAAACTGAGATAGAAAAAATTAGACTTTACACTGAAGTACCTAAAGTGCACTTAATTTTTATACAAGTACTGGGACTAAAGTTGGCAACTAAAGGTTTGCAAAAACAAGTATCATTTCAAAATGAAAACCAGAAAAGTGGCATTCAAAATCATGTTATCTCTTTATGGCCATGTAAGATATTACCTTAGTGTTAAATTACATTAGTCCATGAAGCTAACTGGAACAGTAAAGAAGAAAAGCTGTTGTCCTCCAGGTGTATCATACCAGTAAGTGAGCCACACTGGGAGTGCAAAACATGCAATTTATAAAACAGAAGAACATCTCTTTTTATCTTCACTAGTCTCTTTGAAAACAAAATACCATAACTGAACACAGGAAAGGGAATTAAGAATACAGGATGCTATAAATGCTTAATAAGTAAGTCCATCTCTATGAGGAAGTGTGATGGAGAGATAAGATTGTGGTGGTCCACATGTGTACATGAAAGGCAGTACACAAACAAATGCCTGATTTGAATTCAAGATTAGATGCAGCCAGAGTTAAATGCGCATTTAAAAGAGTAATTTAAAGTTATTCCTGGTGAGACTCAATAAAGGATTGCAGCTTTAGGACAGGCCCGTCCTGCCCTCTGAAATCAAGTATCTTCATTGCCTATTACTATATAATTCTTATAACCAAAACCTGAGGGATTCACAGACATATTAGTCACTTCTGGAAAAAATGATCTGATGAAAGAATAAAGAAAGCCAAATACAGCTTGTAAACAGGGAGGTCCTTGCAATTAGTGTTATTACCTTTTGTTTTCTTGTTATTACCTTTTGTTTTCTTGCTATTCTCATCCAGTCAAAGACATGATCTCCAATTAAGGAGAGCTATTTGGTTTTGGGGTACAGCAACATGCAGTCATCTAATTACTTGAGATCTGTAAAAATCTTGGAGGTTACTCTAGAAGCTTGCACTGGGTTCTTGGATCATTAACTTGCTGGATGAACACAACTGAAGCTGTACAAGAAAGTGCAGCACAAGAGAGAAAAGGCGAGTCCCAATCAAATGGTGATGATCAATATGCTGTGACTACTAACCTCCAAAGAGAAAGATGTATGGAAGAGTAGGAAATGCTGCTAAGTCTCAGACACAGCTAAAATATTTGGGTTCACATAAAGAAAATCAGCAGCAAGACTGAATGGAATTACAGAGCAGACACTCATTGTTAATGCCCTACAGGCATTAACCTGGGATATTTCATTATTACTATTGTGCACTGTCTCTCAGACATTGAGATTTTGTCAATTCAAGGACATGTTGCTTGTTCCAGCTGACTTGGAGGCAATTCTCATCTCCCCCTCCTTTCCCCTCCATACACTTACAGGACAGAGTACAAAGCAACACTCAGTTACATCTTCATCATTTTTGTTGACAGGGCTCTTCATGAAAATTGCATGGAACCCATAACATAGGCATTTGAAAGTGTGCTGCAGCTCCAGTTTAAAAACTAAAAGCATGGGAGAGGACAAAGCTGTAGCTGTTACACATGGAAACACAGTAATGAACATCTAAAGTCCAAAATCAGCATAGAGTGAATGGGCTTCCACACCACAGACACACCATTATTTGGCCTACTTAAAGTTCACAAATAAATTTCTTACAGATTTCGAACCTGTCTGTAGAGATGCAGAGAAGCCCACAAGTGGTCACCACAAAGAGATATTTTAATAGTGTAATCTCATTTTTCATGGTGTATTTTGTTCCTGCCACACTACAATTTTAACAACTAAAAATATAAGGTCATTTTAGGTAACAGTCTGGGCTTCTCCTTGTTCTTCCTCTCTTTGGTCCTCTTATCACTCTGCCTAAGTTCTCATGATGAAGCAAGCTCTGCCTTGAGCTTTGGGAACACAAGATCAGAGCTGTCACCATTCTGGACTCACCACTGAGCACCACTGGCTGCAATCCAGCCCTCCTGGAGCAGACAGCATGAGGCTTGTTGTGTTCCAACCTGCCTAAGAAGAGTGAGATCCCCGTGTCTGCAGTTTTCCTGGAGAGAAATCCATTAACAGCAGCACTAAACTATCAAAACACGCAGCTTTGCCCAGGAACTGCTACAAAGGAAAAGAAAAGGGAGCAGAAATAGAAGTCTTTTCAAAAATGTATCATTTACAGCATGGAGCAGGGGATTTTGGAGATTTTTTTTCTTTAGTTTTAAAATAAAGGTTAACAACTTATTTTGGAGTGCAATTAGATTGTAGCAGAAATGCCAATTAACAAAAAACAATAAACAAAACATGATAAATCTGACTCACCTCCCACAACACAAAGCAAACTGTCACTAAGTTACCCCTCTATGCATAGGAATTGAAGTCAAGCCCAGTCTCTCTCCCTTTTTCACATAGGATTAGGTGATAAGTTATCCAGAAACAATCCAAAAGAGCTCCAAAACTATTCCTTATCGAGCAGATATTTCTGAAGGCTCCATTCTGTCACTGATTTTGGCAGTTGTGAAGATAATCTGTCCCATTTTTCCATATCATTTTTCATTATGGTACTCTGACTTTTGAGGGGGTGCACCTCTCCTAACATCGTAACAAACCTTGGAAGTAAAGGCATTATGCCAAGGCCTATATCTTTACCATTTCTACAGATTTCCCAGTATGATGATATTAAGAAGCCTCATAAGCAGTCCAAAATTACAGACAGCTTCCAACTGAATAAATATTAAAAAAAGAACTGACATCAGAAGTTACTCAACGAGAGGGAACTGTAGGTAGTGAAATGCTGCAGTTGAAGTGAAGAGGAGGAAGCAACTGAACTTCTGCTATCCTTGGTGCTGACTCACCACATTCTGGCTGCAGGATATGACATCCCTAAAGATGCTCAAGTTTCCAGAGATGTCCCTAATGCATTCAAGTGTCTCACTGCACAAATTCATCGCCTAGAACTGAGACAAAAATCTGAGTTCTCAAGCCCTTAAGATTGTGGCTGATATCCTGCAGGGTGTCAAGACTGCTATTTGGAGAAGAGTGGAAAATAACAGACATTAAACAGGGCTTTTTGTTGTTAAGGGGCCAATTCTTGTATCAAGACTGAGCTACAGAAGATGATGAATTTGTCCAACTCCCTCATCTTCTGTCTTCCCTGACTGAAAGCCATGTTGTCTTGCTAATATTCTCCTTCACCCCAAACCAGCAACCATTCTCAGCAAACAAACAGCCAGAGGCCTGGCTAACAGGGGCAGCAGCTGGGAACAGAGGGACATGGGCCCCTTGCTGCTATCTTTCAGCTTTGCCCCAAACCAGAGGCATCAAGGAGTGAGAGGGACCTTGTGTTGCAAGGAAGAGCTCAGCTCAAGTTATACAGAGACAACACAGTCAGGAACAGCAGAGCATTCATTTATAATGAAGCCAAATGAATACTAAGGAAAAAAAAAACCCCACCAACCCCATATCCTAAATCTCACGAATTTGAGCTTTCTTTATGTGTGTGTACACATCTACGTTTGTAAGTTATATGTACACACAGAGATATATTCACAAACAGGCTAAATATGTTCCCCAAAAGAAGATTTGACATTTCCAGCCTTAATCCTGTCACCCAGAACAGACCAATTTGCACGATCTTCAAGGCCAGCTGCTGGGTTCATCTGCTGAAACTAACTTTACATGATAAGTTTGTTTGCTGGGAGGACAATACTGTTTTGCCTCAAACCTACCCTGATTAGCCCTATGCCAGTGAGAATCATTGCTGTGTTTGTTCAAATTACTATGTGTCCTAAATTAGGGAGAGAAGGTCACTTTACAGATACAGGAGCAGGAGAAGATCTGGACAAAAATAGGATGACACTGTCACGGTATTTATCAGCCAGGTTCAGATCAGTTTCATCCTTAATGTCTCTGCTATATTTTGCTATCTAAGTACCTGACTACCAAGGTAAAGCTTATTTAATCTACCTGAAAAAAAATTATAAATACTACTAATCATCGGATGACTTTAGAAACAAAGCAATATACAAATCTCACCCTTTCCACTACAGAGCTTATTCTTATGCATCATAAACTATCCACAGACATCATATATACAGCAACAATCACATTTCCCTAGAGAGCTCTCCATACAGTCAGTCTCCACAGAGTGAGAGAGAAGCATGGGCTATTATTCCCATTTTGGACAGCAGGTGTAAATTAGAGTTTGATATTACAGATATGCATCAGTGTTGTAGAAGTAGAGAAAAAATAAACTGTGTGAGAGATCAATAATTACAGCTTGCTGGTATTGAATGGGACCAAGCCAGATAGCAGGAAAAATGCTTCCTGCTCATCACATCCGTATGTTTACAGGAGGGTAAGAGTTACCTCATTCACCTTCTTTCCTCACAAGACCTTTTTTTTTTGTATTACATAGTCAGAGACAATTCTCACAGAAAACACATGAAGTAATATTGGGAGTGTCCTGTGGGAGAGCCCACAGGCAAGAACAGATTTGTCAAAATATCACAGTAGTCTTTTCCACAAAGCTGACTTGGGGATTCACCCACCCCATCTGTTACACAATTACAGGATGAGGGGTCAGCATTGAGCCAAAACTGAGGGGGAGAGACAGGATGACAAAGTCCTCACTCTGTAGTCTTTAACAGCTCTGCCATCTACTTGCAGACACAAAACCTGAAGGTGGGGGCTAAGAAAGAAAAGGAAGAACATGAGGATTTCCCTACACTCTTTTTCTTCTCCCTTTAAGAAGAATACTTGAGAATTCAATGAATTCCTAAAAGGTATATCCAACTCCACTGCCCTTATGGACCCAGGGCCCATCCAGAGACTGCTGCCCTCTGTCTGGAAGGGCCAGCAAGGCCACTGTGGTTCTGCTGAGCTGCCTTCCAGGAAGTGCACCATTCCCTGGAACAGCATCCTTAGCTGCAGACAATGGTGGCATTAGATGCTTCCTGAAATGCTTCTTCTCCATGCAGCTAAAAGCTTTAAGATCCTTGAAGAGAGGAGTGTTCCTAGACCATACTGTCAGCAAGCTGTCCAGGAAATGAGTCCTTCCTATTAAAAAAAAAAACAGTGTTCAAACTATAAGCCAAGATGCTCATGATCTCTCCCTAAGTCATCTGATTTCTTACAAATGTTACCTATCCCTACCTCCCACCAAGCTGCACACCCAGAACTCTCATTCTGCAAATGCAGTCACAATGGTGTTGAAGGCTGAGTGCTTCACGTACCCCTGAAATGTTTCAGAAACACGTGTCTGTCTCATTCTTCACCATCTAATTAAAAAAGAGAGGGTTTCTAGTTCCACACCATTGTTTTGAAAATCATAACATGGAATATGGCATGTATTGCAGCAAGAGGAAATATTTTGGTGTTCAAGTAATGAGCACAAAACCTAAAGTATTGCAGTCTAAGTGATTTTTTTCTGCAGTTGGTAAAACCATAGTATGAAAAATACTGATAGAAAAAGGGAAGGCTGAGCCTCCCTAACATTTTCATGTATTTAATTTTGGATGATAAGAACATCCCTAGGAAAAGCTCATTCAGTAATGAAATCTGAAATGAAAAATGACCACCCAGCAGTAAAAGTAGTCATACACAATTAATGAATTCATTCAGCCAGCCAATAAATCAAACAGCAAACCAGACTCTCTTAATCATGCAGAGAAACATTTTTCAGTGCTTCCTATACTGTACTTTGCTCAAGGCCTACATTACCAATTGGTTGTTTCTTTAATTCTTAACCATTTACAATATAATGTTATTTTAAATTTAAGTGTCGTCCAAGAACACTCTGCCAGAACATATTCTTCTTTCCAGGTTTCTAATCCTCAAAGAAATTAGTATCAGAAAATTTACTTTATAGGTTGAAAAGGCCTGTGAGCATTCAGCAAGTTATTATTGCATAGATAACTATAACTTTCTGAAAAGAGCCCTAGCTCTTCCCTTTTTGGCTAAAACTTGGTACAAACAGATATCAGACATGCAGAAAGTCATCACTGCCTGAAGCTTTTACACTCTCTTTCCATCAGGGACTCAAGGGGTTTACCCTTGGGATACAGACAAAAATAACTTGTTAAAGTTTTGTCAAAGACATTTTGAAAATTTTCACTTACTATTCAGTTTTCTGTGCAACAATGGACTAAATTAAACAGTAACTCAGGAAAAGCTTAAAGCAAGAGACTACTGAGAAAAGAAAGAGCAGCTTCACTGAAGCCTGAAAAACTGAGTCAAACTTCTTTGCCTTTCAGTTGCACGTCTTTTTTTCCCAAAGCTCATCTACCAAATCCCAACGGTTTTCTCACCTCCCTCCAGTTTTCCCCCAAAATTTAGGAACAACCAGATCATGCTTCTATTGAACTTTGCAAATGCATGCTTCAATGCAGGAGCTACATGTGCTCTTCACAGAAACCTATCATCAAATTTATGCAAAAGAGGCAAAAGCCAAGACTGTTCTACTGACACTGGATTCTCTGCAAGCTCCAAATTACCACACTCAAAACTTTTGAAATCTAAGGGGCCACTGAAGGACAAAGCTGCCTGACAGTCCCTGGTGTTCTCACTTCTACCACACTCCTTCATGCTGAAATCATGTTTATTGGTTTGCTTTTTTCCTTTTGGATACAACTTCGACACACCTGTGACATAAACCAGCACCAACTGAGCACAAAGGACTGTGCTGATTCTCCAGGCTTTTTCCAACAGCAGGGTCTAGCTTGTGCCAATTTCTACTGCCAGCTTGGTACTGACAGGTCACACAAATTCCTCTCTTCCAGATTTCCACTTTCTCAAGGAGGGCAGTGAAGACAGTCCCAACAAGGTGACTCATCAGCAAAACCCTACCTCCAATTACAATTATTGCAGCTATGATTCCTGAGTGAGCTTATTAATCAGAGTCTGCACAGTAGGGACCTTTAATTTTACAGAAATCCTTTCAAGTCACCTCCAAACCTGACAATGAAACCAATTTTCCTCCTCTCCAATAACAATAGCCAAGACCTGCCCTGTGTACAAGAAAATGCACATGTCCTCTCAGTTGTAACTGATACACCATTTCTCAGCCAAATTCTCACAGGTGGTTTCCACATGCACACACAGACTGCTGTGACCAGGCCTTTAGCCCAAACTCACCCAACATTGATCAGAACTGCATGACAGCACCTACAAATCCAAACAGGAACACGGATCCTAATTCAAACTTCTCCTGGGAGGATGGTGAACAGCAGCTTGGAGCACTGTGTCTGGCCAGCTCTGCTTGGCCCTGCAGATCAGCAGAGCAATAGGCAGGAGAGCAGGAAGAGTCCACTAAAGGACACAACACCAGTTTTGCACAAAAAAAAAAAAAAATAAGCCCTAACATCCTCAATTCATCTGGCCCTGTACCAGAACAGTAGGAATTAAAGTGATGAAATAGAACTGGGGGGGCAAGCAAGGACAGAAACCTCCAACAATGGTAATTCTATTATACACTACGTTAAGCAAGTCAGAAAGCTTGCTGCACTACTACAGCCTGCCCTGTATATTCTGAATTTCTTAGTTTAGACACAGCAAAAAAACAAGTTCCAAGGGTCTTCTTAGGACACTTGACTTTGCTGGGAGGACAGAGTCTGGTGCCCTTTGCAGCTCACCTGTTTCTCACACAGGCTGCCTCCTTCAGGCGATACACCAAGGAGTGACAGGCAACACCAGAAACGCTTCTTTGCAGGCATTGCTTTGCCCTGAGAAGAGGCAGAGCCTAAAGGAAGTACAGAGCTACATTTTGTACCTTCCAGCTAGCATATTAATTTTGCAGGTCCTGTCACGCTACTAACAATGCTCAGAATCCATGGCTTATGGATGCGCCCTGTGGGGGCTGTGCTTCCTGTCTCTTCTCACAGTCCATCCCCTCTGGCCCTACCACAGTGGGAAGGGATAGGTCATGGGCATCCTAGTACACACACACAGCCCCTACACACAAGGGCTGAAAAACCAGCAAATATGGGAGAGAGACAGGGACAAATTTAACTGTGATTTGACATAAAACTCATTCCTGGCATTCCTGTTGAACTACTAGTGGGTAACACAGGCAGATTTCCATTCCAGTAAGTTTTCTTCATTGCTCAAATGTGTGTGCAAGCATACAAAGCAAGAGGGGGAAAAAAAGGCTGTTGAAGTATAAAATGGCTTTGGACATGCTCTAACATGAAAATCCTGTGTTTTCCACCTCTGGATTACAAATACATTCTCTACGTAAACTTTGGAGCTACTTGTTCTGGGAAGGGTTTGACAAATGTCTTTTTTCACTCCTAGGTTTTTGGCTGGAAATATATCTAGAATATAGAGAGCCAGGATTTTCCTTTTGCTCAGCACACAGTCAGACCAAACCACATGGCTCCTCCTGCACTTCTCCAGGCCAAGACCAGTCCAGAAATTTCCCACAAACCCCTTACTTTAGAAAGATTAGATTAAAAGCTTGCAGATGATGAATATATACCCTTTCCCCTGAAGTCCTGATGGAGATCATGTATCATCACCTTCATTTTTCAAATTAAAAAGGGGAGGGACACACGATGGAGGACATTTACCTCATGTCAGCTAAAACACCAAAGACAGCAGCAGGAGCAGGATCTACTCCTCCCATATCTGAGCCTACTGGTTATCCAAGTGTTGGCTGGATAATCTGAATAGAAACACGGCATTGTCACAGAGTCACTGGTGACTGTCCCACCAGACCTTCCACTGTCGCACTGTCAGATACTGCAGCTCATGTCTCCCCACCAGGCTCATGCCCCCTCAACAAGCACAAAATAAATGCTGGAGCAAGGCACTGTAAAACACTGCACACAAACAGACCTGTGATACCTACACCAAACATGATTTCACAAGAGAGAAAGAGAGCCATCTTCCCAGCTCTGTGTTTTGGCACAAAGTGGTTTTTCATTCAGTCATGCTGAGAAAACACAAGGAAATACAGAAAAGCAAGAGTTTTTAAAAAATCAATTAAAATAAATTAGTTTGTAATGGAGAGAAAAAGTCTTCCTTTAAATATGAAACGATCATTAAATGCTAGTAGCAAAAGGATAGTCCCAGTTAACTTTTGAGTGCAAGTTTTCCACTTTATGGTATTTAAGGAACAGAACATAGCACACAAGATATTGGACAGGTCAGTGATCTATAGGGTGGGTGAAAATGGGGAGGGTGGACTGCAGTGTTCCAAATTCCTAAGAAGAAAAACTGTCAATATTTGTGCATTTCTCTCCTTGCATGCCTAATAAATGAGTTCCTGGCTCGGTGTGCTCTGCTCACCTGAGCTGATTCACAAGCGTGCAGTGAACAGGCTGTGAACTGCCATGGAATTGCAGCTCCCACGATGAGCAAGGTGGACAGCAACACCAAACAATTCAGTTAATATTCTATGATACTGTCAAGCTATCTTTTGCAAAAACAGGTTAACAAGAAAAAAAAACTCACAAAAACATTGGCCTTTTCTTTAGAAAGGGAAGTGCAGGGCATTGTATTCATACTAAAAGATGTCCCTTAGAAGCACATTAAACTGTACTGATGATGGAATATAAACAAAAGCCCCCTCACGTTTCTCAGAGTGTTGCTAAAAATAACTCCACTGTATTGATCCCACTGGAAATCTTTTTGTAATTTTCCCATGGCTCTTTCTTGGTTATCTGAGGTGTGCAGTGCTTATTTGCAATATAGAAACAGACCTTCAGTGCAGAAAAATACAGAAGTTAGAAATTCAAATTACTTACCAGTTTATTAAGTTTTTTTTATATTAGAGGATGATTCATAACTAACTTGCAATCTTAAAAAAATGAAAAGGGTCAAGGACAGTCTGAGTTTACAATTTTTAAGCCAGTGATCAATGTTGAGCTTACTTTCCTTATAAATATGATATCAAAGTGATATTATTCAAGGACTATTAAGCAGTTTAAAAACTCTGCTAGATGATATTTCATCATGATCCTAACTAGACCATGAAAATTAAATGCATTTTGCTAGAAGGGATGTAAAATAAGAGAAAGTTTAAGGACATCTCTTCCCCATGTCATACACCCACATCTGTGCTTCACAGTGCACTGCAGGGCAGGAATGGGCACCAGCACAGGCACGTAATTCATGCAACATTAATCAGCCCCAGGGGGAGAGATCTCCTTAGTTCCAAAGCAGGAGAGTGGGGCATCCCAGTCCATCTCACCAGGGCTCATTAGGGCTCATTAACTCCTGGAGATAGCTCCAGCAACAGCCTGAGACGTAGTGTGACACACTGATACCAATGCAGCTACAGCCAGGAGTGCACTTTCTCCCTGCTAAACATTCTTTTTCCAGGGTTTTTAAAAAAAGAAAAAAGCTTTAGGGCCGAAGCTGCTGTTTTTCTGCTGTTTATGTGGAATGAAGACACACAGCTCCATGACTAGAGCTTCTGGAGATTTTGCCACACCAGTAATGAACAGCAGGATCATAAAGGCACAAACTGGCAACAGGCATTTTCCAAGTTTGCTCTGAAACAGGAGATCAAAGAAGTGCAGAAATGCAAAAGTCAAGTAGCATAATACTAAAAAGAGACTTGGACTGCTCTGTGTCATAAGAACGGGCTGAACAGATCCTTTGCAAGCTTCCTGCAAGAGCCCAGAGACTCAAAGGGACAGGATAAAGCCTGTTTCATCTTTGCCATTCTGAGAGGAAGAAGCTAACACTCATCTGCATAAATCACTGAGAAAGCAAACTGGAAACAGAAGCAAGCTAAAAAAGCACATAAGAACAGCCAGTAGAGAGGAAGGGGAAAAGACTGCAAGAACAACTTGTCACATGGGCAGCACCACAAAATAAGATCTCAAACAGTGCTAAGACCAGCTTTGAGCAACGGCTTCAAAACACCCTGCTCCTTAGCTGGCTTTGCCTCCCATGAATCCCAAAGCAAAATAGTTACTTATATTCTTTCTTCACCAAAATAAAACTTAGCACTTTCCTATGATTGCTTCACAATAATAAAAAACTCTTAACACTAATCACATGACACCACTGACTCCATCAAAGAGCTTTAACAATGGAGAACAAAAACATGCCCCACAAGTGGAAGGGAAGACTGTTCATTTATCAGTCTGCACTACCACAGCCCCTGACCTATTTTATTACTAAAAATAGTCCCTCTTAGGTCACTGCTGCAAATTGAATCCTGCTGCTTCATTGCCCACTGCAATCTCACAGAACTGCATGCTGCCTACACACCAAACACTAAGTAGGTTAACTTATTCACTGCCAGGGATGCAGCCAGTCTTCTCATGTGGATAAAACGACACAGACGATTTTGCTTAAATGAGTGAAATTTGTGTCTTGCACTGCAGTTAGAAGTCCAAACCCAGTTATTTATATTGCATCATGAATATAAATGCCTGGCTTCCAATTTGCCTGCACTTAAAATATGTTTTTCAATATTATTCTTGCAAGATATGTCTTCAAAGGATTTAATGTTACAAGTGATGCAACAGCAGCTCTAATGACCTCTCTACTGACAGAACAGCCAAGCCTTTCTTGTTTAGCCCCCTCACTAGGATAAGTCTGGGAAAGCAAGAGACAAGAGGGAATCAGTCAAAAAGTTTCACGTTAAAAAGCCAGCACCTTCTTTCAACAGATCCTGTATTTGTAATTCCCAATCCAAAGCATCTTGTCATTATCATACCATGAAGAGAGCTGGCAAATTTAAACCTAACAGCCACAGGTTACTTAAAAGAGAGAGGAAGAGAAAGGCATGAACTTGACAGAGGATCCTAAACAGGAGACTGAAATAGTCTTATCGACCATTTCATGCTTCATAGTGAACAAACATAAAGAATATGCTATGTCTTTGCTGTTTAATTTGAGCTAGACAGAGTAAGACTAGCATATTTCCCTGGGCTAATACTGCATCTTCATTTCATTACTTCAATAGCTTCCCAGTCTTAAGCAAACACACCCCAAAACCAAGGAAAGATCAAAGTCAACTGACTTTATGTCAGCTTTCTGCTTAAATCACTGCAAATTCTGCTGGGAATTTTTTAGCATGGAGCAGATGCACACAGAGCTGAACCATTCAAATGATTCATGGGCTCATTAACCTAACTTTATTATTATTTAGTTATGAAACCAAGTTTCTCACTTCCTGCTATTCTAAGAATAGCATCTGCCAAATCTGGAATTTCTTGACAGAGGGAAAATCCAATGTCTTCAGGGGACAAAACAGCCTCAGCTCTGGCTGAGGTTCAGCTGGTGTCATTTACAGGGATGCTGGAGGCACTGTAGGTCACAAGCTGTGTGAGAAGTCCATGGCCTTACCAGCTGAGAAAGATGAGCTCAAATCCATCACCACAAGGGGAACCACACAGTCTTTTATCAAGGATATAGGAAGTGTGCTCACAGAAGGAAGGGGGAACTGGCCCTGCCAGCCAAGGTGCAGTTGGTTTCCCATTAATTGAAAAGGCATGAAATACACACTGCAAACAGCCTGGGTCTGCATTTCTGACCATCCTGAGCTCCAGATTTGCCACATCTTGCTAGGGATTGACTATGGATTTAAAACAAAACAAACCACCAAGTAGACACCATTTTTTCACTTCTAGGTCAAGGTAAAGTTTGTCTGTTGATATATATTTTTCATGTATATATTTGAAAGGTTTATCAACTATATATGTCAAAGGTATATTATCCACTTCACAGAGCACAAGTGACACACTGGAGATGCCTACCATATGTGGACAATTGTTTTTAAATGAACATGTTATTTTCTGAACGGCCTGTTAGTCACCTGAATGCAAGAGAGATGGGTATTAAGTTCCTTACAGAATGAAGACATGGAGCCCTCTTTATTTTTACAAGATTAACATGTCCCACAGTTTTAGACTGCATAACTAATGAGTTCTCTCAACAGGATGTCCTTTTAAACCTTAGTTTCTCCAAGATGCTATAGCATTAACTGCCCTTTTATTTCTTAGGAGATCAAAAAAGTGTTATGCTGGAACACTTTAATGCAGTAACTGCACTTCAAAGACACATTACTTCATGCTCTTTTTTAACTCTCCCAGCAATGCTTCTGCTGAATAAAACCTCCCTCTATTAGAATCTCTATTTATATGTGCATGTCTGTACCAATTCTCAGAACAATATGATCAAAAAAGTCCAAGGTCATAGGACAGACTATCCAATAGGTGAGGTAACTAACAGGAATGTCAGCTAAGTTAGGATCAGCAAGATAATAAACTTAATAAATAAATATAATAAATGTAACTTATAATAAATACTCAAGCAAAGATGCTCAACACAAGTGAAAATAAATTACTTGCACCACTTTTCCATGACCATTGCACGTGAAACCAAAAGATCATAAGTTTATAACTACCTAATTAACACTGTGGTCAAAAGTGGAAATATCTGAACCCTCTTGGCTATTTTTTTATAGTTAATATCAAATTTTGCAAGTCAAAATTTAGTCTACGTTTGCAACCAACAAAAAGAAAAAAAACATAACTACATTTATGAAGCTGTAAAGCTGTTCAAGACATAGATAAACTGTTCTTTATGAATCACAAAGAAAATCTATGCACCTTTCAAAGTGCCTGGATCCACTAACATGGATTTAAAAGTTCAGTGAAAACACACATGCACCACTGCTACCGAATTTTTGGCAAAAGAGCAGGTAACATGTAATGCATTTTGGGCCAAAGGCAAAAATGAAACTAAACAAACTGTTTCAAAATATATTTCAGTTCCAAAACAGAGAATTTACCATTTTAAACTTGAACCAGTTCATCATTTAGACTCAGTTCTTCACATCACTATCTTCTGACTGCAGGGAGCTGTAAAATAAAGCCTTTTGTGTTCCAGCATCAAACAAAATTGAGGACTGTTACCTACTATTAAGCCCACATCACTCAGAGGTACTAACTAAATGCACTGCCAGATCTTAACTTCTATCACAGTAAAGAATGAATTATAGAAATATTGGCACAAAGACAAAGGAGGCACTTTGAGGCCTGGACAAGGTTAGGTGAAGTGACATCTCAATAAATAATGTTTACACTCACACAGCTGTGCTTTCCATGCCTTTGGTGGGCACCAAAGTTCACCTGCCTGAATGCCCACGTCAAGCCAGGTACAGGTCACTGTGGCACCTGTGTGTTCGTTCTGCAGTTTGATCTTCAGCTCAGCGCTGCAATGCCAATTTTGAAACAGGGGTCAGGGCTGGGAAGAGCACAAGTTGCTCCTCATGGCCAAACCATCATACTACCTCCTCTTCCACGAAAGAAAAATCCTGGAGGCTGAGGACCTGCTGGAATGTACACTGCTCAGAATACACTGTGCGAGGCTGTCGGCTCATATTCACACTTGGTGAGAACAATGATCAGCTGCCACCTCACACTCCATTCTGAACATCTGCAAACAAATGCTAAATCAGCAGGATACCTCCCTCCTGCTGCCACTGCTTTGCCTCATGCTCTCTCTGTCTCTTTTTCCAGAAGTGCTACTTCAGTGAAAAGACCTCTTGGAAGCCCCCACACCTCCTGACACCTCTGAGAGCATTTGGAAAGTGGCCGTGTGACATGGACCCTGTCTTCGGCTGCAGATCTGCCTCATCTGCCTCAGTCCCCAGCAGCTGTAAAATTAAAAATAGCTGCCACAGGCAAACCACGACTGAAGATGAGAACGTTTGCTCCTTTATTTCAGGCTGATAATGGTCTCACTGTTGTCATGTTTGGGCTCTGAAAGGAGCACTAATAAGGAAATGGACAAAATTATAAAGGCGGAATAAGGAACATTCTAAAATAGGAATGGGAAAATTACCCTCCTCTTAAATTTACATAGAATATTTGACTAGCCAAGGCAAAATTATATGCTTATTTGGCTCTTTAGGATGAATTTCTTGCTAACTCCAAGCAGAGCAACCATTTAAAGCGTTCTCAGCTCTTAAAATTTATTGTCACCCTGACCAAATGAGACAATCTTATCAGGTATCAAAATTATATGTGCCATCATTGCCTCCTCACGACTTGAGAAAAAACATGGCCAATAAGGAATGGAACCTTATTATTGGAGAATTTACTCTCCAGCTTTTAGCCACTTCCCAGCAAACCCCAACATTTCCAGGATACTTAAAGTTCACAGAAAAGGAGCCTTCTGCAAAAATGAGAAATTACACTTCATCTAGTGTAGCAGGTATTACCTGTCTGTGTATATTACCTATACTGTGTGTATTTTTGCTTGTATTGTCTACAAAACCAGTAAAATGCCATTCTAATTTTGTGAGCCAAATGAGGGGTGGGGAGTGTGCACAAAGACTGCTGTGGAATCCACTTGCTTCATTCACAAAACAGCAGTAGTTGCTACACAACTAAATGTTGCAAGGGAGCTATTTGGGAAAGAGGAGGTGTTGTTTTCATCAGGTGAATCCCTGTGCATTAGTCACGTATTTGTCAGATTTCCTCTATCACTAATTAGCCATGTAGTCAAGCCTTGGGTAACCCAAGGTCAGTCCTGCCTCTTGGGGCTGCAAGCCAGGTTTCTTGAAAACTCAGCATGGTAAGGAGCCATCAGCACCACAGAAATCTCCAAATCATTTCTGAGCTACAGCTTCCACCACTGTGCCACAGGGAACAGCTACCTCTGAAAGGGCCAGGTTCACTGAAAGGCTACCTGACATCCAGGAGCAGGAAAACTGCCAACTTTCAATTATCTCCATCCAACCGTGAAAGGCATCTCTGGAGGCCTTCGGATAAACATCCAAAATACGCAGAATCAGATGCTGCTAAGCAGAAAAGCATCAGGCACGGTTTAAGTTGATCTATACACTCACAGATACATTTGGTTATGTAATGAGGCATTGCACCATGGCAGTACCCATTGACAATGTGCCCTTTCAAACTGGATCCCTGTCTGGTCTGCAAAGAGCCCAAACACAGATAGAGCTGTGGATCATGGAGGAGAAATTCTCCCACTAGGCAGCGATGGCAGCCCTCAGGGCTGTGCCCTTTGTGCACCCAGTGCAAGGCTTGCACTCAGGCTCAAATTTAAACTGAAACCATAAATACAAACCCTAAGTATGAAACTATCTTCTTTTTCTGGACATTGCCACATCCCAGGATAACCTCAGAACTGGCACCTGGACTACAGCATACCTTATATGATTAAATAAAAACTTGCCACTGAATCCTTTTGTCAGTCACTTCTGGGAGGATGTTCCTTTTAGTTCTATCATTGTACGCTTAAATCGCATTAGAAGAGCAGATATATTTCTAAAACAGGCCAGAAATAAGCAAGATCATCATAGAGGCATAGTTACTCTATATTCACAGTTCAAAGAGAGCCTTGGTTTAAGATGAGAAGTCCTTTAAGATACTAGACTCTTGGTACAGCATCTGTCACTCCTTTGTTAATTATATTTGGGTACAACTGCCCCAGAAGCAAGAAGCAATGTAAGAATGAATTTGAAGAGCTTTATGGAAAATAACCAAGATTTGCACACATTGCCTACCTAGTTGTCACTTAGGATATTCCTTGTTCTTGGGAATATAAAATGCACATTGGCAACCTGACTATTTGTGCACAAGTACCTGACTCTTGGAAATTACATATCCCACTTCTCTACCCAGAATCAAGTGTTTTCAACTACCACATTTACACAAAGCTTTTACATGTTTAGACACAAAGCCAATACGTTTCCCTCTTCTTGGTCATTCTTTATGATGCCTGTTTCAACCTGCTGTGATAAAGATAGAAGGCACAGCATCTGGCAGGAGCATTCTCAGAGGAGAAATGTCATGCTTGTTTATGAGGAAGCTGAAGCACTTCCTGTGTTTTTTACAGATCTTTTCCCCCTTCTCCTTTGTTGCAGCTGTTGTGAACCAACTCACTGAGGAAGGCAGAGGCTCTGCGCATGCTGGAGCCTCTCACTTATTTACAGACCGCTGCTCCTTTTGTGCAATGCAGCTTGCAGTGCTCTGAGGGAACACTCACTGCTCTGAATTATTACAGACTCCTTCCCCTTTCTGTTGAGCGCTGACTTACAGAAGGCAGAGTTGTTCCAGTTTGATCACCACGAAGAACAGCAGCACCAATGCATGACAGGAAAGCTGAGAGTACCCTTAAGATGACTTTGCTTTACCAAAACCACAACACGGCAAAGTGCCAGTGTGAGATGGAAGAGAAAACACAAATCCTGAAGAGAAAGAGATGCTGAGCTTTAAGAAGGCATCCAATCGGTATTACTATAAAATTAAAGCAGGTTTGGGAGAACACAAGTACGGATACCGAGAACAAGACACCAAATTCATAAGGGTCAGACTAGGTAAGTTATAAAGGAATGCCTGATTACCACTACCCTCACAGAAATATTAGAGATTCTAACTGCTTAACATTCAGATCAAAGGCTCAGCTGTACATTTCCTGAAATTATTAATTGGGACATCTCATACCCTCCGAAAAGGCATTTATCAGAATCTCAGATTGTTCCTTGTGCCCTGCAGAGAAATCTGTTCCCCCTCTACTCAGGAGTGATCCATCTTACTGCAACTCATCTGTCACCAAAAGGTTTCATGCGAACAGCTGTATCAACTTCCCTGTCACTTCTCTGCCACTCTGCCTGTCCAAAATACACAGAATAATGCACCTGAACTCTTTAACAGTGAATCACACTGATAAAACTAGGAAGACCATCAAATTCAGCTACAGTCAACACTTTTCTTCAGTGAGCAGGATGGATGAGTAGTGCAGATATGAGAGAACAGGAAGGCTGAAGTTACGTAGCAGTTCCCTTGGAACCCCCCATTAAAAATGGTCTTGAGAATCTCTCTTACTTTGAGCATCCCTCAGATTCTTCAAAAAAAAAATGTAAAAGGGAGGAAGACAACTGAAAACTATTTTATCCCCTTTATAAAATGGCCTCAAACTGGGGCCACAACCAGACCCAGAAATACTTAAAAATACTTTCTATTATATTCTAGACTAGCAGCCTAGCCTTCTAGGGAAAGGGGATTTACCATTATTTTAATTTGATCGTTAATATTTAAAATTATTGTAGTATGGAGAGAAAAAAAGGTAACTTACGGCACTGTACTCCTGGAAGATGAATGAAAAAGAGACAAACAACTTTTAGATGTCATTCCTGTACATGTGTTTTCACACCTTTGAGACATCAATCTGTATGTAAATGGTCCACAAACCCGGGTCAATACATCATATGTAAGTACAAACTTACCCAGTTCCTTCCTCTAAGAGTTGTTGAAGTATTAAAAGCCTGTGTCTGCCTGGTTCTGACACGAGAATTTACAACTCTAGAATGAAGGGGCTGCGATCTGGATGGAAAGTAGGAAGCTATTGAGGAGTGCTACCATATAATCATCTTGCACCACCAGAATATGAAAACAACAAAACTTTGAAAAGGAATACTCAAAGACAGTGATCAACCTGATGCACCACAGTGAGCCTGATTATCACTCACTGTGAAGAAATGCAGCCTGCCTTAAGAACTCATGAAGTTGGGTGCCCAAAAGACATGTATGTACAAAAAAAAATTACTTATCTTAAAAGTATTCTAAAAATCTTGGCTGAAATCACCCAAATTCCACACAAGTGTCACGTATCTCATTTACCAGGGAAGTGTGCACCAGAAACATTCCGAAGCAGTAAGATGACACAGGTTCACTAGTTCTGAAAGAGACCAGTATTAAACTAATATATACATTTATAAATTGATGGCAGCTAACTAGACTAGAAGTGAGTGAAGCTCATTTCCAGGGAAACTTACTCATGACAGTTCCATGGGGGCTTTTTGGATATTGTTCTTGCTAGTTCAGCCCAACAGCTGAACTCCAGCTCCTCCAAGCCATGGAACAGCTTTTAAAAACATAAATAATTTTTTAAATGCCAAGACAGATGGATCATTGCACCATGCAATATAAACTTAACTTTCCCACTGTATACTAAAGTATCACATGATTTTCCATTCCATTCAGCATAGTTTCTCTATACTTAGGGATAGAGAATGTACCTATTAGATAAGCCTCAAGTTGAGTGGGAAAAATGCAGTTACATGGAAGCAACTTCTACTTAACATTTGTTTGTTTAAATTAAGGGAATAAAACTAATTTTTTTTTTTAACTTCTGTGTCTCAAGGTGCCTTTCATTGTCATGTACACAATACCAAACACAGGTGTGTTATACTATAGAAGGCATTTATTCACAAAGTTACAGCTTTGCAGTACTGCAGCATCATAAGCACTTTACTGCCTTGGCCAGGGGTTTAACAACTCAAAACATGGTTCAAGTCTGACTTCAAGTTTAATTCTTCTAGCTAACACTAATGCAGGTAGTAGACTATTTTACAGTGCTGTATAACAGAATGGAAATCAGCTCTTCACAGGACAAAATACTTGATTTGTGCCTTTGTGGAGCCAATACAGTCATTCCCATGGATAAAGCACAGAAGCTGGACTTCAGACAAGTTGTATCCACACAGTTTTCACCTATATCATCTCTTTCTTACCTGTCCTACACTTTTGCAAGGAGATAACAAAATTCTGACTTAGAATTTTTGCTTAGGTTTTAGGGTTGAGGAGAGAAGCACATATCCTAAGACTTTACACTGAACAGTAAAGCATGCTTGCAGACAGCCAAGGACTGAGGATTTAGAAAACCCTGTTAACAGAGCAAATGAAAACCATCTAATTCATGGTCACATGAATCCCAACAAATGTGTGGTGAGGGTAATCTGGACTGCCCAAAGCAGCAGAGAGTAAGGCACAGTGACTCAAGCAGAACCCAGGTTTTAGTTCCCCTGGATATTCAGCATTCTGAGCTGTGGAGCCTGAAGGCTCAACACCTCCAGCAGACAAAGCCCTGTTGATTTCCCCTGCCCTTGCCTCAAATAGCCAGCCAAATTCTAGCTATAAAGAAAGCATAAGCACATTTACTATCATTATTTTGTAGGTAACAAAATAGTTTGGTACATCAAGCCAAAGTATCAAAAACAGTCTTGGAGTTCTCTAACCCTTAACTCTCCCAGGCAGAGATCACCAGATGCAGACATAAGGGTGAAACTTGGCACATTTGTTTCCAGCCAAGACAACTACCAAGTTTGAGCTCCAGCCCTGGGGACTTAAATGCATGCACAAAGTCCCCATAATAATACAAGTTGATTGTTCTTAAGGCTTTAACTGCTCACACTGAATTTGCAAGTCAGCATCAGGCAGAAGCAACCACAAAACCTTTGCAGAGGGAAACAATACTCAAACTAGTAAGCACTAGCTTCACAAAGCATAAGAAGACTAATAACTGGGAAATACAGGAACGTATAGTCTCTGAAGCAGAATATTTCAAAATGAGGTATATTTCATACTTCAGAAGATGCAGAGAGCATCCAGTACAATTATGATACTTCACTGGTAGCTACCCTAAACTACCCTGAGAGGAAAAAAACCACCAACCCCACTCTCATTCGATTTCTGGCATTTAATTCACTCACTGGGGAACCTCTTTGCTTAACAGGTATTTATGCTATTTTCCTTGCAAAGCATATGTTGCCATGGAGCACTGATCACAGGAAGAAGTACGTGATTCTGCTTTTCTGAACTGCACAGCCTTCACTTGAGGGGCTCTATCTTACTACCTGTCAGCCTTAACCTTTTGCTAAGTACACAGGGCAAAACTGGAGTGAGCTGTGGTTACATTTGTTTTGATTTTAGTGAATGGTCTCATGCAAAAGCTTCTCTTAAAAGTCTTCCCCATTTTTCACTGGCACTTTGCTTTGATAGAATGGAGTTTCCTTTCCTCAGAGTGAGAAGGTGGCAGATGGGAGAAGGAGGAGGATCCAAGCAGACAGAGAAGTATTGCACAAGACACATGCTGAACTTGCCAACAGAACAAGATTTCTTTACTACAGTGCTTAAAAAAATTAAAGTGCCAGCTTCTTTACTCAAAAAATCTACAGAGCTATACAATAGCATTCAGGCTTTTTTATTTCAGGGTACCCAGAATTTACCTAAGATGAATCTCGACTTGCAGTTAACTTGATCAACACTGTAGTAGCGACCTTGAAGGAATCTGAGTGGCAGCAAAGCATCATGCTACTCCTGCTATAAATGGCAGGCAACACAAGGTTTGGATGTAAGCAGAATATATTTGGATTCCTACCTCCTTTCATTGGTAGGTGGCAAGATGAGTCTCAGGGCCAGGAAAAAAACCCTTAAAATATGGTGCATGGTTTCAGAACAACAAGGATACCAAATCCTGTTTCCTTTTTTCTTTTGGGCCACAGAAAAAAGTTCATGTGAGCTTTAAGGTTATGGCTGTCCAGATGCACCGAAAAAAGCACAGACTAACCTGCTCCTGTCTCCAGTCCCCAATTTAGCATAGGGAGAGTCACAGCTGGCTGCTTCCTGCCTGGCATTTCTCTATGGGAGAAGAACAGAACTGCACTATTGGGACTAAAAGAAGACTCCAGCTTAAATAAACATACCTGAAAGCTGCCTCCAGTATGGAACTTTTCAATTTTCACCAAGAAGTCCCATAATTAAGGAGACTAAAGTCATGTTCAGTGACTACAAACCAGATGGTGAGTCTAACAACTCACAGTGAAGCACAGACACTGGTGACAATTTTCCCCTCCTCTGTACAGAAGTAAAACAAATAAAGTAAATACTTTTCTTGCCTAAGCAAACATCTGTTTCTCAGAAAGGGCCAGAATCAGACATGCTCTGGGTCTGCATCACAGAGAACCAGTGAGTGCTAGAAATTTGTCATACATCACTACATACATCATGATGTATGCTTGCATGTGAAGCATACATTTACATGACGAACTCATATGCCACTGGTATTTCTGAAATAATCCCTTTTGTAGGCCTCAGTAATAGAGTTTCCCTTGAAGTAAAGGTCACAGATTTGGTATCAGCAGGGAACAGTAACAAATTATGAATTATTCCTATCAAAACTAGGGAACAATTTATTTTACAGGAGTTGCAAGCAAGCATTTATTAAATCAATATCAGAAAAAAATAACCATCTTGAAAAATGTAACAGCTACCAAGATTCTGTTAATAGAACAAAATTCAGCAGGCTACACTGGAAAAAAGTTCTTACTCCTTGAGCATACATACATCTCTCATCACTACCACATCACACACCAAGTGTCCCATGTGGTCATTTAGAAGTACAACATGTTGCAGAGATTTCTTTTGAGATGCACCTTTAAGAGATACACCTTTCATCTCATTCAATTTTAAAAGACTGTGAAATGTTCATAAATCAAAAAAAGTACAAGAAAAAGTGCACGGGAAGGAACAGTTCAGGAGGAAAAAATAGGAAGTTCGAAAGCCAAAGCAAACTATCTTTCAAGACAAGGAGCTTCCTACTCAGAATTGTATGATTTGTGTTGCTTGTCATCCTGCCCGTTTTCTGAGATGTCTCAACTCAGCAAGATAGCAGCTGGTGTCACTAAAAACCAAAGGCATAGGGAAGCCAACCTCCAGTTTAATATGAGACATTCACAGCAAAGCAGCTGCTTTCTTGTTCAATCTCTTGGCAACTCAGATTTGTCACCAAGGTCATGGCAGATTAATTATTTTTTTAAATTAATATTAAAATGCCTAAAGGAGGAGAAGGGGAGATTAATGATGTATCCTGATAAAATAATTTTCCCATGTTTGACTGAATTGTTGTTCTGAGCATCATCCCCAAGGAAAAAAAAAAGAATACTCATCAAGTTCAGAATCCTTTCAACTCAAAAGTCTTAACCGACAGAAATTCTTTTCTACTGCAAAAAATGGAAACTGAAATCTTCTAGCCATGTACATCCTTCACTCATCAGAAAAGCACTGTCTGGCATTACAGAATGTCTCATGGGCAGTGGTACTCTGGGGCATTCAGAACAGCCTGATTTTCTTTCACAAGGTGAATAACAGGAGATCTGTGAACAGCTTATAGGGTTTTGAGTCACAAGTGCTGCAGGTCACACAACATCCAAACTGAGAATGTGCTACATCTTTGCTAAATTCCCCAGAGGAACAAGGATCTGGAAAGGTCAAAGAGGGGCCCATAAAGGACACTGGAGGTCATCCTCACAGCTGTGCAAAGCACTGGAAATTTCATTGAGGTACAGTATCCCCTGAGCTGCCTGAAAGTATTTCAAAAAAACGTGTACAAAAGAGCAAATACGGTGGCCAGTCTCCCTGTGTGTAACCTCACACTCACCAAACAACTCCCATAAAAAACAAATAACAAGTGACTGTGACCCATGAATAAGAGCAGAATTAAAACTGGATTTCATGTTCATTATGAGCTTGTTTGAAAGCTTCCCCTCTTCCACCTACTGCCTCGGGCTGGTGCTCCCCACCATAATTGCTTCCCAGTAATCCAGTCATTTGTTCCAATACAGGGATGCAGAGCAGGGATATCATAAGATGCTAAATCTGAACAAAGGAAGATAGAGCCTATAACATGGATTCCTGGAGTCATCTGAAGGTCCTCCTAGACAACATTTAATTTAGCAAATCAGGGAAAGAATAAATACAAACAAAGTTTATACTGGGATCAATACATCCTATATTATCTTCTCAAAAATTATTCCATTAGATTTGTAGAGGGAAAGAGGAGGTAGGCCAGAACTAAGCTAGGGAAAATGTAACTATCTCATCTGAAAAATCTGCCAGGAAAACCTCAGCATACTGGTTTATAAAATCATTTCGGTTCATGTGTGTTATTGCTGGTGGTGGTGGTGGTTGGGTTCCTTTGGTTTTGAGAACACTGACAGATGTGCTGCCATGCCAGCAAGTTCAGAGCTATCAAACACTCAGTTAATAGAGGCATTTTGCTCCTTAAAGACTGATGGGCACCAAGACCTGTATATGTGGCAGTAGTCTCTCACTTCATTCAGCTTCCTGCCAACCATAGTTATGTTTGAAGCCTTGCCATAAACAAGTATAACATGCTTAACATGAGTCCTGTGTGGTTTACTTGTTCACCAGGAATATATCAACCCTTCTCACTGCTCCACAAGAAAGGTTAAATGCTCTATGCTAAATACCTCTTAAAATCCCATTCATGTACCTTTCAGTCCTTCACACTTTCTCACAGTTCAAGTAAGCCCAACAATCTAAAAATAAAATGATGTGAAGATATTTCTCAGAAATAATAAAAGTCCCACTTTAGCCTGGTTGCTCCTCAGAGACTCTGAAAAAAAGCACAAGAAAAAGTACAACAGTGAAATGAGTCTCAAAAGCATTTTTAATTTTAATTACTTTGTTACCTACCTTCTATAAAGAAGCACTTGAGTGAAACAAGTTCAAAAAGCAAGGACAAGTAAAGGGTAATTTTTATAAATATGCCAACTTTTAATCTCTTTTAATCTCTTTTCATTTGATTTTTTTTCCCTAATATTTTTCTTAAACACTTATCTCTGTAAAGCCAATGATTTTTTGTAAAATCCTTTATTTTTACCCTGAAAGCTTGCTCTAGGCTTGCAAGCTTGAACAGCTGCTTCTTTGTTATTAGTAGTAAAATAATCTTGCCTGCCAGCTAATACCTCAAGATTTTCTCCACTGCAATTTCAACTATCTTCAAATTCCAAGCCCTGAATCCTAAAGCGGGAAAACAGGATCTGCCCTTATGGAAAGGTATAGAAACAATTCCCCACCTCACCTTGGTTTGCAAAAGCTTCAGGAAGCCTGCTTTGATGTGTGCATTTAGTCCTGTGCAGTTACAGCCAAACAGAGCAGTGCTGGCCCAGAAATGTCCCTGTTCCACCACCAGCCCGGCAATATTTCCCATGGATCCTCACATCATCATCTCTCAGACTCATGTCACTGTCAGCACCCTTGCCTGCAGCTTTGCTTCCTGAAAGATTTTTGTGACCTTCGTAACCGAAAGAGAACAGTAGAACCATGTGACCAAAACATGCTGTAAAATCCAAAACCTGGGCAGCAAGATGACTTTTAAACGTGCATTTGTGAAAAACCCCAACTCGCTGTCAAGCCAACCTCTGAAAATCCCTACTTCAATCTTTTTATTAAGCAGAAAGCTACCGAGACTATTCAGGATGGCTTTAGTAAAACACACACACGCATAAAAAGATATCAAAAGGAAAAAGCTTCAGAGATTATTCACTCAGAACATGTAACAAACTAAGCTGGTCACAAATATCTACCCACGTGCTGAGAGAAAAATTTCTTAGGGCTCCATAAAGGATCTGGATAGTGACTACACACAGACAGGGGGGTGTCAACCCAGTGTTCTGTAGCAAGATATTCCCTCGTGGAGAGCCACAAATCTCACAGCATGGTCAAGGCACTCCTCACACCAGCTTTCTAAACATAAACCACCCTGCCCTCCTGCCAGCCAGCCATTTAGCTGCAAAATTTCTACTCAGTGACACACTTAGAAGGTAAAGCATTGAGGCTGCTGCATGTACAGAACCCAGAATATCCATCACAGCCCACTGCAGAGCTGCTCAGCAGAAAGGCACCAAAGCCTTAATTTGTTGCCCTTCCAAGTGCTTTGAGCTGCTTTGCTGGTCTTGTGCTTTACTTGGGTGAGCATCTCTCCCACATGCTCTAGATGACTCCCTGAAGCCAGACATTTGTCCTTCCCTTTATTGCATTTTATAGCCATCAAACACTTTGGTCACTATTTGGTGACCAAGGGTGCCTATTTTTGTGACTCCTGTTTGCTTCCTTGAAAATTCAGATAGATATGCCTTAGATATATTGGATGTATTTTTCTTCTACTTCAAAGTAATTGCTCTGCTTAGAGCTTGCAAGTAAACAAATACGATAAAATTCGATTTGTTTTCTAAACTCTCAGTATCCATCCCGTGAACCCTCTGACAGAGTCACCTGTACTGCAGCTCCTGCTGTTAAGAGTGCTCTCATCCTCTGTGATTTTCTAAAAACAGGTGGAAGGACTTTTCCTTTCCACGAATACCTGGCAAGGAAGGGCTCCCTACTCATTCAGCTTCAAGTAAAAATTCTTGCTGGGTAGCATTTGCTGGTTGTTTGCTGTCTTCCCATGACAATTATCTCCTCTAGGTGCCACTCACAGCTCCAGCTGGATGGGTACAGCTGTCACCAGAGGTTAATATTGCTCGCTTGCCTCTTCCCCATCTTCGGGAGGGCTCTTGACGCAGCAGATTTATCCCTGTGGATGTGGTGTCTCACAGGAAACAGGCTGACAGCGCACAGGAGCTCAACTCTAAACAAACTCTAAGCTGACACCACGGTGATATGTAAAGTTCAGGGAAAAATTTCACAAGAACCACAAGCTTTTTGTACAGAAAAAGAACAACAGCTTTTATCTTCAGGGCCTGCCTAAGCAGCTCTGCATCTGGTAGCAGCAGGAAACCACGCTGTAAACAATATGACAAGCACTGCATTATTACCTGTTTATATGCTAAATGATATAAATTAAGATAGAGACACATACACCAAGACTAATTATATTTTTAAATTGCCTCTCTGAGGGGAAGTGATCGCAACTATTATTAGCTGCGATGCAATGCTTAAAAAAATCAAAAATCAAGTCCCTTTACCCTAGGCAGTTCTAAAGTACACCAAGAGGCAGTTTTTATTCCAAAGATTTCACAACCTAAATTGACAAGCCGCACAAAGAAAAGAAGAAGCTGAACACAGCATTCCAGAGAGTTAAGTCACCCAAAATATGCATCAATACAGTGACAAAGCCTGCAAGAGACTGTAGCTGTAAAATCTGGACTCCATAGCAGTAACAGAAGACCAGTTCAGTCATATCTTATCCTAAACTCTGGAATTTCTTTTTAGGGAGTCAATGCAATCCCATTTTCTCTTGTGAATCTAATTAGCTTTTCACAGCAAAATATCCATCCTTTCCTATAGCCAGCAGCCATTGACTTCAGACAATTCAATTGCTGCAAAACCATTTTTAGCCCCATTAGAAGGCTTTTCCAAATGCTCAAATTAGCATTTCCTCATTTCTCTCCTCATCACCTTACACCCACAGATTCATGAGATAGTTGGCAACTTGGTTTTCCATTAGCCCTTGGAAAACAAATACTGAGAGATCAGAGGATCAGATTTTGTGAGTATAACCTGCTGAAAACAACAAAATAATCAGACTTCTGAAATTTGGAATTCAATTTCAGCTTCCATCCTACCAGAGGAACAACCAGTTTGCCTGGAGCACCAACAGTATACAGAAAAGAAACACTAAGTGAGAAGATATTTGAACAACTCATTGTATGTAACCATGACAGGAAAACTGTGATGTCAAATCCATATCCAGCTATGTCCAAAGCACTCAGAGAGGTGATCAGGTAATGATAGGTACGAGGCTGCTTTTTCTCAACAAATATAACCAAAGGAGCTTCTATTTTGAAGAGCTATTTTAACAGTCAAAGCCACATTAAGAGCTAAATGACATACAGAATGGCTCTGCCAGAGAATAAATTTAGAAGGTCGACATATAACCCACATGAAAATGACAACGGTGATGGTTACTCGAAGTCCTGCCAGGTGCCCTTTAATAAGCAGAGAATGTGATTAGTGCTGCAATGCAAAGAGACAGCGTGCTGCAACATGACTCCATGCTGGTCTGCCAGGAAACCTTTACAATACAGTCCCTGGCTGCACTGGGATTTTTCATGCATAATAAATAAAGCAACAGACTAGCAGACTGAGGCTCCTTGCTGAGCACCAGTGCCCTCCACTGTGTATGCTGAAGATTCCTCCAAACACCACAGCAACAGAGAGAATTTATGATTTTTCTCCTCATGACAGACTGCTGAGTCCCCTGGGACCGAATGTCAGACACATGACTCTATCTGCAGCTTCGTAGGGCAGCTGCGAACATCTAAATAATCCTGTCAGCATAACGCAGGGATCCGTCCATCAGCCTGCACAGCCTCCTCTCCCCATTGGTGCTCACTCTGCCAGAGAAATAGATCTTTCATAATCTGTTACAGCCCTCCATCGACTGATGCTTTATACAATAATTCAGTTGGAATCGTGGAACTTTACTGAAAGTACAAAACCCTGCTAATTAAGAGGCAGCAACTTGCACACAGGAACCCTTCAGCTTCCTTATTAAAAAACAGAACCAAAGTGTTTGGGATGGCATTAATACCACCACAATTTTAGGATGGCATTAATACCACCACCATTTTAGGATGTGTATCACCACCTCCCTAAGCTTTGATCACATTTGTTTTCCAGCTCATAATTGCTGTGTTCTTCCACAACAGGAATATAAAAAGAAAATCTTAACAAAGCATGGAATAGCAGCTCTTTTACTGCCCCTCTAACACTATTGCATACTTTAATTCAGACCATTTGAGGCATGAGCTACCATTTGAGTGGAAGGATGGTTTATCCTAATTTCCTCTGCAAAGACTGTTCTTCCATTAAATTTATTATTGTTTTTTAATCTCCAACTGCAGCTTCAGAAGGATGTGAATGCCTGTGTTGTGATATTTACAGCTGTGATAGCACATGAACCACAGAAGACAAAATCCTGAAGCTTCTTCTAATTCACACAAAACAAAAAAGGCAATGGGAGACAAAACTAACCCTCTGCTGGAAGTGCCTGTGATTTAGCAGAAAGTTGAGAAGTGGTTTTAAAAATGTTTCATGATAATGCTGTTGCACTGAACACACTGAAACTCCCTGTGACCAGCCAGGGCTTTGTCTCCTCCAAGTAATTTTTACTTCCATGCGCAAAACACACTTAGGGTTGGGGGGGCCAGCTTGGGCCTTTGGGGTTCATTTTTATTGTTTTAACATTAATTACATGGTGCCCTCTACACTACCATTAATCATGGGGGGAAAGCAGTGCTGAGTAAGTAACCTGAATAGGGAACACACCAAAGGAGACAGAGACAAGTATCAAATGAGTAACAATGACATGAATCACAAGCCAAATTTCTCCTTGTGAACACCACTGCACCACCACCACCCGCACTGACAGTGCGCCTGTGATGTGGGTCACCACATGATTTGGGGACTATCTCACTGAAGGATGTTTTAAATCCTCCATGCAAGAAAATGAGCAGAAGTCAGAATTCACTGTGCTGACCACGAAAGTGCAAGAAAAAGCTTTTCACACTATCTGAAGTAGCCACATGTCCCAACACTTGTCCCCTTCAAAACACCGCATCAGAAAATGTTAACTTGAAAGATCCAAGTCTTTCTCTTCCAAACAAATTCCCCTTTGAAGACTCCTTTAAAGTTGGACTTCAACAAAAACTAATTAGCTTTTACAACAAGCACTTCGCCCTACATATCCTCCAGTATCTTTTGTTGAAAAGATTTTCATTAGTTTATACAAGTTGAGAAAGTGACTAAGAGCAAGACCAAAAAGAAGTATAATGCATTACACCGAGGCTTTGGGGAGACAGACTATAGACCTGTCATCCTTGTAATGATTTCTTGGGGGGGGCATTACCTTCAGAAGGCTTTAATACAATTCCATGGTTAATTTTTTAGTACAATAACACATTTGCACTTGGAGGTTCTTCATGGCATTCTGTCCTGTGCCCTGTGGTTGCAGCACAGTCAAGGCATTGCTGCATTTAACAGCATCTCTACTTCTGCACAGTTAATATTGCTTGATTATTTAAGTTGCAGCATTGCATGAGCTACATGTTCTCTTAAAAGATAACAATTCTCATTTTCAAAAAAGGAGCATGTAAGTCTTACTGGGGAGTGGGTAGGAAACTGATAAGAGCCTTCTCCATAAATTCTGTTTTTAGGGTAAGACTCAAACCTCCTTACTTGTTCAATGTTGACAACACTATAGACTCCCAAACCTGGAAAAGGCCCAGCTTTGTCACAGTGATTTAGTTCCATTATGTATTTCAGTCATTCAAAGACTCTGCCTCAATATCACAAAGTTCAGCACTAACATTGCAGCTATCACATTCAGATAGAAAAGCCACCTTTGTGGTGCTCAGTAAGTGCACACACAGTTTTCAGTGTAGCAAGGTGTTTTTCAGATATGTTATACAACATTTATTAAATAACTACCCATTTCTTTCAGGACAAAAATAGGCTGGCTCCTAAGATGATTAATCCTTGATTGAGGTGAAAAGTGCAAGGTCTTTTCTTACCAGGCAAGGATTTCTGTTCTCAAGTGAAAAGTCATACAAACATAAAAAATATTACAACACTTACAAATTTTAGAATTAGTATCACAGTACAAGCCCAAATGAAAATGAAAATGAAAATGAAAATGTGTTTTCACCAAGGGCTAGGAGTGAAGACGTTTACACTTTTTCATATACTAATAGCAACTTTTAACTCATTAAGTTTAGAAAAGCAGGAACATTTCAAGACAACCCACATCTCATTCTCCTTTCTATCAAACATTTACCTCATGGTCAAATAAAAACTAAAATACTACCAATATAGCCACAAAAATAAAGGAGTAAGTGCCATCACAGTGAGGAGAACAGACAAATTTTGCACTGACTTCAGTAGAAGAAAGCAAGAAAAGAGAATTCAAATAACTGAACTGTTCAAATGGATGCAGACGATATAAAGTAACATGAAAAAACTTAACTGCTTGCTAGCCCTACAAATCAAACAGCTTGTATCACCAGCAAGATGATTGGAACACTACTTCAGCATTTGTGAAATGAATCATAAATCCAGCCTCTCTGTCCTAAAAATGTTTCTACTTTAAAATGATGCAACAAACAAAGCACAAGCACATTTGTATATACAACCAGAAATACTGACTTGAATATTATACTGTTAAAAGCTTTTCAGTTTACCTGTCATATTGAACTTAAATTATTTCAGTTTAAAACTCAATCACTCAAGCATTTACTAATTAAGAAAGACATGGCTGATATAGTTGTTATAAATGAACTCTGCTTGAATGATAAGTTATTAGAAAATTGCACAATCAAGTAGACATATTCATGGAAATCCATGTGCTATCTTTTAAGGACTATAACAGCTGACAGCTTTGAACCAAGAGTGACCAGTGATCAGAGAAATCCTACCACAGAATGCCCTAAAAAGCCAACTTTTTAAAAGCATACGTAAAAATCAATTCAGGGAAAATTGTATCATAGTTCTTTAGTTCAAAAAATTTGCAACATCACATTTCTGTTGTCCTTTAAATAAAATTGACTGGCTTCCAGCACTGATAATTTCCCCATTGAATTCAGTAAGTATAGCACACAGCTTAGATAGGCATATGGTGTTCTTTACATATGCAAAGTTCTTCGTTTATTGTAACTTTCTCCTAGAATTTCTTTCCCCAACCCATTTTCTTCCAGAGATTTCTGCCTAGAAGGCAGAATGCTTAAAAGGACATAAGCACAGAGAAGGTTGTTCAAACTCAATGCTTCGCTTTCATGCACACTGGAGGAATCTGCCACCAGTACATTTTTACTTCATCAATTCAGCAAGAAACAAGCTTGCTCTTCAGTCGACATTCAGAAGCACCAGCCTGACAATTAACACAGGCATGTGACACTGAACAAGTAGGGAGAAGGCAAAAGGAAAAATCTTTTCTTAAATCCAGCCATAAATTTAATAGAACTTAACAAGTTCACTACAAGGTTTAGATGGAGAAGGGTAATTAGGAAATATACTACAACAGATATGAAAATACAGAAAATGCCACCTTTGTGGCCACTTAACAAAACCTAGAAAATTAGAGCATGGAAAGCAGGTTGAATACCAAATAGCTGCTTTTCTCTACTTCTGTCAAACCACACTTTAGAAAATTAAGGAATTTCTTTACTTGCCACCTCAACGCATCAGTCACGACAATCAAAAACATCTACGTGGATGGAGTACTGCTTCATTTCCAGCTCTCATCAGCATAGAATTCCTTTCTTCATCTGTCTTGCCCTGTCTATTAATGGGGATAATTATCCTGACCTCCTTTATGAAGTGCTCGAAAATCTACAGTTAAAAATGTTCCTAAACAAGTAATTATGTATAATAGCAATCATGTATCAAACTTCAGTTATCAACTCATCACATGAAAGCAAGAACCTGATTGTTCCTGGAATTAGTATACAAAATTCAATTTCTCCACCGACATTAGCTTCCCAGTACTTCCATCATTATTACAACAGCTGCATTATTCTAAAATGCACTAAAAACCCTGTCTAGCACTGACTGACATTTTGAAGATTTTCCAAGCTTCGAACAACAAAAGACCCAGGACTTTTTTCAGCAATAATTTCCATGTTAATAATTTCCATCTTGTTAAACAAAGATACTTTTGACCAGCATCAAGCTTAGATGCTATTCTGAATCTGTAGCCTGGATTGTTGCAATGGCTCCAATCTAAAACAGGCTGTAGCACTTTGCAAATGTATTTTCCTGTTACATCCATCAACCCCTCTCTCCTTACAGGGGCTGGTCTACAAGGCCACAGTTTAACCACCACACTTATTGTCACCAGCTTCTCTTCTTCTTTCCTCTACATCTATATGTTACTTTCCTCCTTTCAGCTGCACACAATGCCCATAATCATTCAGCATGTTTGATGTACACGTTTTTCTTTCATCTTGTGCTACTAAAAATGAAAAAAGGTGAGAGGATTTGTTATAAAATTAAGCTACTTACCAACTATTGCCAGATTATGCTCTGAGCCACATGCGATCTGAAAAGGAAACATGAATGACTAAATCAGAACCAGTAGGAAGACAGTCACAATTATGACAGGAAATCAAAAATGAACCTGAAACAAACAACTGCAGTTTGTAGGATGCAAAATCAAGGTTAACGTGTTCTCACTCTTAAACAGAATTTCATTTGTAGCCTCACTTAGGGGCTTAGAGGCAGGGGTGCATGTTTGTTTGGTTTTTTAATAAAGGTATTTTCTTTTCAAAATACAGACATTTCAAGCAAGACTGGCCATGATTCTGCAAAAACATCACACTTTTGACAATACCCACTGGATCCAACAAGAGGCACAGAGCAAACACAAATCAAGCCATACAGAGACAGCTGGGAATCAAAAGGATGATGAAGATCTCCATATCTCTTATCTGTGCTGTTTTTCCAGCTGACTCCTGAGGAACCACTCAAAGTACTCAGGCTTTGTGATAAACATGACATAATATGATGGTCATTTGGTCACAATGGTCATTTGCCTGGAATGGAGAAAAACTACCCTAGGATTCAATCCTTCTGTCAGCTCATTAATGATGGAAATCAGTCAAGAAGTTCTTTTCAAAGTAAACTTATAGCTCATGTATTTTTTATCCTTCTTTGTAGCTGCTGTGAACACATCTGATGTTTAAGCTGCTTTAGTGCACTGAGTTTTTGTAAGTTGTCCACCAATGATGGTAACACAGGCACCAAGAGCAGTTCCCTGTCCTTACTGCAAGGGCTGGTCTTTCCCACAGAATTTCTTTTGCAAGGTCACCGCCAGCATAATTGTCTGATGTACCAGGCTTCACTTCACACAAGGTTACTCTGCTAGAGTGTCCTCAAGTTTTTAATTTAAATAAAAGCAACCCCCTTAAAATCCTGTATCCAGTTCACTGTCTAGAAACTACTTGCCCATTATACCTACAACTGAGCTGGAGAAAATTAATAAGCACATTCTTCTTAAAGTATATTTACAATAGGAAAATATAATGCAGGAGTATATGCTCAATTGTATTAAAAAATAGAAGTCCATACCATCAAAAGTTCTGTGCATGCATAACTTTATAGCTTTTACAGCCAGAGAAGCAGCTATAACCACCTCCATGTCTGCAGAACATAAACCCATAGAAGTTAATAAAACAGGCCTTGTGCTCAGCTCACTGTGCTTGAGTATTTACTGGTGAAGAGACAACCAAGGCTGACACACGGAGCAGCTTGAGCTCTTGTGTTACAAATGAAAACCATAATCACTACTATTCACATTTTACTGTGTCACAACTGCTACATGAAAACATCTGGGCAAAGCCATCCCAACACAACAATGGCAAAGAAGGAGAAAAAGACTCTTTAGAAAAACGGTGCTTAGACAACATATTAAAGCATTTGGGAAAATGGGGCAAGAAAAATAATTCAAGTCACAGCATATTCCAGCATGGCTTTGTCTTCCAAAAAATCAAGACAAAGCAGCAGGAAAAGCAGTACCTTTGCAAGAGCACTAGCAGGACTGCATCAAGTCCTTTATTACACAATACTGCAGACAGAAAAGCTCCAAGTCCCAACCATTAAAATGCATAAATCAGTGCCAGAGCACAGTCCCACACCACTATCCTCACCACAAAACCAAACCCTACACAGCAGCAGAGCTGGCTCCTAATGCCTGTTTAATGGCTAATGCCTGTGCTTCTCAGGCTTATAAGCTGATGCCATGGAAACAAGATCCACACATGGAAACACATGCGAAGGCTTTCTAGCAAAAAAGCAAAATTCTCGTCTTCACCAAGCGCTGGAAATTGGATATACTGAACTTGCTGCTAATAGAATAAATAAATTTTATCTGAGGTGTAAATAGTCTTGGCTAATTCCCCTGGAAATACACTGACACAGGCAGAGATTCAAAAGCATCGGCACAAAAGAACTGCTCAGCCTGGTGGCTGACACTGCCAGGACCCGTTCCAGAAGCACTACATTAAAAAAAAGGGAAAAAAAAAAAAAGCCCCACACAAACAAGGTGTTATTTAGATTGTAAAAAACCTCTCCTGACAAAGAAGCAATTTCTTTTCTACATCTAATAGCAGCAAGTATAGAGCCTGCAATCCAGATAAAGGAATGCTGGCGATCTCAACAGCTTTGCAATGCAGCTGTTACCCTGGCCACCATTCGGGGCCTCCCACTAGCCAGCTATCAGGCTGTGAGGGAGTCCATCAAACCAGGACAGGAATTGCTGGGTTATATAGACTGGCCAGCGCTGGGGAGCTGCCCCCAAGGCCAACTCATGGCCAACATGCTGCAAGTCTGGGGCTGACGGGGTACGAGCTACTGCAAAGCATAAAAAACACCTCTGCTGTGGAGTTAAAAGCCACCTCAGTGAAAGTGGCAGCTTTGCTAACAAATGAAACCAAGTAAAATCACAAGCAGCTGAAGGCAGCGCCCTGGATTCACCCTCGACAGCCCAGAGCAAGGACAGCACACACCATGTACCAGCAGCAGTTCTGTGCTCCAAAGCAGAATTTGCTCAATTTAGAGCACCAGGTTCACCACACCTCTGCCTTATCGCAGGGTGTCACCACCTGACAACACAGACTGACTTTGTAGGAACCCCCAGATAAAAAAAAAACACCTTAGAGAACACTAAATTTAGCTTCCTGGAACACCTTGTCCATCATCCCTGCTCCTTGCTACAGGCTCTACCATCCACCCACAGGATTCCTGCTGGCCTGCACACCTATGCCTCTGGAGCTCAGGAGGGACCACACCACAGAGGTGAAGCAAGGTTGCCACTGCTTAATGTACATTGAAGCCTTGTACGTATTTCACAACATCTTTCTTACAATAAATTTTAAAATGTGGCACCCCCTTTTCTCCGTGACTCCCCACAACAGGCAACAGTCAGCCAAGAATGATTGATTTGCTAGTACAAATACAGACCAGCCAGAGAACAGCATTGCTGAACAGATGTTTTATTCTTACATTAGATGTAATAAGCTCTGCAGTCAGTGCAGGTCACTGGGAGATGCCTGGTATTTACTGCAGCAACTATAATTTTCTGGCTACCTCTCTTCTGTCCCCACCCCCAATGTGCTGCAGAGAAATTAAATTCTAACAGACATCTGCATGCTTCTAGTGGGTAACTACATTCAGGGATGCTTATAAACACACAATAATGCTTTCTAATTGGGCAGTAATTTTACATTATGTTTTAATTGAAAAAAAAATCATTAAACTTAATGACAAACCAGAGAGACTGTTACTGAGCAAAGCATTCTGTGACTCCCCCCCCCCACACGACCCCCTACACAGAAACAATCCACACTCAAGTTCTCAGTTTGGAGGGAAATTTTAGCAGAGATATGAAGGATATTGTGATCTCTGTATAAATGATCTCAAGGCACGTGACAAATGTCTATAAGGCAGGCAAAGAACGCTTAGGGACCATTTCACCCAGAACTTATTCACCTTATTATCTGTGCTCTTTCAACCATATATAAATTGTTTGTTTCTTCCTTTAAATTGTGTGCTAGCAAGCTGTTTTCTACCTAGCAATGGCTGTGGTTCAGACCCATCCATCCACCTAGACCTAACAGGTATGGTGTAAGCAGCCAAGGGACCTGCATTTTATTAATCATAAATAGTATGATAAATAGCATAATCACAGACATAAGCTGCAAGGATGGTGAGAAAAGACCTTAGCACAGCAACCACAAACTCTGGGCAAAACACCAACACCTTTCTGCAGCCTACTTATATGCTTATGGCCCAGCCCTAACAAAAATTAATTGACTGAATGTAAAATCAATGGGTATGCAAAACAGAGAAGGTATTTCACTTAAGAATAAAATATTTTTCTATCTTAAAAGCACTACATGGAGAAGCCAAATAATGTTTAGTACACATTATATAAACATTCCCATATATACCTCTCTGTGTGTATAGATTTAAAAAAGAAAAAATATACATGCATATTAGGAAAAAGAAGGTTATCTACTAAACAAGATATTAATCAGGGAAGAAAGTTCAGACAAGGCACCACCTTTTCTATCTGGGATAGAGATCTCACCTTTGCAGACAGCAAATGAACACATACAGGACAAGACTCCTGTGGATATTTAGATATACAGTCTCCCTTGCATTTCAAAAGGTAATTAAGAGACAAAAATACCTTTTGCCAACCATCCCCTAAGGGACTTCCAAGTACTATAACAAAACAAGTCTGACAAAGTGTATAAAAATACAAGTTTCGGGCTAACACCATGATCATAAGGCTATTCTTTCTTTTCTTTCTGTAACCCCAGGGCTTTGACTGAGGATCTGTTGTGCAACCCACCAGGAAAAAAACTGAATCAGAACTGCAGGCAAAGTCAACCTGCCACTGCAGCAAAGGGAAGGGGCAGCACAGGAGAGGGTGCAAGGAAGAGGCACAGGGAGCTGGACTCACAAGAGGGATTGCAGTATGAAAAATCACAAGCATCCAAACATCAAGGTGTTAAGCTAGAACAACAAAAAGACCTCAATGCCATTTATTTTTGTTTCAACACGCTATAAATGCATGTTAATTCCCTTCAGTGCAATTATTTCCCAAAACATGAAAGGCTGTGGAGGCTTCCATCACTTCTTGGAGACGAGAGCATGATGTACAAAGATTTTTAAGGATGAATGAAGATATGATGTTTAAGTTGCAGCCAGATTCTAGTTTCTGTCTTCCTAATTACAGCAAAGCTCTTTTTCAGGGGGAGAGAGAGGGCAAGGGGCAAGTGAAGGAAACCTCTGAAAGGCTGGCTACATAAGTACTTTCATTCAGGACTTTAGCCATGGTATCTCATGTCTTTTGACAGATTTCACTGTAAGGAAATTGCCAGGGCCAGAAGATGGCAAATTTAATTCCTTCTGAGCTCAGAAGTCCTAATGGAAGGAGACGAGGTGACCGAGAGACTGCAGATCAAAGCTTACGTAAGACAGGGGAATCTTCTCTCCCAGAGCTGTTCTTCCATGTCCTTGATTAATGTATTGTAACAACAATTTGTACTGTTTGACACACTCACTGCAACTACATTTGTATGCAGAATTCTATTGATGTGTAAAAATAAAGTAAAAGGAATCTAATTAGCAGAGCTGTCCTGCTTCCAATGATCCTTTACTAGGAACTCTGTGTTCCTCTTCTGGATCATTTGACTCCTGATTGATAAGAAAGCAGCTTGCTAACCTAGTCACATTCCTTGGCGAGCATAAGACTAAGTTCAGTTTAATGCAGAACATGTTCCCAGCTGTTGGCTGCAGCAAGTGAAAAGTAAGTGGGCTAGTGTCCTTAGCTAAGTCACAGGCTATTTTCCATTTTTCATCAAATCTTATTTTCCACTTAGCACAATTCTTTTGTATTTGTGGGATTGGCTTTTCAGTCTGTATGTAGTTTTACTTTCCCCTACAACAAGAAAATCACTAAGAACTTAAACTGAAGGCACAAAGTAAGGTTTGAAAGAAAACATTTCTTCTCAAAACACCTGACCAAAAGCTGATGTGCCACGTAAGTGGACCTTTGCAAGCATGAAGGAAGAGAGAAAGTATTAAGACATTGCCAGGATGCAGCAAGCTTCCAAAGGAAGATTTTATAGCTATCTGTAGCTTCCAGAGATAGGATCTACGCCATCCCTGCCTGAATGTAATTCCAAGTCTGCATCACTTGTAGCACAAGACACAAAATGCTCTTCCTCCATGAAGCATTTCCCTTGCTTCTCCACCCACTGTTTTCAGAGTCCCATCTCCCATCACTCAATACCCTGCCCTGCCCTGCCCATTGTCTTAGAGTCACCAAAAAGCCAGCTGGCCAGCACCAAGAGCTTGCCTTCACACCCTCTGCGCCCTAGGTGACGTATATATGTGTCTGCACACCTTCCCTCTCTGTGACACTAACCACTCATGAGAAACTGCTCTGCTCTCCACTGACTGAGCACCACACTTCCAGGAATGCCTTCTTGTGGTTAACAGGGTGCAGGTGTGCTTCTGTGATTCACCTGGTGCACCTTGGGCCTCAAGTGCTTGCACAAGATGGAAACATTTGTTAAGTAGAAAACAAAAACAACGGCAACAACAACAAAAACCCCACAACACAAACATCAACAACAAAAAAACAGCCACCAATAAGAAAAAAATCCTCACCAAAATAATAATTAAAAAACCCAACCACACAACAACAACTAAAAACCCGCTACCAACACATGCACAACCCCCCTCCAAATAGCCCAAATAAAACTGCATATCAAAAACCAACTAATCTTTTAGTATCAGAGAGGAAACACCACAACCCCAAAACCCTGTCATTAGTGATGAAGCCCAGAAGATGAAAATAAAAGAAAGAAAGAAAAGCTAATTGTTAAAGCAGTCAACATTTTCACGGAAGGTTTCCAGCACAGCAACCCACGTGCACCTCCTAAGTCTACTTGAAGGGAGGTCACATTGAAAAACTGGTCACAGTGAAAAAATTATATATGGACTGGTTGCTTTAAGCTGAGGATGGAAAGACTGAGGACATCAACGCAGAGTAAGATCAGTATCCACCTATGAATAAAGCCTCTTCTTTAGATGACTCCAGAACAACACAAAAAATGCTGAGATCTCAGTAAGAACACTCAGTGGTATTAGGTTTTAGTCGAATGACAAGAATGCAGCCAAAACAAGTGAGATAAAAATCTTTACAAGTCAGCAAGGTCAGCTGGCTCATCTCTCTTACCTCAAGACTTTTCAATGAGTTCTTATACCCTTCTTCAGGCAGTTTTCTTCCTTCCTTGAGGTTCAAAAAGCATTAGCATCTTTTATTCCAGGAAAATCAAGCTCTGCCACTTTCACATCCCTCAGCCTCACCGGTCCATCAAAATTTTCCATTTTTGTAATCAAGACCTCAGCCACAAAACAATTTTGGTCCATCCTTTCATCGTTTTTAAAATGAACCAAGTCATGGTCATTCAATTTCAGTTTGTTTCCTGTAACAACCTCTCTATTCACTCTTCATTATATTGTGAAAATTAAGACTAAAGTATCCCTTCTGATTGATAAAGAAATCATTCATCACAGCAGCCCTGTTAATGTGTACATACTCCTAAACCTATGACTGTGCACTGCAAATCCCACAAGACCAAAATCCTCACTAACATTACAGACATCCAGATATGAGCTAGAGGAATGGGGTCTTCAGCAAATGCACAATTTTACCCAGAGGAACTTCCTCATCATTTGTCTCAAAATTACTTTGATTTGGATTGTTTCATACACAATTCCCAGCTCCTTGTAGTCTAAGTGTCACTCTCTCCTAAGCTGAATGAGAGCCACTAAGATGAATACTTTACAATCTATTCGTGTTTGCTTTGGGGACTACAACTAGTTCCTTTTTATTTGAGGCCACAAACATCATTTTGACATAAGAAATTTAAAAAACCAAGATTACAGAAACACAAAGTTTCAAAACCTCCTTTATATACTGATTTGTTTCTACCATCAACACACACATCCTTATGATCAGATTATTCTGATGTTTTAAGGTCAAGAATTGTGGCTTGCAGCATACAAAAAACCCACTTGGTATCTGGCTTTTCTTTCTATTGTACATGAAAACAGCAAAAAGACAAGAGTTCACTATAGCATATAAATGTCATCATTATCTATCTGAATGTGCTAAATTCTAGTACTCTGAAATTAATGAAATGGTTCTGTTAAACAATGATTACAGACAAACATTCTGTCAAAGTATATATCATTATCAATCATTTTATAGGCTTAGAATAAAAGTCATGACAGCATGTTATTATTTGGCAACAAAAACATTGAATTGCATTTAAACAACCACATCCTTTTGTGGATGTATAACTGCAGTTTTAAGTTTTTCAACAGAATCTGGGTTTCACATCTCCTTCCTTGTGGAAAAACAGTCCACCATCTTTAATGCATCTGGAACCTTTTCTGGAATATTCAGTGCAGCTGGGGAGAACCAGAAAGCAATCAAACACACATATCATGGGCACTGAGCTCTCTCAGGAACTCAGTTCTCCCCTAACTGTGCTATTCCTGCAAGATGTGTCACTACAATTCTTCTCCACAACAAACACAATGCAGTGAACTCGGGACAGGCAGCCTGCAGGATTACACAATAGCAAAAAGCCCGGCACTTTTTTAGAACTCAAAAGAAAAATAGCACTTCTTATGAAGTTCATACCCTCAAACAACTGATTGTCAGGGTATTCTAACTGGAAGCTGTGAAGAGGCAGACAGTGTCCCTAAAATACCCCTTTAAAGGAGGCAAGTGCTGTAATGTGGCTGTGGCCAGACAGCAGCCACTTCATTAGGGCCAGAGGGAACTGGCCCCACCATTGTCAGGTCTGACTTTGCTCACCCTCCATAACCCTTCCTGTCTAGCATGTGGGTTTTCTCAACATCCTTATAGCATTTTCTCCTTTCACATGCTTTTTACCCATGCTATCCTCCATAAAAAACTGCATCCAAAACTCCTGGCAGTGTTATCAAAATAATACCACTAATGGTGTCATTATGGAATACTACCCCTACTTTATAGTGCAGTCTTTTTTACTTCTTCCAGCAGTAAATCCAAATTTATGACAGAATTTTAAACATCTCAGTTCAACTTCCAGCCCTGGGATTTGGGAAGACTAATTTTCAGGGAAATTACTAAGTGTTCAAGGAAGCTCTCACGCAAAATTGGATTGAGCTTTCATTGCTAGCCCTGCTGACCTTAGTGTGTACTGCTGCTTGTGTGAACTGGCAGTACACAAGTACAGTGTCACTGAAGGAAATAAAAAAACCTACTTAATTTCCAAAACATTTTATGTTATTTGAAAGCAATGAGCAGGTTATTTAAAGTACAGAATTACTACTGTGTAATATCATTGGAAACATCCCTTACTGGACCCACTGCCTTTGGGAAATATTATTCGAGATAACTAGCAGCTGTTCAAGAATCCAAATCTTTGCCTGATTTCCAGCATAACACTCACTGACCCCTCCCTTCCCTCACAAATATTAATCTAAAAAAAAAAATGTTATCAACTTAACTCACAGCCAAAAAAACACCAGCACATTAAGAACTTCTCCTAAAATATGACAAAATAAATAACAGAGGAAAACAAAAACATTTTTCATACACCAACTACCTCAACTTGAGGACAGAATTTTCTTGGTTCATTTACTTTCCAGAAGAGCTGCAGGCATGCAGTTTCTATATCCTTGTACAAAAATGCCAAGCCATGAATTTTGCTGACTGTCCTCTCCCTCACCTCTCCAAATAAATGGTGCTTATGTCTTTAGGGTATCATGTAACTCTGCTCTTCAATGTTGGATTCTCTGTTTCTGTAGCACTTACTAACAGCACAGCTCCCTAAAGCAAGCTTGCTGGAAATAAATAAAACGTAAACTTGCTAAGAGTCCAATGCAAAAATTAATAGGAAAGCTCTTCTGAATAAATAAGATTACCATTTGAAAGGACTCAAATAGAGACTGAGCCCTGATGCTGGACACAAAGGAAGAATTAGGGAAAAAAATCATGTCTGAAGTGACTCTACATAGCTGATAAAAAGGCATTTTTATTAAAAAGCTGAATTATAGAATCATAGAATCGTTTAGATTCAAATCATAGAATCATTTAGATTCAAACAGATGTTTGAGAACTTTGACAAAGATACTGAACAGGACTGGGCCCAACTCTGGGCCCTGAGGAACATCACCGGTGACCAGACACCAGCCAGACTTAATTCCCTGCTCCCACCACTCTCTGGGCCTGACCATCCTGCCAGTTTTTCACCCACCAAAGGGTGCATCTGTCCAAGCCATGGCCTGCCAATTTCTTCAGGAGAACACTGTGAGAAATGGTGTTAAAAGTTTCACTGATGTCCTGGTAGACAACATCCACAGCCTCTTCCTCATCCACCAAGCAGGTCACCTTGTCAGAGGAGGTCAGGTAGGACCAGCCTTTCATGAACCCCTGTCTGATTCCCTGGTTGTCCTCTACAAGCCACATGATGGCACTCAGGACAAGCTGCTCCATGACCTTCCCAGGTACCAAGGTCAAGAACTACAGGCCTGTAGTTCCCCAGATCCTGCTTCTGGCCACTCTTGTAGCTCAGTGTCACATTTGCCAACGTCCACAGGGCACCACTATCACTGATAAAGGATGGGAAGTGCCTCCGTGGGCAATTCCATGAGCTCCCTCAGTACCTTTGCGTGGACCCCTCTGGCCTGAAAACTTGTGTCTTAGTGCTCAATGACCATTTCCCCTTGGATCATGGGAGCTTCATTCTGCTACCATTGTCTTCCAGGTCAGGGGCCTAGCTCCTGAAGAACAACTTGCCTTCCTATTAAAGACTGCAAAAGAAAAATGCAAAGGAGGCATTACACAGCTCAGCCTTTTCTTCATCCTCTGTCACCATATATTCCCCCGCCCCGCCAACACCCAATAAAGGATGGAGATTCTCCTTAGCCTTTTGTTGCTTATGTATTTATAGAAACATTTTTATTGTCTTGTATGGCAGTAGGCAGATTGAGTTCTAGTTCGTCTTTGGCCCTCCAGATTTTCTCCCTGCATGACCTCATGACATTCCTGTAGTCCTCCTGAGCTGCCTACCTCATCTTCCAGAGGTGATAAACCCACCTTTTTTTCCTCTGAGTTCCAGCCAAAGCTCCCTGTTCAGCCAGGCTGGTCTTCTTGCACCAGCTCTTCTTTGAGCACATAAGGACATTCTGGTCCTGTGCCTTTAGGATTTCCTTACTGAACAATGTCCAGCCTTCCTGACTTCCTTGCACTTCAGGACTGCCTCCCAAGGGACTCTGTCAACCAGGTTCCTAAACAGTTTGGAAGTCCAAAGTAATAGTTCTGTTGACACCCTTCCTTACTTCTCTTACTTCATTTCCTACAAAGGGAACAGGATGGATAGCAAAGGTTCTGCAATGTGAATTCATTTAGAGTTCTTGAATCAAAACTCCAGAAGAAGTTCATAAAGCTTGATAAATGGGCAAGACTGAGACAGATAAAATTTACCATGGTCAGGTACAGCATAATAAATCTTTCTGGATACCAGAAAGAATCATTTAGACTGTTCATATATACAGAAAGAGTCTAAACTAGTTAGACACTCTCAGGGGAACTATATAGCATCACTGTGGACAATTCACCAGAAATACCAATTCTATGCATAACTGCAACACAAAAAGCAAGAAATTAGGTTAGTTTAGTCCTAAGCATACAAACAGTCTAGGTAATTTTCTAATATCAGTGATTCCAGAACCAACATATATTTGATAAATGATAAAAAATATCATTTTGCAGTGATATTTCTAGGACCTCTCAGAGCCAATTTGTAATTTTTAATGGCTTTTTCATTTTTTGATTATTGTAATTGTCTATCTTTTTAATTTCCTGATCAGAATGCCATACACTGTCCGGGCAACTGCCTGACAAAAATCCAAGTGTATTATGCCTGCATTTGACATTGACACATTTATCAAGCTTTTATCTCACAAAAAATAGGTATCACGTTAGACTGACAAGATATATTTTCCATAGTCACATACTCACTTGCAAGCAACTAGATCATCATCATTTAAACTTTTATTGATCTAAATTCATGTCAGGCACACCATCACTTAGCCAAGACAAATACCAGGCTGACAGGCCTAAAATTATTTGAGTCATTTTGTTCAGTCCTTTAAAATGCAGGGCATTGTCTTCCAACCAATCTTCTGAAACTTACCTGACACTCTGGGAAAAAATTATTAACATCAACAACCTGTACAGCACTGGAGCCATCTCTCCTTAAATGCAAAAAAGAAAAAGTTTTGGCCTTGATTTTTAAATTCTACCTCTAGAGGCTGAAAAAATGCTGGTATGGAGAAGAGAATCTGATGTCTTTACCATACTTCTGTTTTAGCCCCAAATGCAAAATAGAAAATTCTACTAACACAGAATTTGCCTTCCCAGGGTTTTGTCAACATATTTAAGATGTTTTAGTATTGACAGTGCATAGTCTCTTGTATTTCTCTGCGAGCAAACTCACCCTCAGTATCTTTTCCTATGCCTCTTAATCGGGGCTGGTCATTCTGTACTGTGGTAGCTCACAGGCCAGGCTACAGCCATAGAGCTTTACGTTTTAACTCAGGGGAGTGGAAAGGATTTCCCACCTGTTGCACAGCCCTTAAACTCTTTCATTTCCAACTTGTTAATGACTTAGGTAATGCAGTTTTTAATATAAAATGCCCCTTTCACTCCTATGAACCTACTTGATTCTTCCTGAATAAATTGTAACCACAGACGCTGATATTGCAATCGCAACTTTTGCCGTAAGGTTTCATCCTGAAATATTTTGTTGCATCGTGGCTTAAAGGAGAGCATTTTGTTCATTGATACAGACGAAAAGGGAGTTGGATAACCTAACCAAGGTGAGGAGGGCAGAGATATTGTCAGTGGCTTCCTGCATTAATTCATCTGTCTTCCTGCTGCTCAGAAAGATTACAACATTCCCCTGTGCACAGAAGTCAGGCTCCTATCCTCCTACTGTTAAATCACATTTTTCCTGTCGCTCTCACAGGGTGGCTCTGCAACAGCGCACAGGAATCATCAAGACAGACAAGACAATTTTTCAAGAAACATTTCATGAGCAATGCTATATTCTCATTATAAAAAGGAATTGATGCTTTAAAATAAATCCTGAAGACAGGAACACATTCCTTAATGCAACTAGAGAGTCATTGTGAAATATAGTGATCAGAAATCCCTTCACAATACCTCTTTTACTTTCAATTTACAAAATATTAGTAATAAGTAATATGTTGGTTTAAAATTCTAGCTTCATATGTATATGTATAACAGTATATGCCACTTGACAGAACACAAAATATATAAACTCTCAAGAATAGAGTTTTAATATCTTTTATTAAAGTAGCAGCATTTTTGCAACAGACAAAAAGTACTGCAGGTTATATTAAAGTCAACAGCCCACCAGACTTCAGCACTAGTTACAAAACACACCCACCTCTTGTGCATTTGTAATTCCAAGTGACATCATTGTTTAGCTAGAAATCAAGAGGCAGCAATTCTCCCTATTTCAGAACCTTCCAGACATTTGGTGTACTCATTTAACCTAAAGCAAAATGTGCAGCTCAGCTAAGAATAACAACAAAAGGAAACCCCTTCCTGGATACTCTTGAACCTCATTAAACTGAAGCAGCACTGCATAACACAAAAACCCATCCTCATCTGCCTTCAGTTCTCAGTCAATCAACTTCAGAAGTGATTTACTCTCACAAGGTTGGTCATCATGTGCAGAAGGTTAAGAATTACTGCTCAAGTGTGCTGTGCAGGAGGCGAATTGTGTGTTTTCCTGCCCGCATGTCACGTTTACACGTCGGCAAACGTCAGGAGTGTTGGAGTCTGGCAGTAACCAAAGATTTTGCCATTCTGACTTGAGCACTCTCTGGCCAACACACCATTCCTGGACGCAGAACACTTGAGAGCTGGAGCTCACATTCCCAGTTCACTGATGCACATAGGGTTAAACATTTACTTCCTCGCCCAGACTCTCCAATATTCATGCTAAATAAAAACCACATCCTCTTAACAAAGGTGGTCTCTACACAGCACAGCTGTCCTGCTATTACCATTTCAGATAACAATAGCAACTGAATGCCATCACTTCCAATTACTCAGAACACATTTAACCACTACAGACAGAAAAAAAGGACCAGTATCTGATTTTCTAACTATTTCAATATATTTGGTTATCATCTTCTGTAGCAGATTTCACCTCAAAAATATCTGAGGTGTTCCAAAGTACAAAGCAGCACTTCATTCCCAACTGCTGGGCCAAAAAAAAAAACCAACTGGAATGGCAGTTTTAAGAACCTTGCCTTTCCAACCTAGTGTTGAAACACCAAGGTATTTACTGGATAGGGGACAGTTTGGTTTGCCATAATACCTTTAGAATAATACAACTTGAAAAATATTTGGATTAATTAGCTTACTTTTAATTCAAATGTTATCCAAGAAAATACTTTTTATCTGTGAGGGAATTTCTGCTACATTTCATGTCTTTTTGAATGAATTTTTGAATTTCATGTCTTTTACACCTTTGTCATATTTGCACACAGCATGCAACCATTTTTCTTACTAAATGCTTGAAAACCTTTTTTTTGTAAGATCATGCACCTCTCCATTTGCTCAGAGTGTTTCACAGGACTACTGCTGGAGATGGAAGCAATCCATTCCTGAGCTCAGAGGATCAAAATATTCTGTAATTCAGCTGTTGAGCATCATTTGTCATACATGTCAGATGATTCTGGCCATTTGTTCATTGCTGAATTCTTCACATCACTTGTGTGAGGTGAAGTAAACCATCTGCAAATGTCATGCACACTTCTTTTCCTGGACTACTTCTCCTTTTCCTATTCATCTCTTTTCACCTCTGCAGTCTCCTACTTTCTTTTCTTTCTGTATGCACATAAAGGACATCCTACATTCACCCACAAGTAAAAGAACAATTGAGCTAAGTTATTGGGGGAAAAGAGCTATCAGATGAGCAGAGGGGGTGTGAAGATGTTTCAGGTCACTTGTAAGTGAAAACAAGGCAGTAAAATACTCTGTAGATTTTCCTGGTGGACTTTATTGTGTAATCTGCCAGGGTAAAACGATCTCCTAAAACACAAAGGGAACAGAGACTGAAAGCAAAGGAGAGTGTAAAGTTTCTCTTTTACCCTCCTGCCTTGGAAAATTATCAGGCTTTTGAAAATTTCCCATATACTGCTTCCCTATTTTTCTTACTCTCAATTCCTCACCAAAGAGCAACCATCCTTGTATACAAGAGAGAACAGACTACTACTGCTAATTTACCCATGCAGAGGAACACATTTAGCATAACCCGAAATTTATCATTATTAGGAACATATATAAGCCCATACTTAGAAAATAAGTTTCTATTTTGGACCTTCCTGAGAACAGAAGGCACTGCTAATTTTAAAACAAACAGAAATAAGAACGAGCTCAAAATTATGCTGCACCTTTAAAAAGAATAATTTCAGTATAAGACTATGATCTACAGAGTGCAAAAATTTTGTTCTTAAAATAATTTTTAAAAGAATGATTTTTCACATGCTTTTTTACACAGGCTCCATCTTGACTAAAAGGAAGGTAACAAACAACAAAAGCTAAATTGTTCATGAGATTGCCTGAAGAAAAAGGTTCTTTCAGGTCAGGATGAAGGGCAGTAACATTCACCTCAGCCTCAGCAATTAAGAAAATTGTTTCCATCTCTACAGGCATCAGCCTCTTGAAAACTGAAGGAACAATCTATTCGATGCAAACATGAATGAAATGTTGACCAGACAGAAAAAAAGACTAAAAATATACTTTGATAACAAAAGACTCTTTTGGAAGGGGAAAAAATGAGTAGCTAGGCAATCCATTAAAATTATTTCCCTGGCTTCCATTCAGATGCTGTCCAAGCACAGCTTCATTGTTTGGCACGTCACTTGCATCTCCTCACGTCACCTTCATTCTCTCACTCAGATAACCTCAGATAAAAATATACAGAGCACTATTCTGGGATTCAGCAATATTAAACCAGGAGCCAGCAGCAAAAACTGGGGCTCTCTTGATTCATAAAAACTTTTTAAAGCCCTTGTGAACTACAGAGCACAGGGAGGAGGGTGAAAGCTTTCATCAGACTGAGGCATAGGACTCTGTCAAGTTCACTTACAAAGCACGAAGTGTTTGTTATCCATGGTGAGAGGGACATCCAGTTACTGCATCTGCACATTCCCACAGGAAGATAACGCAGCTGAAGGAAGAGAATGTTGAATCTGGCATCCATTCCATCAGCCTAATAAATTTTAGATTAATTACACAAAATTATTTCCCATTTCACTTCCACATCAACGGGGCTTTTTTTGGCTTCTCAAGCCTCTTCAAGGCACAATATTGGTACCCTTCAATCATCTGCCACTAAAACACTGCCAGCACAGAGCAGGACTGTACACACATCTAAATGTTCTACAGAATATATATGAGTAATATATATGTATTTTTATATGGAAAGAAAAAATAATTATCCAGGTGAAATTGCATAAGGTGATTCTGGTTGATGGACACACCTCCCTCCCCCCCGCAGCACCCTCTCAAAGCAGCAGAAAATTGGACCATCAAGCAGACAGGGATATCATCGTTATTACTGCTATTATTACTATTTTAGTTTAAGAAAATCCTGACATTTTGTGGTTATTAATCAGGAATAGCCAGCTCACTGCCCAGTGAGTACGAATTAGGACTCCTGCTGATGAATGGTCTTTTCAGCCCACCTTTCTGGCATCCTTTGTGTGCTACTCTCCTCTCCACTCCTCCACTGTGCAGCACACATCTTTTCCAGTTCTCTTCCACTGCTCACGACTGCCACCTCACTGCCACACAGAAAAGGCTCCTCTCCCTCTGCAGAGCAAGAAAGGGGACATACCCTGCCTGCCCTGTTGCTGTGTTGCTGCCTTGCCTCTGCAAATCATCCTGGATTATCACCACAGACAAACAGAGAGCCTGAGCTGCAGCCAGACATCAGCAGCCCCTCCATTTTCAGCATAGTTCTGTCTTATCAGGCAGTGTGCCTAAACTAGTAGCAAAACTAAAAGCAAGATAGGAATGATGAGTTTGATAAGGGAGGCCTTATGAGCCTTTGCTGCCGACAAACCCATGAGAAATGGGGGAAGGGAGGCACTTTTAAAGGCAATGCTTTTCCACACTGCAGTATCCAGGAGCCAGACTCGGCTGAGCACACACACAATAGACACAGTTGCCGTAGCAACAGCATCACAGGGAAATTTCTCAGCAAAGCTTCTCGCTTTTCACCAAGGTTACTTTCAGATTACCACTTAGCACAGGGATCTGTATGGATCAGACAACATCTTGCATCTGTCTGGAGCATTCCTGTACGAAAAGATGCGACGGCCACACCACAGGGAAGAATAAGGCACTGCACAAGCCAAGCAGGGACTGGGCTCTCAAATAACCATCTGACAGCAACAGCTTGCAGGCTAATATATTGTCACATCACAACAGACTAGAAGTGTGATCTGTTGGAATCAAATATGCTTTCATCTTTCATTTTGTTAAAATTACTAGATTTCAAGAAAGATCTAGAGCATATTTCTGCAACAAGGGACTTCAGTTTCTAATGCTGATCACCACTTCAAAATAATTCCCAAAAACAAAAACAAAACAAAACAAAACAAAACCAAAAAAACAAAAAAAAAAAAAAAAAAAAAAAAAACCAAAAAAAACCACCTAGGGAATATCTAAGGTACTTGTTTTTACACATACTTTTATCCTTCCACTAATGCTGTTAAAATGCAGTGAAAGTATGTGGTGCAGCACATGTCTCGAGAAAAAAATGGTCACAAAAAAGAGCACTTGAATAATTTACAAGCTTAAACTACACCAGTGAGTTATTTACCTCGTTTCATTTGGTCCTCCTAATTTTTAAGATAAACACATCAATCTTTTCCCCATAGAATGCAAGATTTTTTTTTTACTCAGACATTTAAGTGATCAATTGTCACTCCCAAAAAGTAAAGAAAAAGGACTTGTTCAAAACATAAATATCACTTGAGAAAACACTTCTTCATCAGTTCTTTCTGCTTAAATGGGTTTTAAATTTTGACATTTTCAAGGTTTTGGCATGCAATCTCTTCACTGTAAAGCTGCAAAAGTAACCTCCCCACATAATCAAATGGCACGACAGAACTGCTTTGCAACTTGCTCACAGGTTACAAATATCCAAAAAGACTGGAAGTTGGCAAAGTATCAAAACTAATCAAATTAAATAGGAGTGTTCCTGCATTTATGTCTTCCTATCTGTAAAGATAACAGCGTGTTCCTGAAATACCTCTTTATGACAAACAATAGGTAATTTCAGCATCAATTGTGTATATAGAGTTCCAAGCAAACGGCTGTCACACCATACCAAAGAGCTTCATTAGACAAGAGTGCTTCAGGCTCCTCTGGAAGACAGGCAGTTCAGAAACTGTCTGCTACAAGAGCTGCAGAGACACAATTATACACCCAAGTCTTGACAGTTTGGGGAAAAGAATCACATTAGCTCTGATGAGTTTTAGAAAACCTTCAAATTTCTTGGCCCTCTGATAATAAAGGACATTGCAGCACAACAGATATCAACTTTAACTCTGGAAGAACAGGCAAGCACAAGACAAAAGCAGCTACTGCAACAACTTAAACAGGAACAAGCCGAGTCCTCCACCATATAAAGCCATGACTGGGTAGCCTAAAGAAGATGGCACCACATAAAAAAACCTTATTTATGTTGCAGGAATATTTTGAGTAAAGTCTCCAGCTTGAATTAAGAAAATATGACTATATAATTTCAATTATCCTTGTGTTCTTAAAAACTTCACACATACATGGTTCTACCACTCATGGTAGAACCAGGTGTCAGAAGCAACGCTAGAAAGGGACACACAAAATCACATGCACCAAATTCTGAATTACTGTGGAAAAGAAAACCTGCCTCTTACAATGGAAAGCATCTTTAATGAATAAAGCTGGAAGGAGACAAGGCAAAAACTATGTAGGCAGAAGCTAACTCTTAGCAGGGTGGGAGAAGGGGAAGAAGGCACCCTTTTGCTATGTACATTTGGGAGCATGAGAAAAGTGTAGGTGAAATTTGTGGGAGAAGTAAAAAAAAAAATCTCATCATCCTTTATCACTAACACATCTGCAGAACAAGCTCCATTTGAAAGGAGGACTTCCAATTGGAAGAACAGGAAAATACAGTAGAATATTAACAGTAAACGCAAAATCCTGAAACCGGCGATTTGCATATTAACTTATTGACTGCATTAAATCTGGGTATATTAGAAATTTTCTTCTTCTGAAAGAAGTGAACAAGTAGCTTGAATCCCCACCTCCTCACTGAACTTCTGACCAAGATTCAGGACTGTCTGGAAGTCCTTTGCCTCTACCCTAAATAAGACAATGTTCCTCATCATTCAAACACACATCCTAAAAGCAAAATACAAGGAGGAGAAATGTTAGCTTGTAACAGAAGTCTGCCACTCCTACTCACATATTTATAGCACCAGGGTTGAGCATAACGGTTGTAGAATTTAAAATAACAGTAAGGATATTAAGGACTCTGAAGACAAGTAATCATATGTGGTAGCACAGGAGGCACAAGGAAAAATGCAGTCTAACAGTGTAACTACCCCACTGGGAAAGCCGTCGGCAGGTTAATAAAGCATTCAAGGGAAATGATGATCAAGTGCTGATGATACAGCTTAAAACAGCAGTTTTGAAGAGCTCACATCCAAAACCAGAGGAGAAAGGGTTGCACATTAGTTATGGGAGAAATTCCAAGTCCATGGGGCCTGAAATTAGGAATTACATTAGAATTTGTAATTGGCCATACAACTTTCCAAAGAGAGTTGCAAGGTCAGAAACACCAAGGACAGAACACCTAAAGTACTGGGAACATCATCCTCATCTCCATTAGTAACTAAAGTTGAATTATTTTAAGATATTCTTGGCCAAGATGGTGTTGTGATAAGCATTCTTATGAAAAGTCTCTGCTGAGAGGAAGGGTTTGCACCTCTGAGCTCAAAGTTTGAAAAGCTTTTTCAGGAAATTATCTGTTTTAATATGAATTTTTCAAGTTTTTGGTTGGTGGGCTTTAAGAAAACAACTAGCAATTTTTTTAAAGATGTGAAAATAAGTACATTTTGTGAAACCTTGCATCTTTTACTATAATAAGAAAAGCAAGGCAGAAATTTGCTTGATACAGCTTGCAGGAACAATTGTAAACTAAAAGCCAATTGCAAACTCAAAAAAGGCAGAGAAATAGGCAGCCTCTCTCCTTACAGGTGACATGGAGTTGACACGACTGAACAAGATGAACACACTGTTCACCTCCATGGCAAGCCTGAAGAGGTTAATTTAAAAAAAGCCACAAAACCCTCTACATCGCCTCAAAAGACTCCGAGTTCTGAAGAACCCCTCTACAGGCCTGTCTGCAGTATTGTCAAAGGATTTAGTCATTCCACAGGGAGAGCCAAAGATTTTATAATTTTTTAAAATGAGATCTGATTAAAATTTAACACAGTTAAATAACACATCTAGGAGTTTAAATACCCTACTTCTAAAAATGATGGTAAGTGGAAATTGCAAGACAAGCAGGATCTTTGAAAATCAGCTGCTTTATGTGTCTAACACAGCAGAGTATGACTTAAACCAGAGCTTCAAAAATTTGGGCTACTAGCTGCTCATTTCTATCCAGACTGGCACAACACACTGTGCAAGTGTGGTGATGTTTGGATGTCTTTCATTATAACAGTCCTATTTTAAAGCAAAATTTCTGTTCAAAAGAGTTTGACCAGGAAGAGTTATTCCCCAGAGTGCTGGGGAGCCCTTCAGAAGGATCTTGACAGGCTGGAGACAGGGAAACAGCAGAACTGTCTGAAATTCAACAGTGGCAGGTGCAAAGCAATAACCAGTACAGGTTGGGGGCTGATCCGCTGGGAAGCAGCTCCGTGGAAAAGTACCCGGAGGTGCTGGTAGACAACAAGGTGTCCATGACCCAGCAGTGTGCCCTTGTGGCCAAGAAGGCCAATTGTGTCCTGGGGACCATTAGGAAGACCACTGCTAGCAGGTCGGGAAGGTGATCCTGTCCCTCTGCTCAGCCCTGGTGAAGGCTCAGCTGCAGTGCTGAGTCCAGTTCTGGGCTCCTCAGAACAAGAGATTGGGAGTTACTGGAGTGGGTCCAGCAGCTGAAGGGCTGTGTAGACGCTTAAGGGACTGGAGCATTTCTCTCATAAGGAAAGGCAGAGAGAGCTGGGCCTGTTCAGTCTCAAGAAGAGAAGATTGAGGGGGTGCCTCATCGATGTCTATAAGTATCTGAAAAGAGGGTGTCAGTGATGCCTTGGGAAGGCTGACCAGAAACAGAGACTGGACAGAGCTAGAGAATGAAGTAGGTATTTATTGAAAGGCCTTTAGGATACGCCTTGGGCCGGACAAGAGCCTGACCAGGGTTACTCCCAAGGTGGACTTAGAATGGTCACAAAATGGGCCACCGATCACGAGGTCTTACACTTTTATAAGTTTTGGTCCATTTGCATATTGGGGTTTAATTGTCCAATTACAGCTTCAGGTTGTGAAGTCTCATCCTTCTTGTTCCTCCCTTGAGCCACCACTGTTTGTGCTTCTGGACCTGAAAGTTATCCTTGGTCTTCAGCAGGAAAAAGATTTGTTGTGTCTGCCTACCCTGTGAAGAGAGTAGGCACTTAATATGAGTCTCAGTACTACATCCCTAGGCAGCACAGAATCTGAAAAACATGAAAGCTAAAACATAAGGCTTCATCAGGAGAATGGAACCAGGCTCTGCTTGGTGGTGCCAAACAATAGGACAAGAGGCAATGGGCACAAAATTATGCACAGGAGGTTTGTCCTGAATATGAGGAAGAACTTCTTTACTGTGCAGGTGACTGAGTGCTGAAACAGATTGCCCAGAGAGGTTGTAAAGTCTCCTTCCCTGGAGATATGCAAAAGCCATCTGGACAATCCTGACCAATGTGCCTGAACAAGCAGGTTGGACTAGATGACCTCCAGTGGTCCTTTCCAACCTGAACCATGCTATGATTCTGTGACCAAGCTAGTATTCATATTCAGGATAATACTGTTCAGGAGGAAATCTATTTCACAGGTGACACAACTGCAGGCCTAGAACAAGGCAGCACAAGCAGACAAAGTCCAAAAAGTGAGCAAAGATCATGTACAGTTTCACCTTCTGCTTTCATTATCACATTAACTCCAAAGCCATGATTAAAAGCAAAATAAAAGAACAACCAAGAAGAAAAGCCTTGATATCTCAGCAAGATCTTTACTTGGTATTTAAACATAAGTAGCACATAAGGCACTACATGATCTTGTCCACAGATCATGTGGTACAATGCTGTAAATTGTCTTTTTAGGAACTGAAGTCATCTCCCTTCAGAGTGAAAGCCTGGGAATGCTGTCACACATTTGCTTACCCCTATATGTTTATGCTCCCTTTGTCAAGGTTTGTGAGCTAGAACAGCTTGCAGAACTATATAAATGCAGAATGGAGAGATTAGAAAAATCTGCTTAATGCAATATGTGAAGGCAGGGCAGAACATGAACCATGAGATGGTCGATGGATTTCCACAGCAGCTGATTCTGAAAAGCAGCAGTGACACAGAGCACCATCCATTTCAGTAACCTGCACTGGGAAATTCACAGAATTTATCTGCAATACCCATAATAGGGAAGAAAATTCTTTTTTGTTTTGATTACTCTGCTGAATTATCACAGTAAAGCTGCTCTCGGGTTTAAACATAAAACTAAAGCTGCTAGCATCCATGAATTTTAATATATTCAGTTCCCTAAACTGTCTATGCTACTACAGCAACTGAAGGTGTCTCAGTCTGAGGCATTTATTCTCCTGTCTTTGAAATGCTATTAATGTTATCATTCATTTATTACAGTCTGGAAATCATGACACTGAGGATGTCTCTTCTTTTGAGTATCCAAGTTGCTTACAAACCAAAGCCTTGTTTTCAAAGGCATTTTCTTGGTATCATTCTACATGCATCACAGAATGAAACAGGACTTTTCAGTGGTCTGAGTGCTCCACACAACTGATTGCCCTACAGCCATGATGAGGATGAGTTACCGGCAGAATGCTCATCTGCCCCGTCCGTGCTGTACCACTGTGGATGTTCTGTTCTGTACAACAATTCAAGCCAGGATTAATGAAGGCAGATTAAATGCCCTCTGCACCACTCTGCTTTTCTTAGCACCAAATGGCTGAGTCCCATCTCCTGTTCTCACCACGTCTCCACAGCCAAGGCTTGAGACAAACAGGGTAGCAAGTATCAAGCGACCTTATTTCTCCTTCAAGTTTTATTTTAACCTAATCAGTGGTAATCCCTCTGCTTAAGTCAACAAGTGTTTGGGTTTACACCATTTATCAATGACGTGGAAGCTTCAGTGGAGAATGTAAGAACTTTGCAGGCTTTGGCACCCAAAGCCTGAAGGCCTCTGAACTCAATCTTTATCCTTTTTCTGGATTAATAATAGATTCACACTCCAAAAGATTCTTGAAAAACATTCCCTTTTAGTATGGACATTTCCCAACTGTAAAACAGACAGCTACCTTTCTGTCTTTCCTTACTACTCTTAGGTCTCAAATCTCAAGTAAATTGTAGGAGGGAAATATATTCCTTCTCAAATAAATGAAGTATAATGAAAACAACTACGTCTAACGCTAAAAGTTATTGTGTTTTTTTTAGTCTATTATCATCCCCTGCTTTAGATGTCCTCTTTAAGGTCAGGACATGGACGAGTGCACAGTATACCAAAAGACTTACAAAAAGGGACTATTTTGAGCCACAACAATTAAGCTCCACAGTGACAAAGGCAGCCAGCAGAGGAAACAGAAGAACTTCAAAATTATCTTTTTTGGTTTCTTTCACTATTTCCTCTTACACTTGAGCAAAAATTCTTATAATGGCTCTTCCGGGATTTTTTTTCCTCTCTTTCTTTTGTAGTTTCCACTTCTTGGGTAATTTTGGCATTGTCCAACTGGTTGATTAGAGATGCTTCAGTTTTTATTGCTCTTTTTCTATTTGTACTGTAATTTTATTCTGAATGTCACCTCTAGCAAGACTAGTTTTGCAAGTGAAGCAAGAAATGCTCAGAAAAGCCTTTTTAAACAACCACACTGAGGTCTACAGAGCAGCATCCTACACACCTTTTCCTCTCCTACATCCGAAAAGTATAGGTAAGAGTCCTTAGTAACATTTAGCACTGTCTCAACAGCAAGAAAGTCTCTAGAAGTCTGTCTTACGGGACAGGATAGCTTTGACCTCTGGCAGTGAAAGAATGTTTTAATGGAAAGAAAGAAAAAAATAAAACGAGCAGTGCTAAACCCACCCAGGAAAGCAAGTGTGTATAGCAGAGGAGAGAAGGGAGGATAAAAGCAGCATCTCCAGGTCCCAGACATGCCCACTGTCCTGTTCTAACCGCTTGCTGAGCCCCTCTCCTCGCCGATGCTTTGTAAGACAGTGCCATGCTGTGGACACTCTGCTCGCTGCCGCTGCTCTCTGCAGTCCCTGCAGGTACAGTAGGCCTGTTTCCTGACCCACTTTCCTCACCAATCTCTATTTAGCTCTACGCTAGTGATGCTCCTGGCATGACAATCAGATACTGCAGCCTGCAGTGCAGTTCGTTACAACACATTCGCCAGCCCCGAGTAAATCCAGTGGAAAAGTACTGTATCAGCGGAGCTAATTACACTGAAGTCATTCTCAGAAACTGACGTCAAACGCAACAACACAAAAGTGCTCGGGAGATTTAAAAGATGCCTTTTCATTTTAAGTCTACTAAATCTGCTAGGCATAAAGTAAATCCAAAAGGATCTTTTCTACTCAAGGGCTGCAAACGGCAAAAGCTATTAAGAGTTGGTACCTCTTCTTTGGATTACCTAATCAATCTTATAATTTCTGCCACTTTAAACCTGCCATAATTCCTTCCACTGTCATTTATTCTTAACTAGAGAGGGACTCTACACCTTAATGTCCAGTGAAACTGTAAACTTAATCTCACTACAGGTGCTAAAATGATCTTCTTACGTGCAAGAACCAAATTTCTCCTTCAGACAGAAACACTTAAGAATTAACTTCACATCCTACTTGCACATACATGTCTAAGGGATAAATTGGTTTTGGAACATTAATGATTATACCAGATAGCTAGGACTGTTCTGGCTCCAAAGGTGTAATAGGTGAATACCTCTGAGATCAAGAAACTGGAGTTTGGTCATATTCCATTTATCTGCAAAAAATTGCAGGCATCTCCCTTCTCTTACAGGGAAATATTGTAAAAAATGACCATAACATGGGGCCTCAGTTAGGAAATCCAATTGCCAAGCCCCTAAGTTATATATATCTGGTAGTAATTCACCACACTACAAATCTCTACTTCCTTCCTACGCACTGAAGTTAACTGGAGAGTTCTGCAGTGAATACAGTGCAGGAACATCATACATTGCTAATATTTAGCATGTCGAAGGCAGTGAAATATGAAACATTTAAGGGTCTTACCAACTCTCCCTTTGGCAAGACACTTTCCCTGTTCAGTGGAATACTTTTGTACTTAAAAAACTCAGATCCTTATCAAGTAAAGTTTTGAGAGTTACTCAGAATCATTGTAACAAAACATTTTAAGTGTCTTAAGATTAGATACATGGAATTTAAAACACTAAAACCAGCACAAACTTATTGACTGATGATAAACAAAAGCAGCAACAGAAAGTACTGAACATACCCTGTGGGGCCATGACTCCTTACAGGTGTGGATCATTTACAGAAGGTATTGTGTACAGGAGGGAGCGTGAGGAACAATTATTCACAAAGCAGTCCCACTGTGCACTGTGTACAAGCAATAAATTCAATTCTTTGCAGGAGTTTATTCATGAGCAATATGACCAGTTTTGCTGGTCTCTTTGACCAGCAAGAACTACTACTAAAAAAAGATTCCTGTAGTTTGGCAGATGCCATAAACTGATGGCATTGTGGTGTTTGGTTTGGGGTTTTTTTTGCATTTGCACTACCATAATCACACAAATTTACTAAATAAACCAAAGATTCCCAAAAATGGACCCCAAAATGCTTCTGTAAAACCTCTGCAACAAGAAGTCTTATTATCCATTAAGTAGGATGATACCAGCCAAGAACAAGAGAAAACAAAATTAAACATCCATCAGAATGTGCAATTCATCCAAATTTCATACCACGGGCACCTATAAATATATGAGTCATTATTATAATGTACAAGGTAATTATATTTCATCACTCATTACCTTGACCCAAGGAGGACCTCTCATCTTCAGATTGAAGACACAATCCAGACTTGCATTTTTATGATTAAGGAACCCTGTGAGAAGCACAGCTTACATAAAGCAGCACCCTTAGACTAGCAGATGTGTAGACACAGAAGAAACTCAACATCAAAAAACTGCTGTAAGACTGCTTCTTTTACCCACCAATGCCCTCACACCAAGTATTTCACATTTAAACCCAAGACAAGCAGACAGAATCCAGCAGGGCTCTGCAGGAAGGACACAGTTGGGACAGTTGTTAGTGACAGATCTATCATAACTCACAGACATCTGGTAAGCAAAGAAGGTATTCAGAAGTACAGAGCTTCTTTGTTCCTACCTAAGATGGGATCAACAACACCACTAAGAGATTATTTTCCTGCCTTGTTATTTATTGAAGAAAAGATCACCCTCAGGGCAGCCCCAGGGCAAAGAGCCTGGCAAAGCAGAGATCATCTTGACAGTTTTTCTTCAGGACTGAATTTTACAGCTCATTTGATTTTAGCTTCCTGAGCCATGCACCACAAAACTAAACCTAGACCTTCAGAAGTCACTTGTCTAACCTCAGATCTACTCAATTCAAGTAGAGAATACATAGTGAGGCCTTGGAGTTTAGGAAGAGCAAATGAATTACTATACTGGATCAGCCCACTCCAGTGACAAGTGTTTCACAAGCACATAACAGAAACCCTCGCCAGACAGTTACACAATAACCTACAAAGTCTATTTTTAGGGTCCATAAAGGTTTATATTCTTTCAAGAGACTACAGAGATCTTTGTTTGCCTTTTTTATGTGAACTTGGAAATGCTCAATATTGGCATCCAAACATGAGCCCTGCTATGATATATTTCCTTCTCCAAAGCATTTGTTATTGTTTTTAATCAAACAAAAGCTGTCTAGGAATCCAAGGCTCTAATCTGAATTGTTACTGCTTGAACATCTGTTAAAAAATTCTGGCTGCAAAAGTAGAACAGATTTTGGTTTACATGGAAAACTATGTAAGTAATAAATATCTGGCAAATCAAGAAAGCACTTTAAGGGATATAATCTAAGATGCAATCATTAAATTGCTTCTTAGTCCCGGACTATGGAGTCAGAGAAAAAAAAAAAAAAACACAAAATAAACCTTGGTTTTGACGGTTACTTTCAACATTACTGTGCTTAGTGGGCTGACTCCTGGTTGATTTGCAAATCCACACATGCCCCTGGGAGTGGGATCTCAGATCGTTTAACATCACGGCAGATTTCCAGTTCTTGGCAGGAGGGTTGTTTTTCTCCATGAATCAGCAACTGTCCATCACACTACAGTCTGTGAAGTGAAAAACCCACCTCATCAGCATAAACTAAATGCATGTATGTGAGTCTACATCACAGAGGACTTTCTGGTCTCTCCCTCTACAGCCCACATGTGAGGACTGTCACCTGCACAAGCACATACATACCTCTGAAAGCCAACCACAAGAGGAAGTGATTTATCTCACCTTCTGCAGTCCTGTAATGCTTTGATAACACATCATCCGCATGGTAACCATTTAAATGTTATGGTAAAGAACACAAACAACAAACCATCCTATTTACTGCTTTCTCCTACCAATGGGCAACTCCAGAGCCAAGCCCACAGTGGTCAGCTGCAGAACAGCAGGCTGTGTCCGCTGCTGGAGAGTAAAGAACATTTTCATTGTCACATAATGCTTACCAGTAAATGCATTCTAAACACCCATCAGAAAGGAAAACAATAGCAAATAAGTTACATTTGAAACATCTTCCTGAAACGTGCTCCAGAATTTTAACAGCTCTCTGTAACACAGATGATGCTTCTAAAAAACTGACAGTAAATGAGATGAATGCTGCCCCAGTAAAGTGAAGTCATTCTCACAAATATTCTGACAATCAAATCATGAATTTTGGAAATGTATTACAGAAAAGGATGTACTAATAATTCCTCATTTTATTCTTCCTGTGTCTGTCTTTTCCTGATACACAAGAGATTGCAGTATTCCTATTGTATGGCATCGCTGTGCTAATATTAAATAACAACAGATTTGCTAGCTGCTCAAAAATGCCATTTTTTGAAGGAGGCAGGGAAAAAACTACTATAATCAGAAATTCACTCTTAAAATTCAGGAATCAGACACTTCCACCCCCTCATGATTCACAGTGTAAACTCCTAGAAAAACTATAACCTGATCCACTGGATGAAGCAGTTCAGCAGAATGTCTGGGTCTTCACTGTTTCCACTGTTTGAATTATATGCCCAGAGCATTGCAAAATTTACCCAAATTACTCATTTTTTCCAGAATCTAATCATAAACCCTGCACTTCAGGGATATAAATTCACAAATTGAGGCTAAGCATAAGTTCACTCAGTAGACTGGTTTTATTTCTTGCAGCATTAATTCGCACATGCATTGAAGATCACTGAATACAGAACAGCCAAGTTATCAAACTGCAGCAATGCTGTCGAAAGGAAGGCTTTTTTTTTTCTTAAATGCAAACACGTATTTTATTATTAGCTGCATAAGGGTGAACTATGTTTACACAGCTCAGAGTGGGATTTAAAACCAATTTTAACAGCCAACTGTTTCAACTTGCATGTAAACAAACATACTGCATTTCTTCATTAGCTGGAATTTGCTGCAGTCTGTCAGCCATCTGTACTGTCTTGCATTCTGTTCTCTATTCAGAGCACCACTATCAAATGTTGGTGATATAGTATTGCTCTCTTTGGAGACATCATGACTACACTATAAATAGTTTAGAGACATAAACCACTATTTCTAACAGTTGTCTTAATATCTGCTTTCTCAGAATGCATTAGGTTGTTCTATTTCTCATCCAATTTTGGTTCTTTCTACTTATTTATTTTGTGGATAAGAAGAAAAAAAGATTTTATTTTGGCTCTCTCAGAGGTACAGAGCAAAAATTGCAGCCTGAGCAAGGCTTTATCCGACTTCTGCACCCCCAAATCCCGGATGCAGAGGCCAAACCCCAGAACATAACCCTGCAAATATCTGCAGTGCAGTACAAGGGTGACTGCACAGTGCACAAGAGCCAGGCTGTCCTTAAAACAGCTAGTTTAGGGGCTAGAGCCAGCCCTGGAGCACTTGCACAGAGAGGTGAGGGCTGACCCACGCACTCACTGAAGTCACATCCAACCAAACTCAGCCTGGAATCTTGCCCTATGCTGGTGCAGCTCTGTGCTGGAGCTCAGGAGCTCCCAGAGCCTTGCAGAGCCCTGGGCTCACTCCAGCCAGCCTAAACGTTGGCACATCCCTGGCTCCAGCAAATAGGGACCACAGCACAACCCTGTTGGTGCCACTTGTCCCCCGGTCTTTCCCTGGGGTCACAGTGCCTGCAGATGTACCCTTGAGCAGCCTTGCAGCCCCTGAGCTCTGCATGCCAGAGGTTCTCCCCATGGCAGCACTGCATCCCAGACCCTGGGGCTGGCAGGAGCCTCCCAGAAGCCGTGGGGGCACCAGGAGTCCCCTCCAGCCTGCAGTCACACCCTGGGCTATTGGGCTGCTCTAAACTGCTCCAGCTCTCTCCAGCAATTCCAACGGGACTGCAGCACATCTGAGGACACCATCCAGACAGTTCAGCTACTGATCTGAGCAGTGTGCACTGCTTCCAAACTTCAGAGGACAGGTGATAGTATCTTTAGAAGAACATAGCTCACTTAAATAAGGGGCTTTTGTAGGTTGCCAAGTCATTCTCTCCTTTAGGAAGAGAGGAGAACTGGCAGTGAGACAGGAAATCTGAAACACACCTTAAATCCCAATTTTCCCCCTTCTAAGGAAAGCAGAGCACTTGAGTATTACTTGCATAACCAGTACCCCTTGACAAGTGATGCAACCACAAACCACAAAGCTACTTGATATCCACGTTAGTTTTTCAAAGCAAAAGCTGCCTCTTCAAATATGGTTTTTTAGCTCACCCAGTGGATGAGTTTAAAACTTTTCAGGAAGAACTTGATGCTCTGCCTTCAAGCTGACTCCCAGACTTACATTATACTTCTGATTTCAGACCTGCAGTGCTATAAACCCACCTTCTTCCAACAGAACAAATTTGCTGCCCTCGTGGCAGACTCGTGGCACATTCGTGCAACACCAACAGAGCTGTCCCTGATCAGAGGTGTCAGAACTCTGAAAGCTGATTTTGGTGGTAAAATTACCAAGAAGTGAACATGCCTTATTCTGAGAGATGCATTTCAGCTTCAATTCTCAGCTTCTAACCGAGGAAAGTGTGGTGAAACATTATCTAATTTTATTATCCTGTCAGCCATACAAAGGAGAGCAAGACTCACTGATAATCAAACCACGAGAGTGAAAGTTTGCTATCCACTACTCCCTCATTAAAACAGACTAAAACTTAACCTGTAACTCAGCAGAAAAGTTGTTCAGGTTTCTAACCCTCTGGATAAGTTTGGGCGGTTTTTTTACAGCCTAATAAATCTACCACTGGAAATCTCTTCCTTTTCCCAGCTTATGCCTCTTTTTCTGGAACAGCAGCAACAAAAATGCCTACACCCTTGTGTCCAGATAATTTTCAGCAGAATTTTTTGTGTAGAATTAAACAAGGCAAGCTGCAGGCATGAAAGCAAGCTGCCAGAGAGGCTCACAGCCACAGAATGCTCCTACAGAGCTGCAGTACCACTGTTACAACACAAGCAAAATAACTCTGACATGCAACCATTTAGGAGGACAGGATACAAAAGAATTTCTTCTTTCCCTTCGATGCCTACACTTACCAAGCAGTAGGTTCAAAGCAGGGTTGGGGGAGTAAGAAAATACAGGTCTGTTTCCTTCAGGTCTGTTTGTTCCCTTTTGTGATTGAAAGAATGAAAAAAATGCAGCACCACTGTCAAAAATTTCCAGCTCTATTTTGGCACATCATCTCTCAAAACCAGCCTGATCTAAAAATTTCAAGCATGTTTAACTCAAGAGCCCTTGACAACATCTAATGCACAGGCTATTTATCATAAAATGAGGTGCTTATTTTTGGACTTCACCTTGAAACAGCAAAGAATGTCTGTTTTGTCAGTACCAGAAAAGTTTGTAAACCCTGCCTAATGTATCAATATTATGTGTTTCAATGGTATTCTACATATGCTGCAGAGGTATCCACAACTCTGCAAAATTCATTCAGCATTACAGATGTGCATATTTTGAACTCAATGTGAAATCAGATCATGTTGGGAACCACCGTGACTTGCTCTCTCTACATGCACAATTACTGGATTTAGCACTTTTAAGTAACTAGTGTGATTTCTAAGGCACTTTAACATGTGAGAGGGAAAAAAGAGTAACTTTTTTTTTTGTTTCTCCTTTGCCCATTCCACAATTCTGACACACACACAACGATAGCACTAACTACAATAACCCTCTGGAGCTTTACAACTACAGAGATTTTGAAAAATCTGCAAATCTGCAAGAGACACCCATTGTAGTGCTAGGTTTTATGTATGAAAAAACAGAAATTTCACACCTTATCACTTGCACCAAACGTTGCTGTTATACAGAAATTCAAATTAATAGGTGTCACAGGGGATTATAGGTTCAATGGCAAGCTGCATTCAGAACAGTCTTTCTACAGCCTTTGCCTTTTAACCATCTCAAGCTTTTCCAAGTACTTTAAACAATCTCAGTCCACTATGGTATCCTTTCAATGCCTTCAACTAAATTGATAAGGCAGCTTTCCAGATACATATGGGATGTATCACTTCAGTGATGCTCAGATTTCTGACTTCAGAGTATGCAACACCAGCAGCCACCATCTCTGCCAACAGCACTGAAGGCATCAACAACTTGGACTATCCACACGTGGAAGTGGTGCTGACCCTGCTACGACATTCCAGGAGAGCCTCCAATAAAGCAAATCAATCAAACCCACGGGATGGTATCTTCACTAGCAGTGAGCCACCCACCACAATACTTCGCCATTTGCTCTGTAAGCAGAGCAGACCCTTCTCCCCAGCCATGTTTCAACCAAAACAGATTTGCAGAAGGTACCCAAGCAATCCCACAGAAGTGCTTTACCTGCCATGAAAAAGTATGAGGTGCTCTTCCATTCCTCATTCTTCTCTGCAAGGGGCAACGACTAGGAAGTAAGCATCAGCTATTCACCATGCATTAATCCTTGAAAAGCCAAGGCAGCTTGCAGCAAAAAACTGGTGCTTTAGGTGATTTGCAAATAGACAGCTCTTCAAACCCCAGTGATTTTAACAGGCCAAACCAGAACCACAAGTAACATGGTCTGTAAGAACAGCAGCTTTGCTGCTCTTGCAAATAATTGAAAAGGTTCCTTGTTGCTGTCTTGCAGATCTCAAAGAAAAATAAAACCTTGGACTATGTGCTGTTTTCCCACAAAATTGATTGTGAGGCCTTGAATTCAAACCCAAAGTAGAAAGTCCAGGCATATCTAGAAAATAAACAAACGAAAAACAAAAGCCTTTTTTTCTAGCACAGTTATTTGTGGATAAAGCTGACTTAACATGTCAAGAGTAATTGAGGTGAAAAAGTTAGCTTTGTGCTTAAAGGTTCACATACTGCTGTGAGAAAGAGGGAAAATAAAGGGAACTTCTTCAGACAAGCAAAGATCCTTAAAAAGAACTGCAGACAGCATACATGATTCTAGATGACTAATACTGCAACTCAGAAGAAACACTCAAATAAAAAAGATTCTCATGAATCAGGACAGTCTTTTTCAAGAAACATTTTAATGATGACAAAGTCACATCTGTGTCACCTCTAAGCTCCTCTGTCTCATTTTCTGTTTACCCTTGCAGAAGAACGCAACATTGCAGACATCAGGTTTTTTAATTTTCCGAAGAGCAGCCTGTTTTTAGTGAACTAATTTCAATAGCCTATCTGTCACACAGCCTGTGCATCTATTGCTACTCAAAAGAAAATAGAGGACAGTGAGAAGGACACAGAATTAGATTTTGTCTTATAAATTTAGAGCAAAACTGTCAGCATAAACCAATTCAACTTAATTTTGTATGACCAAAGAGCAATTTATGCTAGAAGACAGCACATAACTAGAGAAACTGCAGAATAAACCCTGAAAATCAAAATGATAATTTTAAGCCTCCAGATCAAGGGCTCTGATTTTCAGTGTATGGATAGTTAAACTGCAGAGTAGCTTCTCAACTCATTTTCTACTTTGCAAACTTTGGAGTACAAGGAAAATAAGAACAAAGAGGAGAGGACAGCTAATTTTAGTGTTTCTGGGCTAAAACAAAATAACAACAAAGAACTACTGAACCATGAAGCAGTTTTTCCAAGCTGCTATTTCAGTTACAGTCTATCTTTTCCCAAGCCAGTGCTGGAAAGAAGATGCCAGCTTCCACCCTATCAGAGTAATGCAAGCACCTTATTTTATGCAGAGGGGCACATTGAGAGCTCTGAGCTGCTTGCATAATGCTTCTATACATTTTGCTGCACCCAAAATGTGTATTATAGCTGACAGGAAAAAAACAGCATGATTTCTTCAATTTCCTTCTCTCTCACTGGTTGCCCCTAGTAAGAAGCATCACTCCTGCAAAATGAACTTGAGTCTTGCCTATTACATTTTAACAACTACCCTGAAAACTCATCCCTCTGACAGCTTATTATTACAGCACTGCACTGAAGCTTCATAATTCTCAGTCTCGAACATGTGTGGAAACAGTTTTGAGGAGAAAACCAAGACCTTAGGATCACAGGATTATCCAGGGTCGAAGTGACCTCCGGAGGTTCAGTCCAAGCTCCTGCTCCCAAGCAAATCAGCCATGAGATCTTTTCCATTCCATAAGGCTCACATGCTACAACCTCCCAGGCTGCCTGTTCCTCTGCTTGATTGTCCTCGTGGTGGAAAAGTTTTTCCTTACGTTAAGTCCGAACCTCGTGTTTCTATTTGTGTCTTTTGTTTCTCCAGGTTCATTTTCTCCATGAACCTCCTTGTAGGTACTGGCAGGCTGCTACTCTGTACCCTTGAAACTTTCTCTTCTGCCTGCTGAACAAACCTAGTAAGATTTTCATCATGAGATTTTCACCAATCAGTTTCAGTTAAGAGTAAACAAAGGTACCGAGACAGTTACCTCCTCAAAACAACTCTCCAGACTTTCAGGTCTTAAAATAAATATGTGATCTTCAAAGTAACTCTAATCATCTCAGAAGAGTGGACTTTTGAACTCTGATTTTTCTAAGGAAAGTTCCCTTTCCTGCAAGTATTTACTCAGAACAACTCATGTTTTCAGCATCATCAATACTACTCTAGGGCTGAACAAGTCTACAATTTAAGGATGAATGGATTGGTTTTAGTCACTGTTTCAAAATAAAGCAAACTGAGAACAGAGGGTGAAAACTGAAATTTCTCTCCTGAGCAGCAAATTACTGCAATAAATTTGGGCAACCAAACAGAAAGCTAGAACAGAAAATGCTATGCTGCCTTCATACACAGCAGCATTAAAATATACTGGGTTAGGTTCATGATATTGCTGTTACAGTTCAGTCTTCTCTAAGGATCTATGTGCTATTACCCTGCAAACCTTCACAAGAATAAATTATGCTTTCCAAGCATTAAAAACACATTAACATGACATAGGGCATGGAAAATTCAAACTTCAAATACTTACTGAAGCCAATAGATCATAAACTAAATCAGTATTAGAAAAGAGAAGAGGGTTACATTAACTAAAATAAAGCTCTCTGAAATAATTAAGTGATTTTTCAGCCACTGTGATAACACATATTCCAATGGCTTAGATATCAGTGAAAGAGTCATTTAGTCACAATTTCACTTTTAGTCATTTACTGGAACTCATAACCCTCTGGCCCAATTCCAGAAGATTTCTCAAATCCAATATAAAAAAACTTCAATTCAGCCTGAGCAGCCTATACCATGGTACATGAACTTTAAGAAGCCACAAGCAACACATCAGCACATTTTAAAACCGTCTTCATTTTTCAGTGCTCTTCAATTCTGTTAAAGGAAAAAAGAGACTTGACAACAAACATTAAATTCTCTCACCATTTCACTGACCATGTTATTAGCCAATTCATTTGCCTGTCCCCCATAAGAGACAAAGTCAGTATGCTTATTCTTGCTCATAAATAAATGTTTAATTTCTTAAAAATATTTGCATGGTGCTAAAATCTGTTATACTTAATCATCTCCAGTTTTACCTTTTCTCAAATCAATAGGCCTAATTAAGCATTCTGTGTATAGCTGCATGTAGAACTGAATGTTTGTCAAATGACAACTAGAATACTGTTATCCAAAAACATTTTAGAAACTCAGCTGAAGCTACAACAGTACTGTAAAGCTAAATTAAGAACATGAACTTTTTTTATATGGACAACATGAGGCTGCAATCTTGCTATTTCACTTTGGCATTAGAACTTGAAATTTCATGTTTCCAGGATTTTTGGAAAACAAGCTCTCAATACGTTTCTTTTTTAAAATCATCACTATTACCACAAGTCTTTCAAGAAAAAGTTGCCTTACCACAATACTCAGCTTCTCACAGACGATCACTGTCATCATCACCTTAAATGAATCTCAGTTACCTTTTATACCATTAGTTTTTATGACAGCCACCAGAAACTGAGCAATCTTACAGCTTTACAACCTGGTGGGCAACTCCTCTGGATACTGCAGAGCTCCCTTGACTTGAGTGCACCTCTCTGTATCAACCCTGGACTTGACCCAGGAACTCCTGCTGCGTTTCAGATCTCCTGTCAAGAGCACTACAGAGTTGAGTGTTGTCTGTAGAAGAGTATCAATGGGTTCTACACAAGAGATTTACTGTGAAGAGTTATACTGCACATAGGAATGCTTGCTGGCTTTTACCTCGTGCCTTTCATTCTCCTCTGTCCATCGGAAACCCAAGTGCTCTATTTAACCATGTGGGTTTTACCCCTCTTCCTTTCGCAGCTGTTTTCCTAAGATAAGCTCTGAACTGTGTTGCTGCTCTGAGCCAGCTCACCTGCAAAGATTGTTTGAGAACCCTGCCCACTGGGACATGACTCAGAACAGAAGACAGGTACACAATGCTTTCTGATTTTAGCATGGCAATGAGACAAGAGCAGCAGTACAAACAGTACTTTGAACCTTCTAGATGGGAAGATGCATTTGGGCTTACGCACACTCAGCTGACAACATAATTTTGTAGTCATGTAAATCCAGTGGTGCATTCCTCCTGCTCCCACAGGATCAGGAAGTTTGCCTTATTATGTCTGGAAATGAGCTGGTCTTCAAGTCTTCACACATCTCCATCCAGTAATGGCAGGTTTGAAGTGTCTTAAAAAGACAAAGACAGGAGAGAAACATTTGGGGTTTTTCCTACGTGTAGCAGTGTCCATGCTTGGAGAAAGAGGTGGAAAATATAACTACTGAGTCCTAAGTCTTACTAATTTCAGCAATTCTGGTAGCAGAATCTGCCAGGGGAGGATGGGGGAAGTCTGCTGCTACATAGCCAGAGCAAGAAAAAGTCTATTTAAGGATCAGGCAGGTCAGCTCTAGAACTCAGCTGAAAAGTTTGGCACTGATCTGGGGGAAATAAAAGTGCTACTGCATCTCACCTCAAGGTACTGCTGTTAGCTGAAAAAAAGGATAAGTAAGAAGCCATATTTTCAGGCTTCTACAGTATAGAAGTCTCTTCCTTCCAAAAGCAGGAGAATGTATAGTATATAGTGTCCTGGAGACAGTGACTGACAGGCCTGAATGCTATCCCCCTGAAGGTCCAAGCTCACTGTAGACCTTGAAGAGCTTCCAAATGCCAAGGACACCTGCTTATAGCCACATAAACTTTGCAGAAAGTCTTTTCTGTAAAAAACAATGCACTGAATTATCCAAAAGTTTATGGCCAAACAGACATTTTCATAACAAAGCTGTCCCTGCAGACCATCCCTCCCAGGTGCAGGTCCAGCACTATGACAAATGTGAACAGTGTGACCAGGCTTGTTTAGGTGTGCAGCTCTGCCTTCCCAGCAGGCACACCAGATGGCTCTCAGTAGGTCTACACAACAACAACTCTCTTGGGCAAGAGAGCAAGGGGGAAAAAAAAAACAAAAAAAACCCAGAAGAAAAAAGCACAGCAGCAAAACACCTCACAAGGAATCTCCAGCTAAGACCTTTGTAATGATTATAGTCCTGCATGAGAGATCTTTGTCAAACAAATTATGAGTGAAAGCAAATTACCTGAAGTGTTGGGAGGTGCGGCTTGGACAAATGTAAAAACCACAGCTTTTCTAATACCAGCTCTCCAAAATGGAAGTAATCCTCTTCAATTATATCTAGGTGTATGTAAATTAAATGTAACTAATATTTCCTACATCTCTGTCTTATCATCAATTGAATTAAAAATTACTGTGAATGACATTAAGATGGCCTCTCTGAGGAACTAAGCTAGAATTTAGAGACTCACTTTTGCTAGCTCAAACATAAAACTAATTTAGCATCATTGCTCCAAGCATTTTAATGTTTGAGATTCCTCTTCCAAGTGAGTATCAGCCAAAATGCAGCACTGAGTAAGAGACTTAGATGGAATCCAAATATGAGTATTATTTGGTATATTAAAAATTTCTCTTAATGCAAAAGCATGCAATACAAGTGCATCACAATCATATTTATCTAGCATGAATGAAAGTTTTCTGGACTTTGCTTCTGATTCCTCCAGCTATCAAAACAGAGTGCTCAGCTCCATAATTACCAAAGAGGAGAATGTTTCTCTTGCAAATACAGGACTCAAAAGAGAAAGCACACACAGTCTCATTAAAGAGGTGTTTTTGAAGCATGTTACCTGTTGCCAAAAAGATAATAAACGGCAGTATAATTTGAAATCCCTGTAGGAGCACAGGTTATCTAACAGAAGTTATTAGTAAGTAAAGAAAAAGAGGGAGAGTACAGGCAAAAAAAGGGCAACCTGGAATGTATATTTAATTTCAGCAGAGGTACATCAGCAGCATTACTAAATTTGAAGTCCTCTGATAAAATGACTTTATTAGAATTCTCTCTGGGATAGCATGCTGAGCATGAATGCAACACAAGTGAATAAATAATCCTTTCTCAGAGGCTTTCTGCCAATCTGACTGCAAAACAGAGGCCTCACACACAAAAGCAGCCATCCTTGAAGACCCTGAATATCAGCAGCGCACTCCTGACTAATTTGGCCACAAGACATTGTAGATGTCTCCATGTACCATGCAGAAAAGCAACACAGGATGCTACTGTGTCCTCATTTGTTAAAGAGATGCGGATGGAGCACATTATCTCTCAAACATGAAAGACATTAACATCACATCAAATCCTATTTCGTATTTCTGAACAGCTTGTCAGCTGAGCTAAAACATTTGTATCTTAAGATTATTAAATACCATCACTGTAATTCACAAATACTATCTTAATCTTTCTAAGTAAAAAGACACAAGCATTTTGCTTTTCACGCTCCTCCAAGCATTTCAGACTTGCTGTGGCAAGGAAAACCAGAGACAGCAAATTAATCCTGTAAGACTTAATGCAAACAGATGAACTAAGAGAAAGCCTTCTATTACTCTGTTCCAAGTACTTTCTCAGTTTCACAAGGTGCAAATCTCAACATTATGTTTTGTTTAGGAGATTTATGTCTAACACATAAACTGAACAAAAAATTCCTGAGAAAGTTACACAACTGACCATGTAAATGCATTTCTATAAGTCTCCACGTTCTTCTTAGCCCCAATTCTGTGTGACAGAGGTCCCAGATAAAAACACTGAGTAGAATCAGCAGCATCAAAGAGGTAGAAGTCATAGGAATATGCAGTAAAACTTTAAAAGTGACTGTCACCACAGATTTCCATTATCTCATTTAAGGTTACTTGTTAGAGTAACCATGAAATAATATTTTGTATTTTTTTAAAACAGAATTAGGAGTCAAAGCACAAGAGGTGCCATGAAACAGCAAAAAGAAGGTTGTGAATTTTTGGTTTCTGAAGACTGACAACATCCCCTCCCACAACCAGTGACTTGCATTCCCAATGAAAACATTAGATTCACTGTGAAGAAAAAAAAAAAATCAATCTGTGTGTTCTAAAGAACCTGGCATGCACTTTCAAAGTAATCCTTTCAGACATGGAAAATTCAAATTTTCAAAAGACAAGCTGACACCTACTAGCTCAAGATAAGATCACTGGTAACAAAACTTAGGCTCTCAAATACCCTTATTTCCTGCACTAATAAGAATTGTTTTAATAAATGTTCTTCTCACCCAACAATCTACTCAAGAAGATGAAACAAAGGCTAGGATCAAAGAGAGGCTTCAGACTTGAATCCGTTCTTCATACATGTACTCAAGGCAGAGCAGCAAAGGTGAAAAGGTGGCCTTTTGCCAGCTGCTCTAAAGGAAAGATGTTGAGACAGATTTGCCTCACAAATCCAGAGTCCCTTATATATGGCAGAGTTCCTCATATATACACCTGTATACTGAATTGAGCAAGGTGGTCAAAAAGCAACCAGTGATACAGTGGGAACTTTGAACAAGCTGCAAGCAGCCAAGGTGGGAAGTTACTGCAAGACTTCAATGCAGGAAATATTTCTACCACTTCTACCTTTGAGCCAGCCCCACAGCACCTTCCCTGGCAACGACTGCAACGCTGAACTGCAAACTGGACCAGACTTTTACAGAGATGACTTTGCAGAGCTCTAATGTATGACAAGCACAGATGAAGAATCAAGATAACACCTCTGCTCTCCAGCAAACACATTCATTTCACTTGAGTTTCTCACCCAATGAGTTTTCAAGGCATTCTGAAAGCAACTACAGTGCATTGCTGCTGTGCTGAGCTCACCACCACAGTCACAACAGCTGAGCCCAAAGTATTACATTCCCCGCAAGAGAAGGCCAAGGGCAGGGCTTGCAGGCTCTCATCATACCACAAACACTGCTTGATCTCAGCAGGCTTGTCTGCAGCCAGGTGAAAAACTTCTGCTTGCATGGTACCACAGCATCCTCAATGATCTAATCCACTGGGAAGATTTCAGAGCCAAATGGGAAGACTTCAGTGACACAAACAGGAGAAGAGCCATCTCCCTAGATGGTTTTTGTGGTAAGGAAGAAATACATTTAATCCAAGAATTTGAAATACCCACAATAATTAAAAACCTTGTAATGCTATCTCACTTCTTGTCTTTATTTTCTGGCAAAATCTTGAAAAAAAAATTGTAACTGCTCCCAAAAGTCACAAAGTTGGAATTTTTTTATAATGGTAAAACAATTATTGTCTAAATGTTATAGATACACAGCTGTTTACCTCACAAGTGGGTGCTCCTTTTTCATTTCAACTTCATTACCACAGTAATACATGTTTAAAAAAATCAGGCTGCCTTTATCTGTTCTTTGTAGTTAAATCCTAAAAAAAGGAGCAGTAGCAGATCAAGAAATCAAAGAAGAAAAAAATCAATTAATTGTTTTCTATTTCTGCAATTTACTTTTGTGTGTTTAAGTCATAAACCCTTTCCCAAAAGTACTGAAGAGAAAGGATTTTCCTTCATCCACACATTAAAAAGAAAAAACCACACCACAAAACCATGAGAAATCTAAACAGAGGGCCAAACAGAGGAGATATGAGCAGGGAATAAGATCCAGGAAGCAAAACTCATATCCTATGCTTGCATCAGAACACAAAACAACACAAAATACAACATCTTGGCATACAGAAAAGCAATTAAGGAATTGCATAGTTATAAACACCAGCAATGCATCTTGTCATAACACTTAATCAAATGTCAGACACTGTAATAACATTGTCTGATCTGTTAGACATTGTTAAATGGCTTTCATTCCTTCCCCTCAGTATTCCCTTGTGAGGTCCAGCAGGACCTAGCTTTCTATTTTTTTTTTTTTTAATCTTTCTATAGAAATGAACCATGGTCTGAGATTTCCAAGGCTTTAAATGGGTTCACACTTTTGAAATCAACCAACAGGGGAGGCTGCAGGAAAACCTTGACAGCTTCAAAAAATAAAGAAAGCTGGACAAAAGGGATATCCACTGAAGCAATCACCAGTAAGAAATATGGCCATCTAATACTTGTTAATTTAACACTTAAGAGAACAACATTATGGCAAACAATGTTCTAGAAAAACAAACACATCCTAAAAACTCCTTACTGCATCCTGATGCACTTGTTACCAAGGAGGGGATTGTTTACATTACTTTTACATCTGGGAGAGAAAGGAGGAACTGTAAAAAATGGGAACTAAAGTGGCAAACTGCAGAAGGAGGCATTTTCAAAATCATACTTCTAAGGTAAGAACTATATTTTTTTCCCTTTGAGAATGATTTTTTTTTAATTCTTTCTAAAGGTTTTTATTTATTTTGCTATGACCAAAAAAAAAAAAAACCTATAAGGTTTTTCTCAGTCTTTGCTGCCATCTGATTACACGCAAAATTCACTGAATTTATGGAGACCTCAGCAATCAACTGCCAGGAGACCAAGAAAAAATCCTTAGGCAGGTTTTAAAACAGGAGACAGTTTAGCATTTTTGTCCTCACAGGACTAGATGAATCACTTTTAATTTTTCTTCCCTTTCCCCCTCCTCCTTCCACAAAAACAGTTCTGTTGCTTGAATGCTGGGGCAAAGGCACAGACTGTATGAGACCATCTTAACCACAAAGCCCAGAAGAAACTTCTGCCTTTGACAACTCCAGTTTAAAGTAGAGAAAGGCAGCCAACAGGCAAGGGAGATGAGCCACCAGGTGGGAGGACAAACAGGTCTGTCACTGAGGAGGCTGCCCAGTACAGCAGTCTTGGAAAGCTGCTGTGTGCCGTGGCATCACAGCAGAAACACCAATCTCTCCTTGCTGAACCTTTCATTAAACAGTAGCTTTACAATAAATAACTTATAACCTAAGCACAAGGGCCAGAAGGACTGGCAGGGCCCAGAGTTTGGGTGACTCCTTGGTAAGTGAAAGCTGCAAACACCATACAAATAGAAATGCCATCACTGGCGTGAAAGTACAAGCACAACCCAGGTTCATACCAAATCCAAAAGCCCTAAATTAAAACCAGGGAGAAGTAGTCTGTGTCCCAGCACTGCCTTGGTGAGCTTATGGCCCCACAGTGACAAATGGGTTTGAAAGGACCAATGTTACAACAATAAACAGGTGGAGCTAGCACCACTAAGCTCCCTCCCATCTCATTCACCTGCAGTAACCTACCCAATAATGCAGTGTATTCGCCACCTCCAGCACACATACTACCTACGAAAGAGTAACTTTTCAGCAGTAACATTCTTCTTAAGGACACAGAAAAACAATGCACAACTAACGAAGTCACTTCCACTAATACAAAGAAGTGAACCATTAAAAAGACTGTTCGATCAAATTCCTCTGAGGGTAACTTAAATGATGGATTTCTCCTTGACTATTTTTCCATAAGATTTCAGTCTTATAGAAACTGCCAATAAAATTCATCAACACAACTGAAATAGGAAAGATAAGCAGCATTTACACCAGAAGTTTCTTGACCTAAAGTTCTGGGGTCAGCCAGGTAAAAAACAATTACTCTAACCTCAAATCATCATCATTTTGGCATTATTTTCCCATCCACAAAAGGAGGTATGGATGAGACTTCATTGCAGAGAACGCTGCAAATTGATAGCTTTGTTCCAGTTCACTAGAGGTTCTTATTGATTTTCTCTCGTTTTAGCTTGCATTGATTTGTTAATCCCTTCTCTGTAACAGTCCTAATGACAAATTGAGAATGAAAAACTGCATGCTTTAGGGCCTTTTCCACCAGCCTCTAGCTTCAAACCATATTTTCACTTGCACTTGGAACATGTCCATGCACCTACCCTAGGTTAAATGATTTATCTTAAACTAGATGGGGTGCATTTTACACTGAAAACTTTCTGTTCAGGATTCTCATGAATGAACAAGACAATCAAAATCACGTCAGCAAGGCACAACTGGAGTTCTGTCACCTTCCAAGGCTGTTGCTCACAGAGATCATCTTAAAACAGAGTACATTTTTAAGTAATTTTGCAGCACTGTCCATGGTTGATTAGCAGGCACTAACTGCATCATGCATCTGGAGGGCATTCCTGAGCATTTATGGCATTGGTTGGTGCAAAGAAATCCTTCCAAGGAGCAGGGTCACAAGTTGTCTCTAAGCTCAGAGCTGCAGCCATGGTGCGCTGTTACTGGAACAATCCATGGAGAAGGATGGGACTCAGTCAGTATTTTTAATTTAAGGAATATAGTATGAGTCTAAAGAGATCAGAGTTACAACAAGGCAATTTAGATTAGTATTTCTGCTATTAATAAGCTCATTAAATAGAGCTGCCAATTTGGTGTCATGGTTGGGGCCTCACTACCGACAGCTGATGGCTGCACAAGCCATGGCTACTGCTGCAAGTAGTTTTAGCCTCTTCATTTCCTGATACTTTCAGAGATTTCCAAGTGAGGTACTCATTTGGAATTCTAACTGCAACACATCACCAAATTGAAAATTAATTTATGACTTATGAAAATTAAAGCTTGCCCAGAGTCACATTTCCAACACCTCACTCATCACATGCTGGGTGGGTCTCCACCTCCTGACTTTATCCCATGTCAGTCCTCTCCTACACCACCCCATCTGTCAGGAAATTGACCTTTCCTGGTCTCCCATAGATTGCAGAGCAGCCTGGCCCTGGCTGCCACCTCACTGCTGCAGCACAACCCCAGCAGAACAATTTTGGTCATTTTAAACCAATCCTTCTCTGCAAAAGTGACACTTGGAAAGCCTCTAGTTTGTACCCACACAGCATGTGCTCCCTGGCATGCAAAGGCAGCGCGGGAGTTCTCCTTTGCCATTCCCTTGGTGTGACTTTGGTTTCCCATCTCCCTCTATCCAGTGCCAGCTGCAGGGAAATCGGTAGGGGTGGCAGGAAGCACAGTGCTGGGAACCAGTATCACCTCCTCTTTGCTTTCCAAAAATTACAGACCCAGAGTTGGTGAGCTAGGCTCTGCTCATAACACACTGCTATTCTTAACTTGCAGAAATGGCTTTGCTATGAATGTTAAATGTCTCTCTACCCAGGCCATAAGACATTCTTTACAAACCACGGTCATGTCTTAACAGGATAAGAAAAGCACAGAATAAGTGGGATGGCTACCTAGGCAAACAGTGGCATTTGGGTTGCAGCAGTTTGGTACTGCTCTCAATTTCCTGCTTAGGAGAAGGGCAGAAAGAACTGAGTAACCTAAGAAATAAATCCTGTTTCCTCATTGCCTACGACATGACTGTAAACTCTCAGTGTTCTTGCAGTGCTGCCAAGATTAGTGCTACTCTCCTACACAGGGCATGCAGAGCACACAAACACACCTAATCGAACACAGACTTGCTGCATTTTGTATGCAGACTGTAGTTTCAATCTTCTGTTACATCCTGTTTGGGTTCTGCCCCCCTAATAATAATTTCAACAATTTGGTCTCTTATTTTCATCCTTAATCACAATTTGTCACTTGGACAGTGAGCTGTACTCAGAGCCCACTTCTCCATGGTCTTTGTTTTCCTTTATTGTCACTTAAAGTTAATTGATAATCCAAGAACTGGATGCAAGAATATGAAAGGGACCATCTCTATATTAAAATTTTCATCATTGCATCTCTAAAACAGCATAACAAAATCACCAAGGAAAATTCAACAATGCCATTTCTCAAAAGGCATGGATCAAGACCAACCCATAAAAGACACCAGTTCATGACGGGGAAAAAAAACCCCACTAAACCAAAAAACTCACAACACACCCCAAAGCATTACTTGCTTAGCAACTGAGAAACTACACATCACTTCAACTTTTTCTTTTGCATTTACCTCCTTCCCTAACACCCAAAGTGAGGGTTTTTTAAGCAGCTTATTGGATCAGTTACTCCACACATATTCTCAAATTTCGAGCAGTAAAACTTGGTTTAGCAAAGTTCAACTTGTTTCTCTCCCACAAAAATGCAAACCTCTCATTCTGAACATTCAAAATAAAAACACTTATAGTAGCCAGTCAAACAAATAAGTATTTAAAAGCCACACACAGAGCACAGAGATGATATGTAATAATATTAGGTTATTTCCTTTGATACCCCTTAAAGCCTGAGCTCTTTACTTACAAAGAGGCCTCTAACAAATTTCCCTGGTAAGTCAAAAACTGTTGTCACTTTTTTTAAAACCAAAAGGTTCCATTTTCAATATTATTGTGACTATGTGTTAAGGTAATAATGTGTATACATTAATTTATCAGTTATATAAGCAATTAATTGTCATCATACAGATATCTTAGATTTGTCCTGTAGGTAGCTGCTTAATAGTTTGCAACATGAACAAGGAAAGGAAGAAAAACAAGAATATCTTAAAACCAAAGCTACCCTTCAAACATCTAAACAAAAATGACATCTTACTGCACCTGCACTGAAAAGAACAGCAATAAACTTTGACTGCAAAGCACCATGAGAATGTGGGGATTTATAATGTCATTCCCTGAAAGAAAGGAACCATACGGAGGATCCAAAGCAATCCGTATTGCACAGGATGAACATGCACATTGGACCAATGGGCCAGAGCAGGATCAACATAGTAACCATGTGTTTTCAGGAGTCTGTCACTTATTTTCATTCCCTGACACAAGTGGTCCCTACATCCATCATCAAGATTCAAATTGAGTGATGGTTACTTTTTAATTTCCTAACTGAAATTTCAGAGATCCCTCCTTAGAAAACTGTGATCTAGCACAGTTTGCTTTGAGTAGAAAAGGACATGATGAAAACATGGCTCCATGTGAGGCCATGCATATCCAAAATAACTGCAGCCCTTCCTTTCATCCAGCTTAGCAAGAAACATTCAGCACTGCACAGACACTTCTCACTTGTTTATTGCTGCAGCAAAGGTTTGCTGCAATATGAATGACATGCTGAACATACCACAAACAGTAGAACTATAGCTATTAAAGTCAAAAATATCAAACAGACTGGAAAAGCATTTGGACAAGGAGGAAACATTAAACCAGATCTTTGTAGCATTTGCTAAATACAGAGACTCATCATATTTCGGGCCATTTGTATTTAATTGTCCTTTCATCTGAAGAGCGGTGGATGAATGCACGTCAGATGAGTCAGATGTCCTGAAGAGGTGCCATCAAGGACGCCCCACAGCACAAGAGCACTGCCTGCAAAATGCCTCACACAACAACTCCTCAGTGCCTTGGCCTATCCCATGTTGGTTAAGCACCAAAGCACTGAGAAGAAAACAGCAAATAGACCTGCAGTGGCAAAATGCAACTTTAAACACATTCAACACCACGAACCTCCACACTTTTAAACCTGCCAGGAAGACAACCTCAGGTGAGTGGATAATTACCTAAAACTCGGGCTTTTGTTCCTCCTTTGCTTCAGTTTAAAGGAAAAAAGTGCTCTTATTTCTCAAGGTCAAAGTTTTCAGTTGAAGTCAAACTCACGATGGAATAGGTCACTCACAACACTTCAAAATCAGGTTTTGAAGTGGCAGACACACATAATAACAGTGTCAGTTCAAAGAAAGGAGAATCCCTGGTCTTTGGTGGAGAAAGTAGGCAAGCCATGGGCATGGAGACAAGGAGCAACACAAGAGGTTAAAAGTACTGCGTTGTCCTTGAGCTAAACTCATGTGTCTTTAATACTGTCCTCTAATCCATAGATTAGTTTCTCTACTTTGGCTTTAACAATATTAACTGAAGTGCAGAGGCAATCAGCAGACCACGGCTTTGCCAAAAATTCAGTTGAATCATTAAAAGTGATTTATAAAAATAGACCATGAATAAAAAATCATCAGTTGTAATCCTCAACTGTTAAATTGTCTCTCTGCATTAAACACAAAAATTGGAATTGTTAGTTCAAGGTAAACATGGAAAAGAACTCATCTTCTCTGTATTCCTTTCAATTCAGCTCTTAAATCAAGTCCTGTCTCCATATGACAACAGAGGGGAAAAATGGGTAGCTTGGGTGTCAACAAAGAACAGCTCACTCTACATAGACTACATACTGCAATTTAATGCATTTTCAAGTACAAATTCTAGCTTTGGCATTATTCTGTAATCTTGAACTGAAACAATTTTGCTCCTTATTATCTGTTTTTCCTTTTCTGCAACCTAGGATGCAGATGATCCTCTTAAGTCATCTTTGTGCTGTTATCTCTGCAAAGAATGATGTCTGCTCCAGAACACTGCCACTGCTAATCACCCCAATCAGGTCTTTCACAGGTCTATAAGGAGGAACAGCGCTGAGGGCAGCAGAATAAAGATGAAATTGTTGTTTCTCTTTCTTTTCAAGGAATGTATCTGAATACATCCCTTCACTTTCATGGATCACTTGTCCTGCCAAGGGTAAGTTCCACTGTGCAAAAGCTGCAGCTGCCTTGGCTTTGTATCGTCCGACAAACGACAGAACAACGTACTTGAGACACTGCACACGGCACAGATGAAAAACAGCATGAAGCAGATTCAGAAATGGAGTTGTCTATACATAGCTAATAACAAAAAGTAGGGACACCCATGTCAAAATGGGTAAGAAAGCTGAGACTCAGAGGAGTTAAAAGTGACTGAACATTAGTGCAGTATCATGGGCTCTAGGGCCGCAGACAGGGTTCCTCAGGATGGCATCCCTTCCCTCCAGCGTGTCGTCCACATGGCACAGCTTGGTGTCAGCGGCAAACTTGCTAAGGGTGCCCTCCATCCCACTGTCCTTGTTCAGCACTGATCCCAACACCAGTGCCTCAGGAACACCACTCTTCACTGCTCTCTAGGTGGACATTGAGCCACTGACCTCAACCCTGTGACTTCAAAGATCCAGCCTGTTTTTTTATCCACTGAGTCACCACACATCAAATCCATGTCTCTTCAATTTAAAGAAGGGATGCCATGTAGGAAGGTGTCAAATGTTTTGCACAGATCCACGTAGATGATGTCAGTTGCTCTTCCCTCATCCACCATTTCTGTAACCCCATCATAGAAGGCCACTAGATTTGTCAGACTGGTGGCCAGATTTGCTGAGGTGAAGCCGTGTTGGCTGTCACCAGTCACCTCCTTATTTTCCATGTGCCTTAGCATACATAGTTTCCAGGTGGATCTTTTCCATGATCTTGCCAGGCACGCAGGTGAGACTGACCCATTTGCAGTTCCCCAGGTCTTCCTTATTTCTCTTTTTTAAAATTGGGGTTATACTTCCCTTTTTCCAGTGGGAACTTCACTAAACTGCCACAGCTTCAAGTATGATGGATGGTGGCCTAGCCAATTGCTCTGTCATTTGTCTCAGGACCCATGGACATATCACATCAGGTCCCACAGACTTGTGCACCTTCAGGCTTCCTTAAATGGTCTCAAACCTGGTCTTCTCTGAGAGTAAGCAGCGCTTCACTCTCCTTGTCCCTGCCTTTACCCTCTGCAACATGGGCCATATGGCTGGAGAACCTTTGGGTTGGTTGAAACTCTTCAGCCTATTTTAGAACAAGGCAACACTTCAGAAGTTTCACAAGTTCTCTTTAATACCACACCCAAGCTTAATGCCTTGGATGACTACATTTGGAGAGAGGCACCTGGACAGATTATTAATCTATGCACCTTAAACAATGCCCACCTTGTGCCTGTTTCCCCATCTTTGCTTTCCTTAACTCACCTACAACTTAAATTAGAGACTTCTCAAGGAGCATAAGAGTTCAAGAGTAAGCACAGTGGGCAGAAGTTCTGGATCAGCCATCAACCACATGTCTCAAACACATCACATTTGTTCCTGCCCCCACAGCACTGGGAATTTCCACTCTCCTCAGCTGCAATACAAGCCAGGAGAACTGTTTATATGGCTGTGCAAGCCTCCCTGCTGGATCAGAGGGACCACCAGCTGTATTTTTTGGGGTGCTGGAATGGAGTTTCAGACAAAAGTAGTGCTGCACCTGGGCAAAGTCCCACGTCCTCTGTTCAGCTGCACTGCAGGCACAACTTACACCTGCACACATTGATACCTGAGAATCTTTTGGAATACCTGGAATCTTTTGCTAAAGCTGATTCCACCAAGGAAAAAAAATCAGTTCCTGAATGCAAAAGCCTTTTAAAATAAATAATTGAATCTTATTAGCTTACAGGAAGAGCAAGCAAGGGCTTGTGCTGCAGCATTTGGGAGGGTTCTATTAGGAAACTGTTCTGATTATTTTAACGCACCAAAAAAAAAAAAAAAAAGGGGTGGAAATGGTAATTTTCTTCTTTACCTGAGATGCTCCATTTAGGCAAGGAACCGAAACAGGGGTGTTACACAACAGCTCCAGGCACTGTTCAGATGCTGTGCTCTGCTGCCCACCAGAAACCACCGCGTGCCTTCCAAGCTGCCCATAGTCCATCCTGCCCCAGGTGAACGCCTTGCCAGCTTCTAAACACAAAACACATTTCAGGATTACTTATTCACCAAGCTCCTGAAACATGTGGATGCCAATTCAAAACTAGAACTTTTTAATGTATCTTATCTACAGCTTCAAAAGCCTGGTGAAAACTTACTTCTGGGAACAGAACAAAAAACACCATTAAAAACTAGCTCAAGGTTTTCTTTTCTATGTTATACTTCTATGGAGCTACTCATTCTTCATTAAATCCTTTTCTAGCAGAATAACACCTGGATGGTGGCCTGGGCTGTAAATAAACCATGTCAGCAAAGCTGCACAGCCTGGATATTCTGCATACAATTAATACACTTTGGTTACACAATGAACATATTTTAGGTTAATGGAAGCACAAACAAAACAGCTTATTCTGACATATGAAAGATTATAGAAAAGAGAATTATCTTCTATTCCCATTCTTTGCCATAGACAATTTGTTGCATGACCTGCATTTAACAGGTTTTTATGTTTTCCTGATGGAAGTCATATTCTGTCACTACTGTAAGCAGAGCTATAGTCCTCAGGAGACAGCTGGTTAGTCAGGAACACCGGCACAGCTGCCATTAAGCATGGGAAATGCACTGGTTTGTTTTCACAGGAATCACATGTTGGCCAAGGAAAGGTAACTTTAAATGAAATCAGCACTATCTAGCTCACCCTTCTCTCCAAGGGTTATTATTCCAAATGCAGTGCTGCAGGACTGGCACCCAAAAAACACCACTCTCCTGTATGGATAACATTCATAAACATCCTTCTTACCTTTGCTTTCCTTGAATTAAAAAAAAATCATACAAAGTGACAGCTTCTTAATGAAGTGACTAGATCCCTGCAGATAAGCCATGAAAAGTTGTCCCTTCTGGGATTCCCATTAAAAACGTTATATACCCACAGCATAAGGTAAAGCCTTCAAATTGGGTTTAAGCACCAACCCACATTCCAGCCCAGAAGGAAACCTGCAATGACCTTGAGTTATGTACACACTTTGGCCAAGCCTCAAACTGCTCTCCACTGTCATCACATTTAAAAGACTTGGATTTGGGGAAAATATCATCCAGTCCAGCAAGTCAGCTTGCACGCACACACTTCTCCCTGTCAGTCAGTACAGCACACCCCACAGAGGGGTTGGGTGCAGGGGTATGGCCACACCACCCAAAGGTGACAACCGAGAGGTTTCTGAACAGATGCCAAAACACAAATACTTGGAAACCTGAACACCTCCCTTTTCCTTAGGGTGCTGTTAAACTGTCTTAAAAGGGACACAAGTGGACACCGCTCGTTTGTGGAGTTTAAAGTGATAATGCATTTTGTAAATGAACTGGAAACCTCGGTTCATATACAGGAGAAGTATAGGCATTTTCCTTGGAAATCTGCTGGCAGTGGTATCTTTCACTCCAATCACTTCAAGTTTTTCAGATGCATTCTCTCAGTTCACTGATAATGCTTCCCCTAAAATAATTAAGTGATAAAATTAGTTGTCCTTCTCTCTCAAGGGCACAAAGCTTTTTTCCTTTGCAGCTTCCTTTCAGTTCAGGGAAAAGCTGAAAACAGTCACATCCTACATTCAATATAAGTGAGGACTTTTAACATAGTAACTACATTTTGTTAGGTTAAAGGATAAAAATAAATTGCATTAAGAGAACTACTAGTGTATCTCAGATTAGGAAGACAGTTTGAGGTTTAAAAAACATGCTTGTTCTGAAGTTAGTATATTTACTTTGCAATTTATATAGATCTCTGCTAAAAATATTTGCAGCTGCAAAAATGTATGTAACAAATTTAAATATAGACCAAGCTTCAGGCTTTTACTTCAGACCAGGTTAGTGCACTTCTACAGAACCTTATTAGTGGACTGGGAAAGGATAGGCAGGCTGCTCTATTTTATATTAACTACAGGAACTGAAACTGAGTTTTATGAAATCTAAAGCCAGAAAGAATTTTTTTAACATCTAGTTAGATCATTAATATACCACAGGCTCTCAAGCCCTGCCCAGACATTGCTGTATTGATCTCAAGGACTACAGTTGAATTAAAGCATTTCAGCTCTCAGAAGCCAAAAGTATCAAGTGCCACAGGCAGAAACATTAGCAAGCTGCAAGGCCTCTGAAAAGGCAAGCTTTGAATTGATAATACAGACAAGATCCTCACACAGTCTGCAGCACCATCCGTATGCAGAGGCAACAAAGGTTTCTCTCAACTCAACCTTTTGGGGGAAAATCTCCTTCCTCAAAGGAATCTGGTGCTCTGTCTGGACCCAGACAGGAACAAGAAACACCAGCCACTCCATAACAAAAATGAACCTTTGCACCATCCCAGGAGTACCAGGGTACTGCTCCAGTGGAACTGAAGACTGCAAGCATATATGAAGGACTAAAATAGCAACAATGCTTAGCTACAACAAAACACCTGCCATCCACAGATTCTATTTTCTTTCACTGGACAAGCCAGCAAAGAATCACTTACACATGCAAATACAAACAGAACCCTTAGCAGAATGTAAACTATTTTTGTAAAACATGAATGTAAAATGTTTCCAATTACAAACACAGACCATTGTAATTAACTTTTTCTTTTTTGCCACAATAAGGGAAACGAGTCTCAGGTGATTATTAGTACACAAGCATGGAGAACATTCATTAAAAAAATTAAAGCCAGATAAATTAATTTTTGCCTTTAGGAAGAATTTCTTGAATGCTCAAAGACTAGTTAAGCAACCAGCTCCTTCTCACTGCTCATCAATACAGTTCTCAGCTCTTATTGAGACACTCCTTCCCTAGACTTGTTCCTGTTTGCTGAGCATTCCCCATCCCATGCTCAGACTCCTGCTAATAGTCAATCATTTCTATTTTTCAGCCAAAAAACAACTGTCTAGGGATCCTTTAAAAAAAACCAAACAAAACTGAAAGTACATAAATCTGTCTTTTCTGTGAGAGAAACTAACAGAAGCTGATTTAGATGTGCTTTTTCTGTGAAATACTGATTATACTTTCAGCAAACAAACAAAAAAACCCCAGGCTCAAGTGGAAATTTCAGGCTGAGGCAAACACCAATGCATGGAAAATTCCGCCAAAGGTTAAAGTCTCGTCAAAATCCTAAGGAAAAGAAAGCACTGAGCTATGACAGAAACCGTTGAGCAATTGTAATGGGAGATATTGCTACTGTGCTGCTTATAAAATAGATGGTATTTTAAAATGTTCTAAGAATATTTGAGAAAAAGACATTAGTCATACAGAGTAAGGAGGTTGCAGGATGAATTACTAAAGAATGAAGGGTGATATAACAAGGAGTGTTGGTCTAATATTAGAATAGGACAGATTTTAATTAGAAGTCAAGAAAACATACACAGTGATGAGTCAACTGGACAGAGTACATCAGCCATGGAAGTGGCTGAGACATCAGAAAATGTGATATTTCATACCAGACTCCATGCAGGAAGAGGGCACACAAATGGCAGGAGTTATTTCTACAACTTGTGTAGAAAGAAGCATACAATATTGAAAAGCTTTTCCAGTTCTTCTAAGATACTAACAATGCTTCCTAAGACCTGGAACTTGCCATGTTCTGAGCATGGAGGTTCCAATTCCAAAAGGCACTTCAACTCCTCTACTGTGAACATCCATATTGTCCCAGGTGACTTTATAGAAACTGTTCATTTTTTCCACCAGAGAAATGCTACATCAGATAAAGTCCAGAGGGTTCAATACCATTTGGAACTAAGGAGTAAGAGATATAAATTCATGCATCCTGTGTTATTCCAGTTTACAACCCAAATGAACCACACAATACAGGAGTTCAGAAAGCTGAAAAACAAAGACAAAGGAGAGAAGGTTTTTAAGAAAAACTTTCTGACAGGTCCTTAAGTAAACAACACAAACAACAGTATGCTACATTATTTGAGATTCTACACGATCATGCAGATCTGGTGTGCTTGTGCTCTTTGAACTGTAGGCACAGCAGTCTGCATCAGTGTACACACAGCAGCAAATCACCCAAAACACATGCTCACATCCCTCACAGCATACAGATGAAGGTACATACATATTCAAGGGCTTGAATACAAACCACTCTCTGAAAGGTTCCTCTGCATTTTCTTCACATCATCCTGTTGTCCTCGTGTATAACAAAGCAAACAGCTGAGAATGTGCTCAAAATTACAAGTTCATAGCCTTCAGAGTAGTGCAAATCCAGCAGCATTGCATAAAGCACTTCTAGTTGCTTCCTTCCTGACAGTGTAGCTTTTCCTGTGCTGTTTTATACTGCTACTAAAGCTGTAGAGCATGTCATTTTTCCCTTTTAGCACTTTTTTAATCAATCTGCTCAGCTCAGCCACATAAGTGGAATTAGCAATTAAAAAAAAAAGAAGTACATTAGTTTTAAAAACAGGTTGATTGTTTCTCAGTAAAAAACAACAGACAAATAAGCACATTAAAATTGACTTATTTTCACTAGACTCAGATTTATCTTTATATCAATTTTCCTGTTTTAGGATAATATCATGCACTAGTGTTATCTCCTTGAAGTCTCTATTTGGTATCCAGGCAAGCTTTGAACTATCCTTCATAAATATGAGATAAAAGAGTTCATCTAGGCTATCTCAGTTCATGGCTGCATTAATGATTACTTTTCAAATGAACTCTAGATATTCACACTGAATGCTTAATCTCAGGCTTGAAATATGAAGTTCTATATAAAAAATTCCTAATGCCTCCTTTCACATGAAAATTCACAGGAGCAGGCATTAAAAATTGACATTCAGAGGCTGCCTCTTGTCTCCTCCCTGCCCTACACGGAGTAACACTTCTCCCACATCTACGGATCTCTGCAGTCCTTCAGAAAATCACTGATGTCCTTGACCCATTCTGAGAAACTTCCTCTGCCTAAGAAACATCTGCCTAGAAACAGCCCTCATGCAGGGCAACCTAACAGAAAAACATTCATCCATATATCCTTAATTCCTTCTTGGCTAAAGACAGCTTTAATTCAGCAGCTGGAAACCAGGCATCAGCACACCTGCATGTACCTGTGCATGGTTTCAGTGCAACACAGGATAATCTGACCTGACAAAGGTTTAAATGGCCCCCTGATCCTTTTAACAGAGGCATTTAGCATACAGAGCTGTCCACATCTCTTCACACATCTTCTTTCCATGACCTCCTTAGAAACTGCTGCAACTTCATATAATAGGGCACTCCTGAAATTTCTTCCATATTCATTCATAACAGCTATTAAGAATGTATCACTAAAACACAAATCTATGCACAGTATTGAGGTCATGCCTCATCAGGGGAAGTTCAAACAAAGCAGCAAAAGTATTTCAGGGATGACAGCAACAGACAACAAGAAATATTTCCATTGCCGCTTTCAGCCTTCTACAGTCACAGGCGCAATACATAGCTGGTTCAGAATAGTCCATAGAGCATCCACACAACAAGCTGCAGTTCACAAGAGTTTCCAAGCACTCTGTGAAGAGATTTAAACCTGCAACAAAAAGCCACAAGTGCCACAGGAAGAGAACCATAAGGGCATCACCAGTCCTCGTGTAACAGCTATGGATTTGCCAGTTAGAACTCCTATACTCATCAAGTGGGCCAAAGATTCCTGCCATCCCCAGCTACATCAGATGTCCCCTGGTGATCAAATTTAACCACAGGCATGTGGGCGAGACAAATCAACAAGATTTCACATCACTACGATCAGAGGCTCATCTGTGATCCAGCAAACAACTGGCTTCTCACTCTGACTCATTCCCATTGCTGTGGGGAAAAAAAACCAGGAGAAAATCATCCCGTCTCCTTTCACAGCCTCCTGGTGATATCAAAATAGCGAACACTTAAGGACTTATATGAACACAGGATATAATGGAAAATACTCGGCTAAGCAGGTGAAGCTTTGAGGATGTGTGAGACTCACCAAGAGAAGACACGAGAACTGTGACAGTCTTTAACACAGATTAAAATGCTCAAATCACAGAATGAGAGCTCCTTTGGCAACAGTTTACACCAAGAAACTTTGGACCCAAACAGTTTTCTCCTCACTAGGCCATCTGCATTCATTGTGTTTGAACTAATTGTGAAAGGGAAGGCAAACCAAGCCAAGGAATTGGCCTGGCTGGAAAACAACCTTGGGAAATGGGAACTTGGCTACAGCAAATACTGCTAAAGGCAGTGCTGTATTAAATCAATTTAATATTCACGTGATAGGCTAGACATGAATTGCCATTTCCATGACTATCTAAATTTTTCATGCACTTTACCAACAGATCCATCTTTACCAGCACTTTGGACATCTTGAAACATCTAAACAGCTTTGACTTTCATTCACTAAAAACAGGTATACTCCTCCTTTTTCGCTTCCATAGTTACACCAAGTCATGTCTCAAGATGGGCAATGCTCTTTTATTGGGATTATTCACATACTCAACAGCATGCTACACTGCTTTGAAAGACTGAACAATAACTTTGAATGTGGCAAATTCCAGGACATTCCAGATGCATTGGAGGTCTTGTCTCTGGTTCAGGTTTTAGATGGGTTATTGGCCATTTTCCTTTTAGAGGAGACACTGGAAATATGAAGTACCCCACAAACCTCTGAATAAACCCGAGGAAAAAGTAAAATGTAACAATTTAAATGTATGTGAAGTTGTGTTCATATTGCTGATACCAAACAGATATATCATCTTGGCTGAAAAAAGGAAATGGGGGGACATACATAGCTGGGGAAGGGGGCTGGGGGCAAGGGTGGGATTTTAAAGCACCTATCAGACTTTGCATTCATCCCGCAAGGTGAGAAAATTCCCTCCTTATTTCCCTCCACTCATGATTAGAGAGTCATGACTGCCTCACCAGCTGTGCCTCTGGCTTATTTTAAATTCAAACTATGATACATATCTCACTTTTAGACTTTTAATAGCAATGCCTTAAAATGCAGATTGCTGGCTAAATTTAGTTACTTGATTAAAAACAAATCTAACTCATCTCTACCCAGCAAACAGAAGAACTGCTGCATTCAAGGTTCAATAGAGGACTTAACTCTTCAACTAAAAACAAAGTCCTAACAAAAAGCAGAAAAAAAAAGAAAATCAAAGCACAATTTGGTGATGTCTCCAAAACAGCAAGATGCATAAAACATTAACCAGCTAAGGAAAACTATCTGCAAATGCATCATAGTATACCATAGGGTTTTTGTTCAGTACTTCTGCAAATAAATTCTGCACTATGCTACTACAGCAGTATGAGTCACACACTTTTACTGACATTCTATATTTATATCTCCATGCCCTTCTGCACTGTTATATGCTTTCTTCCATACAGGCCTCTCTAACCTGGAATTTCCTTCCTTCTGCAGCTGAGCATCTCTTCCTCTAACATTCCCCAGAAAACTGAAAAGACATCAGTTCTTTCTGGACACCATTTTGGAAAAACAACACCCCTGAACTATCATAATATGCTGCATGTGCTTTTATTTGTTTCCAATTATTTTCTCATGTCTGATTTCCTAATCTTTTGTCTGTAAAAGGACTGCTTAGATATTTATCCTCTTTGAGGCAAGGTCCAGGTCCTGTTTCATTAGACTTAACACAGTACAGTGCTACAGAAAATCTTGCTCAGAGATTACAAATTACAACATAGGCATTTCTAGATCATTTTATGAAAAGCATTCCCTCTAGCTGCAATGTTGCAAACATTTGTGAATCTGACTAATTTGGAGAACACAAGATCCTGCTACTCTCAATATCCCATCACCATCTGAGGCTCAGAAGGAACAGGCATGTGTCTACAAGAGATAAACAAAGGGAAGGTAATTAAGTTCCCAATGCTAATATTTACCTTGTCAAAAGACTCAAGGGCGTGCTGTGGAAAGGCAGACACAGAAAAAGCAAAAGAAATGCTCTGGAATGGCAGCCTGAAGGAGAACTGGGCTTTTTTACCGCTGTCCACAAGATGCACTCCCAATAAACAGAGACCAGTTGCACAAGAGATTTCACTAGATAACAAGCCTCAGACACGCATGATTCTGAAGAGTCACAGTGTCTACAAAGAAACAGAAAGCGTTACAGAAATAAAGTAATGAGCAGTCCTTGGATTTGCTAAGTGGCTTGAACTTCCTCAGTCACTCCAGAAGCAGGAGAGTTCTACATCCCATGGAGTTCAACCCTAACTATGTGCTGTTCTTAAGAAATAAAGTACAAAGAAGAGAACAGTACCACAAACCCAACAATGGCACCTCCAGAGCCTCCCAGGAGATCACCCGCCTTGTTCAGAGTCAGAATATCATTATAAGAGCAACTACAATTGACTAAGACAGAGTGGGCTGTGCACCTCAAATAATGAGCAGCGTTCCCGCTGACAGGAGGAACAAAACAGTCTAAAAGAGGATGGGAAGGAAAATTCATACCCTTTGAAGTCAAGAGATGAATAATGAGCAATAAGGTGATGTATTCTCTCTGGAATATCCCAATTTCTCCCTCCACCCACAAGAAAGTTTAAGAGTTGGGCAAGGGGGTGAAGGAAGAAATAAAAGCACAACACAAGATTCCACCTGGGTATGGCGAGATGTTTAACATCAAGGAGACTGCAGGAAGAGAGTGGACAAAGGTGTAAATGATTGTATAATGGTGAAAGTATCCAAATGCCACCTATGCCCCGAAAAAAAAAAAAAATCCATCTTTTACAAGGGAACACTATCCAGCTAGCAGAGTTCCCTTCAACTCCTGACTTCCTGTGTCTGTCTCTTAACACTGTGATATTTTCAGCATTTCAGAGCTACAGGCACAGAGCGTGGGGCAAGTCTAAAAATTTAGAAACATTTTAGAAATGTTACTAATTAATGGAATGCAAGTCCATCCTGTAAAAGAATCTGAAATTCCCAGCCAAGAGGGAACGATGCTAGTGAGATTTACTTCTGATGCTTACCCAGTAAAGCAATAGCTGTCCACAACTACCTCTAGATAGCTACAGCATCTCTATCTGCTTGCAGTGCTAGCACACCTATGGTTAAGGTTTACCTAAGTGTGTATATGGACAAAGTTGTAATATAAGTATTGATGTGCTGTGCAGCCTGTTACAAAGAGGGGCTTAGGTTTTAAAGTGAGAGAGGGGAGAAATGAGGGAACTTTTCTCATTAAGAGTGAGGAGGGGACACCAATGAAGAGCAAAAAGCTCCTGTTTTTTCAATACCTTCTTTTCTCTGATGTTACAATGGGTATTGATCAAAAGAAGCAGTACTCTCCTATTCATGCTTCACACAGTACAATGAGATAGGGCAGCTTCTATAGAAACCATGGGGTTTCTCCTGTGCTTAAATAGTTTTTCATGAACTTTGTTTGAACATTGCTCTGGTGAACTAAAGGAATTTTAAATAACTACCCAGATTTTGAAATCACACACAGCAGAAGTTTGCTGTATTTTAACTATCAGCTTCTACCTGTGTCCATGGCCACAGTATTTTGGGTTTTTTTGGCGTTATGTGTTCTGTTTATCTTTGGGAAAGTGAACAAGCAAGAGGAGACAAACAAAATAGGATTCAACACCCTCCTTTGTACTGCGTGACTTGTCAGGATGATTCTTCAACCCACATGAACATCTAGTAATCCACACTGCCAGCCTTTTATTGTCCCCACAGCCTGACCTTAACTTCTGGATATTTTAATGTCCATTTTCTCCTCGATGAACAGCTTCAGCTCCAGGCAGCTGTGTCATTAGCAGGCACAAGTCTGAAATGTGTGTACAGGCAAATTCCTACAAAATATCCATCAGCTGCAAGATCCAAAATTCAAGATGAGAAATGCCAAACTGATTTTCAGTTTGCTTTCTGTTTTGGGTGGAAAGGACAAGCAGGAAAACATACTCCTAATGGAGTTTCTATATGTATATTTTGGGCAGCTTTGTAAAGGTAAATTTTTGAAAATTCTAGAAAAGTAACATTTCCTCTATTCGTGACAAAAAGATCTCAGCAAAGCTGACATAAAGCCCTGCCCCTGAATAGATCTTTGACTACACAGTGTTTTTTAGATTTTTTTCTTTTAGTTAGATACTGAGTAAAACAGAGAATGAGTCACCTAAGGAAATCCCACCCTTCCTAGGGTTTCTCTCCTGCATGAATCAGATGCTAATACCTTCTACTCATCCAAGACTTTGTCCCTCAAAAATAAATCATTGTGATTGTTTTATTATTACATACTGTGGGCCCCTTAATATCAGATAGAGAAGAAAGCAGACCTGAACCACACAAGCTCTTAAATCCAGCAGAACATCCCAAAAACCTAAAGCATATCCTAAGCAACATAGAAAATGTACCTCCCCTTCATCTGCAGAGCTCAATCTCAGCTGTTTGGGATCCATACAGAATATATGTAGCTACACTGAGAGACAAGGAAGACCAAATAGAAACTACAAAAAAAAAAAAAAAAAAAAGGGAGTTCACCCTCAATTTCAACTACCACACCACAAACTGTGGTTCCTTACAATTGGAATAGTTTAAAAGCCACACACTCTTGGCAGATCTCATTATACTACCCAAGTATCAGAGCCATTCTACAAGACTATAGACTTCTTATTGAAAATTTACAGCTGTTGATATATCTCATGTATCCTACAGCACCTTACATCAAATTATTTAATTACTTCAAGGTAATCATGAAAGGAACAATTTAGACAGGTTTTATGGATATTTTTCCTGTTTGTGTCTAGATTTTTAAGGAAAAAAAAAGTTCCTGAAAAGTACAGTTTTTCAGAAGTACTCAACTGCCACTAAGCTCTTAAAAAGCCCACTACCTATCTCTGAATAGTAAGACTCACTAGTGAGCATTAAACCTGAATAATTAATTTCTAAACAGGAAATGTCACTTAAAGATTATGAAAACAAGTACTTAATGGTCTTAAAATGCTACTAAGGTTAAATAAGATCAATGCACTTTACATGCATAGGTCATTAACACACAGACAGCTGCTTTCAAACACTGAGCTTAGAAACGCTTAGCTTAGTAAATGCATAGCTTTAAATGAAGTTATTTGAAAAAGCAGTAGCCACTTCTCAAAGACCAATAAAACTAAGAGGGCAGAGTACATAGAACTTGTGCTTGGCAATTAGTTATCATGCACATTAATTCAACTATCAGATAACGATTGGTTCCAGTTTCTTATTCCACACAAAGTGAGTTCAAAGCACTTCTACCTTACTAAGGATTCCAACTGTTTGTCTGTCCCACTTTGCATAACTGCAAAAGTACTTAAGTCCAAATTCTCACTGTTTGTTATGTGCTTCACATCAATTCTCTACACTAAGAGCATTGAATTGCCAAAATTTCAATCAATCCCATTATCCTTTTACTACATGCAAACTATGTCATATGATATAGTAACATCCAAAAGGAGATTGTACATTTTTTTGCCCCTCACTCATATCTCCCAAGTGGAAGAGGGTGCAGGGAAGAACCCTTTAACCCAGTCTTCCAGTCCATGCTCTTCTTGCTGGATAACAGGCCTGATACAGAAGCATCATTGTGGATAGCTGCTGGGACCCGCAGCATATGGGAGCCACCAAGCTGAATTAAAAGCTGAGAGGCAAAAAAGGAGGTGAGTTATGTAGTATCTGGCCCAGTCTGTCATAGCAGCAACCAAACAACAGTGGTCTTGTGAATGCCACATTTGGAACTCTTGTGAGTTCCATGTTTGGATCTTTCTCTATTAATACCTATGAATATGGAGCTTGGAGGCAGCTAATGACAGAAGTTAAGAAACAGTGAATTTTCTCTTGCCTTTACTTTTGCTTCTTTTCAGCTTCAAATAGGTGCATTGACAGAGACACAAGTACAGTGTGAATGATTTCAGTATGGTTCAGGAGAAAGGGTTTGACATATAACAAAGCAGAAACAGTCAAACAGAAGAGCAAGGGTCTCAGATAGAGCCAGCAGTTCCAGCTGCACTGGAGTAGTAGTCAGAACTAGAAAGACAGGGACACTTACGGCCAAACTATTCTTCATTCAAGGAAATTTTTATCAGCTTTGTACCCTGGTTTCACAATAGCTGTGAGATGGGAGGTGTTTTCAATGCAATTACCATCATTACCACTGCAAAAGTTTAATTTGCTTTAAGAGAAAAAGAATAAGAAAAAAATAAACCCCAAGGAATAGCTCAGAGCCAACAAGGTGCCCTTCTCAGCCCACAAAGCTACAGCTCCTCTTGCATAGTTGCTCTGGTGCTGGAGGATAGTGAAAACAGGACAAACACCACATTTACAGACTTCCTGCACACAAGCACATACTTATTAATGTATCTGACCTTGTTTATTACATTTGCTAAATGGATGGGTAGCCATAAACTGCAGCAATCCAACCACAGAAACCAAAGGGGAAAAAAAAAAAAGGAAAATTAGAGAAATTAATGAATTCCTTATCTCACACTCTAATGACTTGAACAACATCTATACTAGATCCACATTTTAAAGCTACCTTTTTTTCTGAACACTTTTTAAAGACGAAAATTCTGTTGAATTGGGACAGTTACATTCTTTAAGTCCACAACAACCATGGCTCCTACTAGTAAACAAGAGGTTATCACACACACACACATACACACACACACACACATACACACACACACACACACAAAGAAAAAAAAGAAAAAGTGGGGGCAGGGGAGAAATTCAATATAATAGTCCCTCTTTCCACATGTGGCCTAAAGCCCCAGAACATAATGCTGAATGATGAGTGAGTCATTTTCCAAACCCCTCCAATCATGGAGTACTTAGTAAAATACATCTGGACAGGACTAAGCAAGTGTGAATCACAGGACCATAGAATCATTAAAGCTGGAAAAGAATTCTAAGACCATCAGGTCCCACTGTCAACCCAACACCAAAGCCATGTTCACTAAAACATATCCTCAAGTGCCATATCCACAGGTTGTTGAATACTTCCGGGGTGGTGACTCCACCACCTCCCTGGGCAGCCCATTCCAAGGAAGGAACAGGCCCTTCCATGAGAGGAAGCCATAGCCAGAAGATCCAGGACAGACCAGCCTTCTGTACCTTATCTTCCCCTTCTGCTGTGGGAAGGGCACTCTGTTGGCTGCCCCACTCATAAGAGGAGCAGAACAGATTGGTAAGTTTTTGACAGCTGTTTTTCTTCTCTTAAACTCATTTTTACTCACAAGCTAAATTTAACAAAAATCCATTTAAATCCTACGCTTCCCAGGCCATCTGAATCTCCATTTGCCAATGTAATGTCACAGCTCACAAAGGCAATTTCAAATGTTGAAATAAGTTTCTCTGTCCCTAATGCCGATCACTGATGTTTCTATTTTACAATGAGAACCTTCCATCAATTTACTGTACAACTGGAAGTTCCTAGCAACAAGGAGAGGTAAAAGAGGGCTGGTGACTGAAGAAACAACTCAATTACTCAAAAAATGATGTCAGGAAGAGTCTGTGACAAATCTTTGCATATGAACGACTCTCAACATTTGATAATAACCTTTCAGAGGGTACCTTTAGATCCTATTGGACACAACTTCCTCTTCAGCAACCAAACCACTGAATTAATTTCTTCAAGACTTTTATCAAAAGCATGTAGAAGTAACTCCCAGCAGGGAACAGCATGAATAGGAGTGCAGAATCACAAAGCAAACACACACACACACACACACACACACACACACACACACTCTTAACTTTTTAAGTTTAAAAATAAAGCCAAGGAATGATGCCAGCCCACAAAGCCAAAGAAAATGCCAAAATCTTCTAGGTTACAGCTATCTAGAACAAAACTTAAAAATAATCATTGTGTAAGTTCAAACATCAATGAACGAATGTGTGATGGAACAAGGAGACAGCTCTGAAGATAATACAGAAAATGAGGCAATTTCCTATCTAGAATCTTGCATCCTGTTATTCCACACCAAATTTCCCACCATTTCCAGTGTTCATTTCTGAATTTTGGTCCCTGAACTTGTGCATTCCTTCCTCTACTTTTGCCATGCTCTACACTTTATAATCAAACGCAGGAACTTCAAGATCGGCCCTGAAGTTTCAAAATTGACCCCCAAAGCAGGTGAACAAAGGCTTTTCTTTCTGGAACATTCATTTCTTGAACTCAAGTTCTGCTTCGAAGAGGTTCAGGGGTACCTATTGATTTGGAGGTTTTGATTAAGCTATTTTTCAGTATTTCACCTGTATTGCCAAAACCCAGCATCCTTCCAGTAAAATAGAGCTACCTCATGCAGGGCTCCAGCTTCAAACTCTTGGCTGCCGTGTCTAAGAAGAGACAAGCATTAAAACAAAATATATATATATGATATATGTGCATATACACAAATTAGTATTTGCTGTCCTAGGGAGCTGCTGAAAAATTCAAGGTAGAGAAAGTTTCCTTTCCAGAGGAAGGCTGCAGAGCCTGGATTCAAGAGCAAACTGGAAAGGACCTCTAGTGGACTGAGGCTGTGCTGCTCCGGTGCCAGACACATCCTTCCCCTTCACCTCCCTGCAGCTGCAGAACATGCCAGCAAAGCCCAACAGCTTTACCTTGTGACTGCCATCAGAAAAGGCACCTAGAAGTGCAGCTACAGCCTCTGTGAAAGACTGAAACACTAAAGGTTAATGACTCAAACAAGATCATTAGAAATATTCTCTCATACTGCTCTCACTGCTTGGAGGGACACACTGTCATTTCCTTCAGAAAGAACAGGAGATGGTTTCTATTTTACTGTGGAGGTCATTAACATGTCAGACCCCTTCAGAGCAGTTTTATGTGGCCTGAAAGACATGACATTAAGGGACATTCAAAGATGCACAAATTCAGATGCACATTTGGAATGAGGATTCAGAACATTATTCAGACTATGTCACCGAATTTAGTTCTTCCAAGACTTTTTAGCTGTAGGCAGTTTTGCACAGACAGCAGAAACACAATTTTAACTGCATTTTTGAAGTAACTTTCTCAGTGAAAGAGCTTGGAATTCTTTATCTGAGCTCAAACAAAGCATAACTTCATGTGACACTATGTGACAAATAGATTAGCGAATGTATTCAGGAGAATACACAGATAATAAAGCAGGCCAGATTAAGAAAGGTTATTTATTAGGCATCCCAGTTAAAAAGAAAATATCTTGTTTTGAAGGGAAGTTGAGATTCACCTCTAAGTCTTTAAAATACCTCTCTTGCTATATTTAGGTTTGCCTTCAAGTCAGACTGGTTCTATCATTCCCCAAAGTAGACTAATTTACATCTTCAACATTACAGGCCACATCTTAGCTCTCTTTTAAATGACCTAAACAATAACCTCTCTTTTAGCAGTTACCCTCAAAGTGTTTGCATTAACTTGAGAGGGACCACAAATTAAAGCTGACATTGTTAAGGAGAGCAATGCAAGACAGCTGCTCATTATTCACAAATAGTATTACCTATACTGCAGTGGTGCTCCTTGTGCCACTAAGCAGAGTGCTGGATAGGAAGCAAACCCTGCAAAGAGGGGTTGTCTGAAGAGAACAGCACTTGCACTTGGAGTCCAAGGCCACAAGAATGCACCTGGTTCAGTCTTTCATATGGAGCAGCAACAGCACTGCCCTGTCACCAATGAAAAGCATTCCTGAGAGCCACTTGACACAAGCATTCACAGTGAAAACAGAAAATAAACCAGCAAGTTCATATCTCATCATCAGAAACCTGATCAAAGAGCAACCAGGGCTTCTCAACCTTCACCTTTTTGGACCAACCACCATCAACATGGACCACCTCTACTATCAAAACAATATAACTTACTTTGAAAGAGTACTGGTGATGCCATCAAGTCTAACTGTGCTTCCCTCCTCTGCAGGAAACAGTAATCAAGGCAGGAAAAGAAAGCACTCATCTGTCTTGAAGGGTTAGGTAAGTTATTTTACAGTAAGAGTGTGTACAGTGGAAATAGCCCCAAAAGATACCTCTATAATAAAAAGAATAAGAAACTGAAGCTGATGAGGGCCAGTTAAAGGTAAAGATTAAAAACACATCTCATGAAAACAATCCTTAACACCTTTAAGTCAAGGAATTAACTTCTCAAGAATTAATGTCTTGAATCCAAACTGCTTTACGATATAAACAACAGCAAATGAAAAAAGAGTTGATCAAACTCTAAAAAGAAATGACAGAAAACCTCTGCTGAATGAGGTAGAATACAGGATATGAAAGAGATGCAGGTATTAAAGTCATTTCAGGTGCAATTAAAATCCCTTGTAAAGAGAGAATGGGCAAGACATTAAAATGAGCTGTGCATTTTGCTTTATGTTACAGTACAAAATTTTGCCAGCAGCATGAAGGAAAAACAAAGCAAGTCTTAAAACAGGCCAGCTTACATAAGAGGGAAAGACAGAAGACAAAAATATTTATGCTGTGTTCCTTTTTTTCTGATAAAAAAACTTGGTAACTTGCTTGGACTCAGTTTAAAATTGTCAAACCAGTGCAACCATGAAACTGGCAACTATTTCTCCAGATGGTTGCTTTTAACAACACCGCTCTCTCACTTATTTTTCACTCTTCCATTAGTTCTGTAGCCAAGTACTGCTCACCTGGCAGATAAAGATCAAAATGTCATTTTGAAATGGCAGAATTTATGAATTTATGCATTGTGTGTCAAGTGTTTATCCACCCAGTTCCTTCCTGTGTCTTTTCAATAAGAAGAGTTTTTAGTTACTGTCAAGACAGCTGCAATAACAAGTTTTTTATTATTACTACTCTGACTAGGATTAATGTTCTGGAAAAAAAAAATTCAAACAGAACTCTAAAGTATTTGTAACAGCCTCTTAAAATTCAACTACCTTCTCTGGAAAGCACCACATGAGAATTCAGATACAGTAACAAACTTCAGACCACGAAATTTTGCATTGTGGTGAGATTATTAATTAGAAAAAACTTATTCTTTCATGCAGCAAAAATCCCTGTACACTGCAATGTCTTTCCAAAGTATGTATTTATCTTCCACAATGAGCAGAGAAGCATCATACTACAATATCCCTTCCTTCCATTTTGCTGTGTCCAAAAGTCACCATTTTGCCTCCTTTCCACTAATTGGGGAACTCTCCGGTGTAAAGCAAGCAGGAAATGTTTGTATCAGTATCTCTAAAGTGAAGGGCATGCAGCCTTGTGGATTCACAAGACAATCCACTGGAGGGCAGGATGAAAATTACATATAAATATTTTAATTTATTAATAAATTATTAAAGGTTTTAATTATTTAAGTTAATAAAGTAATATATTTTAAGTAGTGTTTATCTTTATCTCATCCTTTGTAAAATTTCTATTGTACATATTTTATAGTTTGCATATTAGAGCATTATATATCTATAATTTATACATAAATAAATACAAATATATGGGGGGCTGCATGCTCAAAAAAAAACCTTTACTGATCCATAACATCTGGGGATCACTGGTTTATGACTTCACCACCAGGAAACTGAAGCAAATTTCCTCCTTCTCTAGAAGGAGGTAAAAATACTGGTGGGAAGAACTGCATGCAGGAGACAGTTCTCAAGTGGGCTGCATTTTTCAGTTATTCAGCTGCAAGTTTAATGCAGCGAATGATTTTCCAGAAAGAGTTAAGTGCTTCAGCTCACACTACATCTAACAGCTGAACAACTCTTGAAATTCCCACGGGATCCTGATTGGTGTCTGGAGGCTGCCAAAGGCCATTCAAAATCTTATTCCAGATGATTTAGGTTCAGGTCCATCACTCTTCCAAGAGATTTAAAATTCTAAATACATAAAATACAGTTTCAGCAATAACTTGTGCCACTGCATCACTTGGCCAGTTTTCTAATGCAGATGTAGAAAGTCAGCCTATTTTTATATAAATTCTTTTTAAACATTCACCAGCAAAACGGCCTTGCTAGTCACTTGACACACTTCTTGTTGTTGTATAAAAGCATCTACTGAAATACTCCATGCCTGTAATACCCACAGATAAGTATCAATTAAATGAAACACTGAAGTTATTAAAACTCTGGGGAAATCTTATTTAGGGGCTGTGCTCTACTAAGAAATAGTGAAGGAAAGCAAACCAAGTTGTCAAGACTCACTCTTTAAAAATCAAGTTATCCTGGCTAATGGCTTCTTTCTAACATTTCTGTTCCAGTGAGGATGACATCAAGTACTTAATTCATTTTGAGATAAAGTCTTTTACTTCACCTGAAAAGTTTCCAAGCAGCTCACAGCATTGATTGGAGCTTTGAAATTTTCAGTAAAGCACCCTCTAAAAATCAGGTATTTCTTACAAATAGCTAAGAAGGTTTTTTATACATTTCTCTCACATACTTTGATGTCAAACAATGAATGCTATGGAACAGAAAACAACCAATTTGTTTTTCCAGTAACACATCACAGCCCTGGCTGTTCCTTTTCCACTATGGAAGGCTTCCATCCTCTTGTTAGCCCTAATTATGGCACCACACACTGTGCAACAGGAGAACCAACAAACACACCACAAAAGAGCTTCAAATGCCTGTCTTGCCTTTCCATCTCATCTGCCTTTCCCTGCTGCCTTTGCATTTCACACTCGGATGAGCTTCACCAGATCAACCGTCCCCTTACACATGAATATCACAGTTACATAACCTTCCTCTCATCTGCTCCTAGGTAAGGATCTAACCCTACAGCCCTCCACACGTGGCAGCCTTCACACTGTCCTCATCACAAAGATTCCAGCAAAGTACAGCTTCAACATGAAATCTGCTTTCGTTTTCATCTTCAAGGAATGCTCGCTCTTCAAGGCTCTTAATGATGCCTCTTTTTACCTGTCTTTTCCAAATATTTTCTGGGTTTGACCACAAATACACACATAAGCCAGCTTATTTTAGTTTACCGATTTTCTTCTGAATATATTATTTTCTTTGTCCTTAATGCCCTACTAAAAGAGCAGCCAAAGGATTTCTGTCCCCATCATTTTTCAAGAGACAACTGAACTGAACACTGTGTGTGCAGCCACTATCAGTGAGAAAGAACACTGCTTGCCTGCAACAAAGACAATTTACAATTTACTATTTGGGTGCCATGGTACTGCTCTTTAAATATCCTACCTGTCCGTGCCACCAGGTGGGTCCAGCCACTCCAGACTGCTCCAATCTTTTCATGTGAGAAACACTGAGAGTCAATCTTCTTGGGCTCAGCAAGAAAGATGTCTCTGCTTACCAGCTGCCCATGTTTGTTGCTGCCCCACACATACAGGTGTCCTTCATCTACAGCAGAGAGAAAAGTAAAATCTGTTTAAAGGGATATAGATCTAATACCACCAGATTCAGGCTCTGTCTCAGTTCAGTGATGCTGAGGAAAGAACATTTCATTCAGTTTGTGTTCTCACTGTATGCTTTTCCTACCATTTCTTTAACATTGTAACTGAGATATCAGAAATATTAGCAAGGGCCTTAAAAACACAGCAAATTTTCCGAGACTCCCTGAAGCAACGAGAGCTTTCAAGTTAAACTGCCTAGATATTTACAGCAAAGACTAATTTTTATTAAAAAACTAATCACAGTAGTCAACTTCTCTGAGTAAAAGAAAAAGCATCTTGGAGACATTCACTGAGCAATCCCTCTCTGCCCACCCTGTCCTTGCAGGCCAGCTATTATTTCCACTCCAAAGCTTTAATTACATCCAGTAAATAACTTTCTGGACTGCAGCAAGTAATTCAAAGCCTGGCTGGCTGCTCCTGCTCTGCTTTACAGTCTCCCAGCCTCTCTACAAGAGCTAAACTCCCGCTCTGCTCATACCAATTCTGCCTCCTTCAGCTTGAGCAAATTCAGTAAATCCCCCAAAGCAGGGACAGTCCAATGCTCCTTGACTCATCTCGCACAGTCACTTCCTAAAGGAATTGGACATGCAGCTATGAACACACTATCACCCATCACAAGGAAAAATTAAAATACCATCATGCCAGACAACACTTGAGAGACTTCTGTAAACACCATGTCTTCTCCACCCCTTTTCTAGAACAAGCATTTCTTCAAATGCACATTCCAGGATTCCAACCGCAGGAATAAATCTTTTTACAGAAACACCCACAGTACTTCATATCAATGCAAGCTGGAGTTGTTCATAGCCTAACAATCAGTGGACACCAACACAGTGACTGCTCAGATGAGTCCTTCTGCAGACATGACATATCATTAGTTCCATCTTTTCAGGACAAAATCATTCCTCCCAGGTCCTAGGCCTCCACAGAAAAAAAAAAAATCCACAAAAAACATTTAAAGAGAACATGAGCTGTCAGGCCTCCCTCAAGTCTTAGCCAGCCTGCACAAGCTGGAAGTGTAAGACATAAATCTTGCACACATGATCTTGTACATTATTGTGGGCCCAGAGAGACTGGAAGCCACATAAGTTCCAATGTGGAATTGTTTGGAGCACACATCCACAACACTCGAGGCATCAGGATGTCTCAGGGTCAGCACTGAACTCATTACAACCACCATGGCAGAAGTAAATCTTTCAAAGGGTAAAGAAAAAAAGAAATAAAGCAGAACTTAAGGCTACGGTATATTTAATAATCTGTTTGGTAACAGCAACGGAAAGAGTAAGCCAGAATTCCACTATACTACTGCTGGTGAAAAATAGGTAAGGAATGGGAGTGGGGGGAGAAGCCAGTACTGACAGCCAGCTGTAGGACTTCCATCTTCCTCTTTAAAACAACACAAATGAAATGAAAAGGAAAAATAAGTCAAGCAATTGTTTCATTCAAATATTTGAATTCTCCACTGAAATTCATAAATTCCTTCCCAGCGTGAAGTACACACACCTTCTGGAGAAAGGCAAAAAAAAAAAAATAGGAGGCAACAGAAACACAACAAAGAAAAACACTGTGGCCATTCATGTTCCACATTAACATGCACTGCCTCTGTCACCTCCTTTTACAGAAGGTGTATTTGCTTTATTCTGGGAAACGTCACATGCTCAACCCTCACCCCATTTCTTGAGTAGGTCTGAACAAAAACTTAGACACTGAGACTTAGCACCATATTCTCAGCTCTGGAGGGTTCAGGCCAGTTTGGATAACAGTTGACTGTACCATCCCTTTTTCCAAGAACACTCATTCATGTTTACAACAACCCACACAAATAGTTGTGTCCCAAACCTGCCTGGCTGCAGGTATTTGATATCCCATCAGCAGGTGACTCATGGAACAGAGGCAGAGAAAACTGCACCACAGTGCAAGGCATTCCTAGAAAAAAAAGACCCATTTAAATATTACACCCTGCAGTAGTATCTTTATTATATCAAGCATCTTTAAAATGCAAAATATTTTAAGTAATAACTATCTTGCAGGGTGAAGGGCAGCAACAAAAATCACATTATAAAAGTCTTTGGCACTTATTTTGTCAATCTTGGTCCCCCTGCTGCCAAATAGACCATTTTCTTTTATAAAAAGCAAAAGCATGAAAGAATAATCTGTTCACTGTCTAAATAGAGTGCCAATTATCTCAAGTAGATTTTATTTGTTCTTACAGTTTGTCTTCACTAATCTTGCATACAATTTGCATCCTTGAATTCAATGCAATTTAAATCTTGGAACATCTCCCCATACAACTAAATCTCTATAGATCTGCATAAGCAAATACTCCAGTGCTCCTTTAATGATGACAGAGGTACCAGATGGCTGCAGATTTGCTAAGAACTTGTTCCTGTGAAGTTTGGCAAAGACTTGTCTTCACAAGGTTCAATATATTTTACACACTTCAAAACTGTAAGATTACAGCATGAAAGCTATTCTGTTTCTCCTTCTCCCAGTCTGCCAAAATAAAAAGAAATCTTTATTAGACTTTTATTACTGGATATTCAGTACTCCAGCATGGGAGCACTGCCTAAGGATCTAAGAACAAATGGCAGATATTATGGAAGTCCCTAACCAATTCAAGCAACTTCCTACTCTTCAAATAAGCTTTGTGCTCTTACACCACAGATCTGCACACCGTCACAGTGGAGCCTAAGGCACCTCAGACAGTTCCAGACCTTCTCACACCCCTGCACTGCCCCACACAGAGGCATTAGCTCACACTGCTGTGCCTACCCTGCTTCTGCTGCCTTTCCTGGGAAAACCACCCAGCACACCTCTCCTCCTTGAGCAAAGGGTTGCACTGGTTCCAGCAGTAACCAGTTACCCAAGAGGGCATCCTGCTGCAGCTCCAGAGACTTACAAATCCTTTCACAGTTCCCAGCCATTAAGAGCCCAGAACCTGATTTACATAAGGGCTAAGGTCACACCTGATCCCAAGAAAAACACACAAAATTCAGAGAACTTGAAACATTAATTCAGCTCTTGAAACAAAATGAAAGCTCTCAGAGTGCAGAACTATTACAAAACAATTACCAGCATTAACTAGGCCAAGTCAAATTTCACCAGTTTTACCAAAACTGACATTTCAAAAGCAGAGAAAAGTTTGAAAGGTGAGATGAGGACTTTCACCTCTGTACCTGAGGCCTACCTGTGAGGGACACGGAATGATAGGAGCCTGCAGCAACTGTCTTCACCTTTTTGTCTTCCAGGCCTAGAAAAAATGTCATCACATAAAATTCCTACAGCAGGTATCAATTCACACACAAACATGCATACAAGTGTAACAGGATGGTGATGACTTTTGTAACAAAAGGCTCTGCCTTTGGGCCACAGACACGGCAAGACTTTCATTTTCCCCACAGATCGTGATTTTCTATGACCATTCCCATCCTTCAGGCACTCCACTACATGTTTACAATACCAGGTAAATAAAATAATAATAAAAAGGAAGATACATACCACTCCAAATTACATTTCTGCTCTATCCACCCATACAAAGGAAGCAGATTCCTGGATTACCTGTCACTTCACAGGGTTCCTTGGCTGTCAAGAAAAGAGGGAGGGCTTTTCCTCGGCTTGCACGCTTTGCCCGAGATGCCATCCCAGTTCCCCACTGCAGCACCAAACCACTGTCTTTTCAGAGAAAACACAAATAAAAGAGATTAAAACACATCAACCACCAACAGGAATCACTTCACACATTAATGAACATTCGTTTAAGTAATTTTCACCGATTCAAACTATACTATAAAAGACCCTCATGACAAAAAACATTCAGATAACCCTGGTGAAGTCAACAAGCAACAAACAGCTGTAGTCTCAGTATATAGGTAAGAAAACTAAGAAGGTAAGAAGCTATTGGAGACTCGGCAACAGAAATCCCGTGGTTGCAGTACCTCAGGAATGGATACAAAGTTCTTGTACTTTCTCTTCCCTTTCCCTGTCTTGATGCCAATTTGTTTGTGCAGTGCAGCACAGGGAATCTCAATTCCCACTATTCATACAAGCACCAGAGATCCCACTATTCTTCCAAGCGTTTCCTGTGCACCTTCAGCTCCTCTACATGGAATCCATACTGAAGTTCATGCAAAACTAAACCAAATACTAGAGCAGGTATAGTTTGTTTTTCCTCAGCTTTAACACAACCACACCAAAAGGAAGGGTTTGATTTCTACTGTTACACCATGAACAAATTCAGAGTCTCTAGTAACAGCAGGAGAAATATTTTGTTTCATTCTTGTGATTTTCCAGGTGTCAATTTCAATTACATAGTTTACAAAGCCACTATTTATGTGCAGTTCCATTTTGAAGCATTTTACATAAACTTAAATTACTTTTCATACTATAATGAGTTCAAATCCTAAGATACTTTGATTGATCAGAAACCCTTTTTCCTGAAAAAAACTACTTTTATGTTTTGTTTCAGAATAAGAAGCAGGAAATCAGTATGTTTCCCATCAATCAGAAAATTAACTTGTTAATAAACCATCACTCTAAGTTCTTGGAAAAAGCTTTTCCCCGTGGTTCTAGAATGTCTACCATTCATGTTACTTTGTCCCAAAATCTTACAGTCCATGACTTTAAGGAGTATTTTCCCCATGATATTTAAAATAAATAGTAGACTAGATAAATTTCATCCTCTTTTCCTCCCTCTCCTCCTCCAAGCCATTAAAATCCCATTTCATTTGTCAATGAAAAGATACTGAAATTATGACATATTTACCTGTAGCAGCAAGGGCATGTCTCAGTCCTGCAGCAACATTCACCACCTTCTCTTTGAGAGACTAAGCAAATAAAAGAAAATTATAATTTAGTCGCTTTTTGCATAGTGCCTCTAAAAACAAAACAGACCAAACAGAAGTGGAACACTACAAAAATAGTGCTCACAATTCCAGCCTGCATGTCCCAATGCATATTAACATTTTGTATCACAAAGTAAGTATATTTTGACCAATAAAAGTTAGTGGGAACGTCTTCAAGAAACAAAAAATAAATCAGCAAAGTAACTGGATGCACAGAGTTGTGGCAATAAATACAAAAAAAAAACACAGTCAAAATATTCCCAGGAAAGAAGAAATGTTGGTGATACAAATATGTTTATTTCTTAATTTTAACTCAGTGTTCCTCAAGAATCACACCAAAACCTCCACAGTAAATACTAGTGATAGGCAGTACTGTGCTGCATTAAGCTGTTCAGTCTTGCCAAGTTACTGATGGAATTTTGTTTTCCACTGGAGAAAAAGTTGCAAGTTCCCTCCACAGCAACAGATCTCAGGAATCCTGTGGAAGTTTCCTTCCTCCTTGATGTCCCATCCCACCCTGTCTTGCTCCTACAGGCTTTGGCTAACCCTCTGGATATCTATCCTTGGTGGAAAAGCAGCAGGTGTATTTAAGAGAAGTGGCATCAAGCCCAAGAATTTAAGGGATACCAACCAAAAGAGCAAATATTTGGCATGAGTAGTGTGTTTGGTGAGGGATGAGAGAAATTCACATCAGCATTGTCAATGTTACCAGATTTTAAGGCACCACACTGGTGTGGATGCTCTCAGGAAACATCAAGGGCACAGAAACATCAAGTGAACTAACTCCACTCACTAGAGGACACCGAAGGGATCTGCTGCCCTCCTTCTCCTACATTAAAAAAGCAACAAAGGAATATCTGGCATGAGCCATGATGCTAAAAAAATTCTTGTCTGACAAGTCAAAGAGTCAGCTTTCTGTCAGAAGTGGGAAGCTTCTTCATACAGCAAGAAAAGCAGCCTTAGCCTTTCAATTCACCTTTGGGCCTTTACTTTGTAAGCTTATCTGTGGCAGATAGACACTATAAAAAATTAGTTGAAGAGTCTGGCTTAAAGCCCATTGAGGTCAGATGACCTCTGTAAGCTGCTGGAAGCAATATAAAGCAAAACACCTTCTAAATCTTTACCTCAATCTTTTGTGGAATCAGGCATGGGCCTGAAATTTGAGGAAGCCCCAGTTGTCCAAAAGAGTTTGACCCACACGACAGCACTAGGCCAGATCCTGCAAAAAAATGAAGTGTTAGAGCAGGATCACTAAACCTATGAGTAACAGCACTGTAACGTTAAAACAAGCACAATAACACAGCCAAGTTGCTCAAGGAATGAGCTAAAGTGTCCCGTTACAAAGCCACTGAGGCCAAGGGCTTCTGGTCTTATACACCATGTCCAGGAAAGGTCTCAAGTTCACTGGGACACAAGGAACAGAGAGTGATTTAGCTTGCAAGGCAAGTAGCTTAAAACAGTTTGGGTTGGAAGGGACCTAAAGATCCAGTTCCAACCCCCCTGCCATGGGCAGGGACACCTCCCACTATCCCAGGTTGCTCAGAGCCCCATCCAGCCTGGCCTTGAACACTGCCAGGGATGGGGCAGCCACAGCTTCTCTGGGCAACCTGTGCCAGTGCCTTACCACCCTCCCAGGAAAGAGATTCTTCCTAATAACTAATCTAAACCTGTCCTTTTCCAGTCTAAAGCCTTTGCCCTTTGTCCTATCACTACAAGCCCTTGTAAAAAGTTCCTCTGCAGCTTTCCTGTGGCTGTTTTAAGGTTCTGAAACGTTGCTATAGGGTCATTTCTATCACAGATGTCCCAGGGCAGGTGCAGCCTTTAGTTTATGGTGGGGCTGTGCTTCTTTGTGACCACAATGCACCATACAATACAAGGCACCATAATTACAGAGCTGGTAGTTCCTTTGCTAAATCTATGTCTGATGTGCAAAATACAAGAAAACCATGGCCTCAGCTATGCCATTTTTAATCAAAGTAGGTAGTGCCTTACTATTCACTCTGCTCCACTGATGTCAGAGTGACTTCTCATGTGGATGGGACTACTCAAGTAAGGTATTACTAAGATTGATTATGGATGTCATGACTGGGTACTTGATAATGAGCTGCAAACAAGTTCTGAATCCATTACTCTTAGAAAATTTTTGAACGTGATCATCAGTAGCATTTGCTATAAAGTGAAAGCCATCTTTCAAACATGCCATGTTTCAGAGAATGGCTAAGTCCTGAATTCATTGCTAAACCAAATTCCAAATAAGGTTCAGAGAATTTGTCCAGGGTTAGAACCATCTCCAAGCTGAACAGTCCCAGCTTTCTCAGCCTTTCCTCATAGGAGAGGTGTTTTATCCCCCTGATCATCTCAGTGGCCTCCTTTGGACTCACCCCAACAGCTCCATGTCCTTGCTGTGCTGGGACTCCAGA
>VZSR01000520.1:2042292-2059744 GCA_013398615.1 Brachypodius melanocephalos
TACCAGGGGTTGCCCTGACCCAGGTGCAGCACCAGCACTTGGCTTTGCTGAATTTCCTGAGGTTCTCATGGGCCTCTGCTCAAATTTGTCCAGGTCCCTCATATCACACAAGCAATAGCATTGTGGAATTTTCAGTGTGTTCTCTACATCAAGGTATTTCTTCAGCTCTTAGAAAGATTTACCTACTAATACGATTGTGAAATCCCAGCCACATACAACTTGTTTTACAGAAAAGCCAGACAGGGCAGTGCACAAAGTAAAATGCAGCACATCCTCTGTGTGATTCAATCCCAACTGCCCATCTTTGTTGTGGCCACATACAAAGAGTTGTCCTGTACCTGGCAGAAAAAACAAAAACAAAACAAATTGTGTTCCACTTCATAAATTAAAAAGAGAAACCTACACCTGTGAGATCCTGTGACAAACAAAGACAGTGATAACATGTCACTTTAGACACTGAAATCAAGTTATGAGAAACAGTTGTTTCTGATGCATCAGAAATATCTCTGAAAAATTACAGCTGTGGAGAGCTGGGTCTGTCAAGGGAGACAATCCATATGGTGAGACAGGCATCTCTCACATGATGCTTTTTTTATCATGTTCACATCTGTCTGTATTCCTTATCATAATTAGCTGTGGCATATAGCAGAACCTTTCAAGGGCCAGATTTTATCTCCTGCTCCCTGCCCTAAGACTTCTTAAGACTGAATAACTTTCTGACTCCTCCCTCCCACCCACGCCCCCATCCTCAATACAGAAAATTTGGCTTCTTTGTATCAAAGAAACAGGTGAAGACACAGTCCACACAGCCACAAAGTAACCACACAGTATAGGAGCAACAGGAATTTCCCCAGTTTCCCCAAATATTGAGTTAACTCGGAGGAGAGGAAGCTGGTTTGCAACTAAGGATTGTACTTGCTCAGAAACAGCAGCCACAGAGAGGTGGCAGCACTGAACCAACAGGGAAACACACACACACACACAAAAAAAAAAAAAGTGATTAAAAGCCAAACACCCCGTGCAAGTGTCGTGTTTTTACCAGTGATAACTGCAGAATGTCCCCCTCCTCCATCAATGCTTACAACGTCTTGACATTTGCAGGAAACATCTTTCAGGGCCTGAGGAACAAGCACATCCTCTTTATGACCAAGACCAAGTTGTCCATAGCTGTTTGCACCCTTCAAATGCACACAGAAAAACAACACATTTTTTTGAAAGTTAATAAAAGAAGCACACATATGGTCCCAAGGACAACCAAGCATATTTGGGATATACCACAGGTTAACCTGCTCCTAAAAATCCCCTGATATGTCACATAGGATTCCCAGGATTACAGACCAGGACTGTCCTAACTTTGTGGTCATTAAGGGTGTCTGTGCAGCCCCAGCATTTCAAAAAGCATACTAGAATACAATCTGTTAAAACTTTACCTGCAGACTCACAGTTAATAAGGAGAAAAACCTTTCTATCAGGATGATTACCACATGTTTAATTTTAATGCCAATGATTCCCACTCATCACTAAGGTCTTATTCATGCCACTGCTTTCTGGCAGGCTACCTCCAAAATGAGAGCAGAAAGACATGTTACTTTGTTCTGGAACCTACACAAGCAAATCAAATTTACACCTCATTAACTAAGTCTTTTAAATTAAAGAGGTCCAAATGAAAACACACCAATTATAACCAGTATAAATGTATAGGTACAAAACTACAGCTACTAAACACACCATGGAAAGCAGCAATTGCCAACATGGTAACAAGTCAGGGAATTTCTTGGGGAATTTCTTGGTCAATTGGAATTTCTTGCTCAATTTCAGCTCTGTGTCCAACAGTTCATTCACAAAAAAAGGGACACCACAACCTTCCCCATCCCACAGTGCAGTAACAGCAACATTCCACACCCACAGTGCTCCCAACTGGTGACCCCCAGGAAATACCTTCCCTACCTCACCTGTGCACCCATCTGCCCTCGATTTGCCCTCCCTCGAAAGAAGTAGCACCTGGTGAATGTTAAAAGGCCGCATTCCGCAATAAGCACTTTGTACCTACAGAAGCACCGCCGCTTCAGACGGAATCCCCGGGAGCTCGGCCCAGCCCAGAGCCCACAGGTGGGTGAGATGTCGGGAGCGGAGCTGCAGAGGCACAGCGAGTACTTGTCTGACAGCCACTGCTGGGAATGCGTACTTTATAGCGTGGTACAGGCGCAATTCTTCTTAAAAGATGTGTGACAACCTCCCGTTTTAGCCAATCAAGCCTTCAAAACCGGGCAAGTCGCGATGAGGTGCGGCAGGACCCGAGGGGCTGAGAGCCACACGCGGGTATCCAGGCGCCAGCACCGCTCCAGCCGCCCTGCCCGCACCGACCCCGGCACCACCCACGGCCTCGCCGAGCAGATGGGGCTGAGCAGCGTGAGGGGTGCCCCTTCCACGGCTCTCAGACCTGCTGCGCGCACCAGGTGAAACGCGGCGTTGTTTCCCTGCGGGGCGGGCACACAGCGGCCCCGCTCTCCCGGGCCGGCGGCCGAGAGCCGCAGCATCCCAGGAGGGCGAGCAGCAGCCCCGCCACCCTCCCGCCTCCCGGGCGGCAGGAGATGCCGGCCCCCGGGCCATGCCGAGGGCCCACTCACCCAGGCGAACAGCTGAGGCTCCATAGGACGGTGGCGGCGGCTCCCGGCGCTTCCCGCCGCCCGCGGGCCGGGCAGGAAGGGGCGGGCACGGGGCGGGATCACGGGCGGGCAGCGCCTGAGCCTCGCCGGGAAATGGGAATCACTGGCTGCCGATTCGTGTTTGCCGGCAAAGCCCACAAATGTCAGAGGTTTATGTCCACAAAAGGAGACAGAGGAGTCCTGCAACTTTGTCTGAATAAAGGGAGAGAGTCCACCGGGGCACACACCTGTGAGGTTTTCTCTCTCAGGTTTCAGGGGGGGCAGCCCCCGTTTATCCTAATTCTCGGCCGCATGTTGCCCTCTTCCTTTCCCTAGTGGCTGAACTACAAGGAAGGTACAGCCTTCCCGAGCCGCCTACCACATATTCCCTCTTTGAACTCAGTGTTTTACCCCACAGTTCAGAAACTCAGGCTGGGCCTTTCCTTGTCTGTGTCAGGAGCCGAGCTGTCTGGGCTCTGCAACAAACCCGCTGCGCAAAGGCGGTGGAGACACTGGGACCCATTTCAAAGACCTTAACACCCACACCTTCACCCATCAAATCGTTTGTAAAGACATGAGCTTTCCTCTCAGGTTTATTGCTACGGTGCCGAAGTAAAGGGCTTTGGTGATTCTGATAATTACCAGCAACTCCTTTATTTCGTTGACATTTAAGCCTCCACAATGGTTTAAATTAGTGAAATTTTCACCGTTTCACAGGTTTGGTTGAGTGAAGCGAAACATACGTGTTGTTAGTGCCATGGAAGTGCATCTTCTTGGTATTCTAGCAGTTTACTTTTGCTACACAAATGCAAATAAAGATACAACTGCTGTTTTTACAAAGTATTTGAAAGCAGATGCTAATTTAACAAGTTTAAGAATTCCTACTTGAATTGTATACATAGTTCAGACAAGGCTTGAAGTAACACAGACCTATGTATATTTCAACATCGTAAATCCAATATTATTAAAACTATAAATGAATATTAACTGTTATCACAGAAGCAGACAAAATGGATCCTCCCTTACTACTCACTTAGAAGGTTTCTTCTGTAGAAAGACAAAGTTCCTAAAATCTATTTTTTAATGAAGTGCAATGTAAGCCATAAATGCTGTAGACCATAATCCTACATCTGAAATGCTCTTTAAAACAAAGGCATAGTGGGTTAATAGCCACAGAAAAAATTATCTAGTCTTGATTTAAACAGTGAGTATTCTTGGAAAGGTTGGCCTGGCAATTGCTTATGGAGCAGAGGTGTCCTACTAGAAAGCATATGAAATTCAAGCTAATTTTGAAGCACAGAGGTTTCATGAAAGTCTTTTCAAGTTCTAGCATCTCCAGTGTGTTTAAGACTTCAGACCATTCTTCCAGCACACTTTCTGGATTTCCTGATAAGATTTAAAAATGGAAAAAAACTCCCAGTACCTAGGGTGCTATTAAATACACCCTGCACACCACAGATCCCCCCCCCTTGAATGTCTCACATCCTGCACACATGGCCAGGCCAGGACAGGAGCAGCAGAAGCTTTGCACAGCTCTGCAGGGTGCTTGGAATTGTAGGACCCTCAACACAGGCAAGTTTGCTACTGTGCAATGCAGACAATGCACCAGGACACTGCCTCCCAACACTTTTTGGGCAGTGCTTTTTGGAATCAGGTATACTTTACACTATAAGGTAGTTTGTTACCTTCATAGCCACAGAATTCCTGTGAAATGCTTGGGCCTTTCAGTTTCAGTTTCAATAATTTGATTGATAGGGAATGAAGATGTTCAGGTCAGGTAAAGAAGAAAATAAACCTATATTTGTGCAGCTCAAAAAAGTGACTGAGCAATCAACAGGATATTTATTTTTACATAAAGCACACTGGTCTATGAGTATTATTTTGGTCTTTGGGTGTTATCTTAAACTTTGATGTTATTTTAGAGCCGATTAAGCTATTTTGACTATAAAGTTGCAGTTTGGAAATGGTTTTAGACTTTATGCTAAGTCAATACTTGATGGCTTGCTGTATTTTTTGCTAAATTAATTCCATCAGGAAAAAGTCAAATGGTATCTCTGTAAGGAAAGGTCTTCCCTCAGGTGCAATATCAAGGATGGCAACAAAAATTTTGACTCCTAGCCAGGAACAAATCACTTAAAATAAATGTAATTCAGATTTCATGCAACAGCTGTACCTCTGCCTTATACTAGAAACATGCCAAACAGCACATTTGCAACTCTTTGTAGCAAAAATAATCCCTTTGAAAGAAAGATTTGACCCCTCCGTTTTATCACGTTGAACCTCCAGCTATTTGTGTCCTGGTGCCTGCATTGTAATCATTCAAGTTTCAAACTTAGTAACACAGACTTAGAAACACTGAATTAGCACAGCTTCTACGCTGTCCAGTCTTCAGCACTATACAATCAGTAGCACAGACTGCTGGAGTCAGAAATTGAATTCTCCCTATGGTGAATTGCTCCATTTCTGCCTCACAAGCCACCTCCTGCAGCATCTGATCCCAGCCCTGATCCACAGACCACACTTTTTCTCCAGTCTACTCCCCTACAAGTTCTAAAAGGCAACTCTTGACCTTTTTTTTACCTAATGGGGATGGAGGAATGCATTTATGTGAGGAAATTTATGGAGAGCAACAAGATAAAACTGTTATATTCTTATAGGCCATTCACTCTTCCATATGTAAAGGAGTGAGTTCTGCATGCAACACATTATATGCCTAGAAAGAAACCAGTGGGGAAAAGGGCAGAATTGGCTTGCACCATAGTGCTGACAGGCTGTTAAACTCCCAGCTGCTTGCCCATCTTGCTGAGGGCATCGCTGACAATGTCCAGCTCATGGCGCAGCTCATTCACCACGCTGGCGATGCTTTTCGTGTCTTTGAGGATCTGCACACTCTGAGTGTAGGGATTGTACTTCACCCCAAAGGGGCGCTTGATGGTTTTTGCAAACTCTCTATTGGGGTAAAAAAAAAAAAAAAAAAAAAAAAAAAAAAAAAAAAAAAAAAAAAAAAAGAAAAAAAAACAGAAAAGAAAAGAAAAAAGAGCGTATTATAGCCAAAAGAGTGTTATAAACAAGACACAAGCCACAAACGCATTCTTCATATGCAGCCAGTATCAATACCCACTTTTCTAAACTACTTAAAAATTGTCCTAACCATTATATATCTCCCACCCAATATCCGAAAGACCAAGAAAATACTAACCAAAATTCCAATACTGTGAAAAATAGTTACAAAACTGTGATAAGGCTAAAAGGGTTTGGTGCTGCTACAGAGAGATATATGAAACCAAACCTGCTTTTATAAAAAGAAAGCAGGGGAAGGGGGACAGAATCTGTACCTCATCTTTTCCTTTGCTTCTTCAAAACTTTCAGAAACAAAGTAAACCTCCTGGAAAGTTGTAATGAGACATTCTTGCTTGCAGGTGACCTTTGGATCAAAAGTCTTGACTTTGGCGCTGTCCGAGAGTGAGTGCTGGTAAGGTGTTATCATGGGTCAGAGGAACATCACCATCCAAAGAATCCAGGAGGAAGATGACACACAATAAAGTGAATGAAAAGGATTTTGTGAGATGATTTTAATACATCGCATCTTAAAATTTTTATCTGCAGATGAACACGGATTAAAGCCTAACAAACTGAATTATTCTGAACGGTCATTCTGCCAGTCAGGGTGAGAAAAGGCACTCCACAGACATGAGGCTTGTGTATAAACAAGGCCAATATTTTCAGAATCTGATTAAACCAACAGAGCTTTAATCTGAAAATACTTACCTGGACTATAACATCAAGAAATTATACTTCATAAAAAGCAGGGGGGAAACAGTGGCAATAATAATGAGGTCCAAAGAAAAGAGGCAAACAAGCAGCAGCCATTCTTACCTTGAGCTCACTAATTGAAGAGAGCAAGCCAGCCCCATAAACTCGTAGCTGTCCCTCTTGCTTGCACAAGCCAAACTCTACCGTGAAGAAGTAGCACTGCAACAGAGAAGGAAGTAAAACAATTCAGCCTTCATCAAAGATGCTGTGGTGAGCTAGATGGGAGCATTCTTATTTGTAGGTAGCATCAAATAGCTGCAAATATCAGATAGTTATCACTCAGTTATCCTCAGATATTTAAAGAGGAGGAAAGCCAGAATGGAAGGATGAAGAACCACAGGATTGCATGTTTCTCATAAGAAAGGTGGATGTTATAGATCACCCAGCTGGGCTGGAAGATGCTAATGCCAGTGCAAACATTGAGGTGTAAATCTGTTTTGAGAAATACTGACATGAAATCACAGCCTCAGCTTAAAATGAACACCGGATAGAGAGGATTTCTGAGTGAGTGAGAGCAGCCCACTGCAGTTTGTTTCTCATTTGCTTAGTGTGCTGTAAAATTAAAGACATTCAGTTCGCTGAATTTCAGGATTTCTGCAGCTATACAGGAAGGAACACTGTTTTCCTACATGGCTTAGTTCTGCTCCCACTGAAGGTAATACAAGTTTTACCACTAGCTATATGAGATGGGAAAAGAAATTTTAAAAATCAGCAAGCTAGTTCTTGCATAACTGTCACCAATTATTTTTCATCTAATTTAATTTTTAATCTTAAAATACTATTGCCAAGGCATCCAGAGACTGATATCCAGAAAATTAGTTTAGTTTATATGATTTTAATTTCTTGACTGAAAAGTATCTCATGCTAGCATTCACCACATTCAATACCATATAACTTCAATTCATTCTACACATTAAAGCAATAGAACACTTTAAAATCACTGAATCATGTTCCCTGAAGAAAGAAGACTTTGTCTGAAAGAAACAGACCATAAAATTTCAGTCTGTGAGAAGTAATCTACCGCTAGAATCTGAATCATTACTTGACAGTAGAGTGAAGAAAAATACCAGTCATATCAACTTTAAAGTGGTTTTTTTCCTAGTGTGGAAATATTTTTCATGCTTTAAAATCCAGGGACCAGTGAAACACACAGATCTAGCAGCTGGTGTGGATAACATTGACATGAAGCTCCAAATTTATTCAATGATGTGGGATCAGCCCAGTAAAGCACAGAGCTTTTGATGGAATCCCCAGGCACTCAAACACTCACCGTTGCCAGTTTTTGGACAGCCTCATCTGATGCCCCAAGTGATGCAAGACCAATTTCCTGGGAGAATTGAGCAAAACTGGGTTCAGCCAAAAGAGGGACATGGCCTAGGAGCTCATGGCAGGTGTCACTGGAAAAAGAAAATAAGGAATCTCATTATTTGTCTTTGTGGCAAAGTGAAAAAGCAGCACGACTGAACAGATACAATGTCTTGCATTAAACTTTATTACCCAAAAGACAGAAAAATGTCACTCATTTCTCCAAAAGCAACTGAGCAGATCATACCAACTCTATATAAAGTGCATAAAATCAGATTTTCAAAGGAAGGTGCCTAAAATTAAGGTCTTAGCTCCCCATTTGTAAGGCAACTGGATATTAAACGAACTGCACACAGTGATATCAGTAAGAGGTCTCCAATAACACGCTGTACTTTTGAAAATCCTGCATTTATGAAGGTGGCAGTTCAGCATGCTGTAACTTCATTATATTCAGCCTGAAGGCTGAGTCTTCAGCACCTTAAAAATAAGTTTTATGCTGGTCTTCTTGAACAGCTTTTAAGTAACTTGGCTCTGGGCAAGCAAGATTGAAAATTTTCTCTCAAATTCTACCACAAGGTTAAATGACTCACGGCTCTGGTGTATAGAGAGGGTCCGAGCTGTGTCTGACATATTGAGTACAGTGAAAAACTCGAAATGCTAATCCTGCCAAGAAGTCTCTGGGAGACAGATATCCAGCAACGGGGCGAATGCTGAAGCCTGTGCGCTCTGAAAGTGAACAGAGAAACTGTATCTTAGTTTAGGACAGGATCCACAGCGTTGTCAGCGTTCCTGCTGACACTGAGGTGCCAGCCACGGCACTACCTTGGCTCAAAAGTACGTGGGAAAATGTGGCACAATTAGAAAAATTAGGTGTAGCCTTGAGAATAAGCAACATTTTTTAAAATGCCCTACCTCTGTGGCAATGGATTTCCTAGGATGCCATACCTAGAGTCAACAATACAGCCAGGTATCTCCTTAACCAATCCTAAAAATCTTTTCAGACATTGCTCCTCAAATGTCACTGCATGCATTGAAGATGCAATACATTAAAACACAGATGGCCAAAAGGCCTCTTAAAGGACCAGAATGAATACAAGTCACCAAGGATGTTTCCCTGTGCCTACAAAATAGTGAGATTTGCAGTGGACCTCAGTTTATTTTGAAAATTAGAAAATTTTAGAAAACCAGCACATTACCTTTCAAGAAGCGAGACACATCTTCCAGCTGGGGGATATTGTCTTCCCTGTACCCACAGTGTTTGGTGAGCAAGGGGAGGTTTTTAAGGTACTCTCTGCAGGCATAAGTTGGGTAAAGATTGTTAAGCTCTCGGTACACAGTCCCCCATGTCTTGATCTCCTCCTCAGTGAATTCAATCTTGGGAATGGGGTCACCACTGCAAGGAGAAGAGGAAGAAAGGACATTCCTTAGTAAATGGCCAATAAGAGGTGACTCGTTTACCTACTATTAGTATTTAACGCCTGTATGACTGTGACACCTGGCATTAGACTCTGTCAAATACACAGTGAGATCTGGTCTATGCCCTGGAAAGCTTTCAGTCTAAGGACTTGCCTTTTTTTCAGTTTAACCGGTCGTCAGGAGTCTTTGCATTGATCTCACTTAAAGCATTGGTTCTGTAAACAGTTTCTTAATTGTTTAATGCCAAAAGTAAGGTTTAAAATACCTACATGAGGTTTCTTCACAGCTTCAGGAGCTGATAACATATCCTTTTCTCTGCTGGATTTCTAAGTCTGCAATTATTTTCTATTACCCTTTTAATTTGTTTTAGGAGAAGAGAATTCCCTAAATTAACAACACATTGTGTGACAGCAGCTAACTATACACATCAGGTAAAAATCATATTTCTGTGCAGAGGAGATGAGTGCCTGTCTGAGCATATTAATTTTAGTCTCTCTTTCCTGTATAGTCCTCAGGACCTTGAATAAGGTGGATTATGGCAAGGCCAGTGTTACACTGCCTTTCCACTGCCAGCCAGGGAACTGACATGGAAAATGCCTTCCCAAGGGAATCTCTGTCAACAACACATTAACAGTAATCAGCTCAGGACTGTAGTAACCAGTTGCATTAAACACACAGTGCAATAGAACTCCAAATACAGACCTTTTCTAGGTCATTTTCAGTTGAGGAACTTGACACCTGAATTCGATCAGGCCACATGAAAATCACATTTGGAGAGAATTTACAGCACTGAGTTATGAAACTCTTACTACTTTAAGAGCTCCACCACCTGCCAAGAAGGATCTCTAAAGACAGAAGCTCTTAGAATTTCTTTTAACAGAAAACTTCTTATCACACATGCTAATTTGAACCAGGAAAGAAAATTCAAGTATTAACATTTGCTCAGAAAGTTTACTCTTAGTGGTCACTGGGCTGTATATTGGGGTTTGGATTTTCCTCCCCTGCCTCTCCTTTGCAGAGCAGCTGGCCAAACCACACAACCTCAGACTGACCAGAGCTGCCTCGATGTACCTCCTCATCTTGCCTGACATCTCCCTTCCTTTCACCTCCTTCCCTGTGATTCCTGAGCTGAACCTGCATGTCTCAGCCTGATCTGAGCCCAGGAAGGTGAGCTCCTCACAGTCCACTCTACTATTATTTCAAAGCACCCAGAAGGCTGCTTCTGGAAGAATTCAAGCTTACTGTTTGTAGTTCATAGCCAGGTCTGCAAAATACTTTCGCCTCTTGCGATAAACGTTGTCTTTGAAACCCTGGTGGGGAGTAAGGAAAACACAGTTCACTGAGTTTCCAAGCCATAATAAATAAATCAATTTAAAACAGGGCACTTGACATTTCTTCAGCTGGAGAATAGAAAAGTATGATGTGTAAGAATGAAAGGAGAGGGCAGGAAACTCATAGCTGTAGTCTGAAATGTTTAATAGATGTGAACTAAGCAAATACTCCAAAGCAGGAATCAGCTGGTTTATGCAACTATATATTCTGTAGAGAAAGATTCATTTTAGTCATATCAGTATTTATACCAAGTTTATTACTTGCATGATTATTCAGAATTACAGAACAAATTGCCCATTTTCACTGCCCAAATACCAGTTTGGTTTCTCCAGTAAGGAAGAAAGAAAGAAAGGAGGAAGAAAGCCTGCCTCAAAATAGCTTTTTTTAGCTTCTTTAATTTGTATGTGACGACTCAAGGCCCAGACCTGGAGTTCTTGCACAAGTAAGCCCTGCAGAAAAGCATAGGAACTGAATTCAGTCAGTCTCCCGTGAACAGAGAAAGAAACACGAAATCCCCAAGAGAAGATGCTCAGACCCCCAGAGACACCATTGAGGGAGAGGAAAGGGAGGAGGAAAAGCTGCAATTTTTTTTTAGGTCAGCTCCACAAAGTATATGTCCAGCTGTGGACTGGGTGTAGGGAGGGAAAAGTACTTACAGGATGGTCAGCATCCAAGTCAGACCCGTACATCAGCACCCGGTTTGCACACTTATCCAAATCTGAGATCTTCTTTGGAAACCAGGGAACATTCTCCATGTCTAGGGAAGGCATGGGATCCACAAGGTTATTAATAACACTGAGCACGCCGAGGGAGGAAACGCTACTTTCAAGTATGGCTATGGTGGTTACAGCTCACTCCACAAATTAAAGGGGCATGAATAAGACAAGGGAGCCCTCTGCCTATCTGGCACCAGCCTCCAGCTCACACTTCCTCCTCGGTCACTGCCACAGTCTGCCTGCAGAGCACAGCCAGCACCAGAGCCTCTGGGAAGGAAAGTTAACGTGGGTTTCTCTACTGTAGTTAGAGTAGCATCTAGAGGATCCCATGGAGACCAGGTCTCCCTGTTGCAGCTGCTGGGAATCTTGTAGGGTACAAAGAGTGCAAAGGAGAACAGAAGTGATTTGCCTGTGGTCCCTGGGCAAAGTGGGAGCAGGTTAGAGGCCCCTCATCCTGCTTTACTGACCATGGGAAATGGGTGTTTCTCCATGGTTGTGTACGTGGGAAGCATCCAGCTTTGCCTTGAGGTGTCTGAGGGGGGAAGAGGAACAGGAGGCCCTGCTGCCTGAGAGAGGTGCATCATTACAGTTTTGCCACCAACTACTTTGGTGTTACTTTTAAGAGAGTTTTTTGCCAAACTCATGGCAGAGGAGTTAATACACTATTTTTCTGCCTCAGTGCTCTTCAGTTTACTTAAAAAGGTCAGAAGACTGTTTAGACTGAATTTCCCCTTACTTGGGGTTAAAGCAAGCCATTTTATCCAAGAACTCCAGATCTCTCCTTCCCAAGCACAGTGACTGAGAAATACGTGGGACCAGCTTCCTGCTGCCCTGAACTTTGGCCATCTCTTTAATTAAAAGTAAAGGTAAACACAACATGTAGTATCTAAAGGTAAAAGGCACCTCTGTTATACTAATATAACTAGCCAGTTATGATTAAAAGTGGGTAAAAAAAGGCAACAAAATCAAGATCTAAATGAGGAAACTGCAGAATCCATCTTCCACTCTCCCCAGTGTCTGAACTGAACGGGAATCAGTCAGTAGTACACCTCTGCCATCGTGATGTACTCGAGCCCTGCACTCAGACTTTCCTTCTTTGACCTGCATGAATGCAGGACTCCCACTGGCACCAGCTGGGCTGTGCTGGGAAGGGACAGGAGCACAGACAGCAGACACACAATTTGTAGCAGCCTGACACAGCCTGAACTCCCAGGTGACAGCCAGACTACACTCACACATAACACAGAAACAGGTACCTGGTAGCAGGTGCCTGATGACACTACACAAGTGCAGTTGTGGACAACCATATAAAGAATTCAAACCAACACATTTGGAAGAGCATTTTCATCAGAACTGCCTTTTGTACCTACCATCATCCTGGACATTAAAATGCTCTGTTGGGCTCACAGAGACGACGTTGACATGGGATTTCAGGAGCTGGAAGATCTCATTCAGTTGTTCCCTGTTACTGTCACAGTCCACGAAGATCTCAAACTCAGAATTTCGTCTCTTGGACTTCCTTGACTCAATGTGTACCAGATTAACATGCTTCTCCTGTTTAGTAAGAAGTAATATTCTCAAAGAGATAGGCTAAAAAACACTTGACTAAAAGTTAAAATAGTTTTTCAAACTAATATTCTACTGCCATGAACTATTCACCACTTCTGTGAAGCTATTTTAGTTAATTGGATCTCTTGATAGCAGTTTGCTGATTGAAGGGGCAAAAAGGTTTGATTTTCTATTCAGAAGAAAATGAAAGGGAACCTGTGTTCTTTCAGTTTTATTTACATTCAGGAAGCACATAAAGACACAGTCAGGAGGTTTAAATTCATAGACCTTTTTCTTTCATCCTTCCTGTAGGAAGCTGATTAGCAAAACTCACCAAAATGCCAATCAAGTCACCATATAATTATCTCACAAGCAAGCAAGGGATTTAAAAGCAGTAGCTTTCAGGGCATTAGTTTCACTTTTCTTTAATCTGAAAAATTATTTAATCATGTGTTTTATATTAGGAATACTGAGAAAACTCCAGGCTAAAACACGCAGAGCAACACAACAGAGCACAGTGGCACTGCACGTATTCCTCACACAACACCTGCCCAGCAGCTGTGCAATTGCAGCTCCTCTGCCACCTTGAGTCTTGCTGGGCAGTGTGACAAGGGCAGTGCACTCAACACAGTGCAGATCAACACCCCAAGTGTCTACCTATCATCAGCAGGGGCTTCAGAGCACCTCTTATTCCCAGCAAAACCACTGAGTGGCAATCCTCTTGTCATAAGGGGAAAAGACAAACCTCTCTCAGTGTCTAGTCAGTGCAGATAAGATTTTCTAGCCAGCCATCATCTGATTTCTGAGGCATACATCTACCTTCATGGATAATTTTGGGTGCAAAGTGGGAGCCAGGTTAAGAATCACATCCTTAATAAATGGATGTAATCAATTCTTGTGTTTTCCAAAACGATCCTTACAATTCAAAAATGCTGAGCTGCTGTGATGATTATATGATTCCAGCATACATACCTGAAAGAGTTTTAATGCTTTTACAAGTCCTCCTACTTCATTCTTTAAGGAAAAAATTATGGCTGTCCTTCCTCTTTCAAATGCATGGTCTTCATTCTCTTTGTTATCTTCAATCATCATGTAAGCTGACTTATTTAACTAGATGCAAACAAACAAAAAAAAAATTTGTTTCAATGGCTAGAAGTGCAAAAAGTGTAAGTTTTTACATTTTCGGTTGTCTTGGGGTTATGCTGTTGACTGATCAATGAAAAAAGGAAAATTATTATTTAAATCATTACACAATAATAGAAATAAAGTTAAGCACTTAAAGTTAGTTAGAATTTGTGAGAGATTGAAATACAAAGATCTCTTTCTTTTAGTTTAATGATTTATGGACATCTTTAGTTATTTCCTAGGATGCAAAAAATGTTTTCAATGTATAGTTTATAATTAGCATTGCTACTGGGAGGAAGGGGAACAATAAGATGTCAGCAGAAATGGTACATTCAACAAAACTCTTGTTAGCGAGTTCAATGAACAGTGGCAAAGAGAATAATCCGAATCCCACAGGACACAGGTAGGAAAAGATGAATCAGGATTCAGTAGATCAGAACTGAAAAATCACTGCCTCTCTCTTGTTACATAACTGTAAAACACTGTTTTCATGGGGCAAGGAGGCAAATCTAAGGAGGTAAAATGTTTTGCCGGCCAGAACTTGCTGACTAGAGACAGTCCCACTCTGATCAACCACAGCCAAGATGCTCCATCTGCCACATCCCCTAATTTGTGTGCCAAACCCTTGGCATAATCGCCCAAATCACACACTAACAGTTCAGACATCCCACACTGTCAAGACCATGTGGTTTTGTGCCTTACCAGGGATCACCCTCCTCACTGTGTGGAAGTCAGGAGCTGTCATAAACCATGTTCTAAGCTACATGTAGCCAGTACATAAATAGAGATAATACTGAAAGAGTAAAGAATGCAGAAAATGCAAAGTAAAGAAAAAATACAAGGCTTATGGGCAGAGGCTGTCCCTCATGTCTTCAAACCTTGCAAAAAAAGAAAGAATAAAAGGCAAGATTTCTGAACGAGTCAGCAAGAACGAGGAGAGGAACAATGAAGGCACATTATTGCTATTTGGAATTATTTTTTGATCTGACACAGCTTTTAAAGATAGTGATATCTTGAGACATTTTCAGAAATGAAAAGAGCAAAACAAAAATGCAATCAAAATGCGCCAGTTCCTTTGATTCCTTAATGCAGTCTCTCCAACTTTAACGATGTAATGGAAATATTTGGATTTCTGACTGGGTTCCCACCTCTGATGAGCTGCCACTATATGATGAGCCTGGGCAGCAGTGTCAGACCATCACACTGTTTCTGATCCACCAAAGTCAATGATCTCCCTCAGCTTGAGTCCAGACATCAAATTTTCTGCTGAAAGTGTGTGACAAGCCCAGGCTGGGTTCAGATGAGCAGCCTGCAGGTTTCCCAGCTCACTTCAGTGTCAGATCACGATCACAAGAGCCAGGAACAGGCACTGAGCAAAGGCACTTCAAGCAGAAAATGAAAAGCTATGAACACCACGATTACATACAGGTCACTGGTTGTTTTCTCAAGTGCAGAGAGGCCACTTGTGTGAGCCAAATCCTGTTCAGATGATCCTGCTGTAGGAGAAGCCAAGTCTCCACTACAAGCAGAGTTAGGTAGTGGCCTTTCAAAGCAATAAATGCAGGGCTGGTTTATAGAAGAGGCTAATATGCAGCATGTTGGCTTGACTCAACATTTAGATCATTGACTTAAGCCTGGATCAGCCTTATGAGATCTGGCACAGCTGCATGCAATGTTGTGAGGTGCACAGCTGGGACAGACTACCAAGAGCTAATGCTCCTCTTCTGTGTTTTGCTGCTGCAGCTTCCACTGTGTCTAGGATCAGGTGACAACATCTACAAAGTTATGTGTTTAAGAGATCAATGCAGAAAATACAACAAAACACAGAATATTCTTATATTAAGCTCTAGAAATGACCTCTACTTACAAATTATAAGTTGGACAAGAGAAATTGAGATGCTTACAATGCCAAATGCACACCATTTATGTATTTAACCCTACACCAGAGCTAATCTTTTGCCTTAATTTAAAAATGAATTGAAGACAGTAATGCAGCAACCATTTGGGTGGAAGCAAAAGGAGAAAAAGGTAATGCAGAAACAATCCCTCTCCTCCAGTGGCTGCACTTCACTTATATTTTATTCTCTATCAGTAACTCAGCAATCCAACTCTAATAAAATCTGACACTTTTTCTTTGCGTGGTAACACATTTGAGCTTTATGGAGGGTGAAGGGGGAATTAATATTGCAATGATGTTTTTTAATGAATGATGCAAATCATTAATTGATTTTCACAGTCTGACTCAACCTTGATGAAAATACACAAACACGGGGATATTGTAAGACCTTTATTTAGATAGATAATTAGGTGCTGTCTGGTTAAAGATCACACTTTTTGGAACCCATAGCAATTATTTTCCCTTTCTCCCTCTCCCCAAAGGATGTTCACAGAAAGAAAGATATATGAAGGTGCATATTTTGTGCTTTAATTCTTTATATTAATGGATAACCAGGATTTAAAACTATCCAAACATATTTGTCTTTAAAAAAATTACATTTCAGAACCAAAAATTGAAGATAAAAATTATTTTCAAAAGATTTCAAAAGGCATCAATACTGATTGACATTAATCATGATTAATAAAAAATGTCAATGGGCGTTTTATATTCTCTCCCCTTTAAGTACCTGCCCTACTTTGTCATTGTGCTTTTGACACACTTCTAGGGAAGAGTGAAGACATGATGTTAGGAGTGACCACGACGAGATATCACATTACATTTTCCAGCCACCCCAAAGTTCTTATTAAGACTCAGAGTGCTCAGACACCAAACCAAAAGCGGTGCTGAACAGCTTATTTGGCTTCCAGGTATCTGAGTGATACAGCAAAGCAACATTTTTGTGAAACTTTACTCCATTACTGTCAGCATTCTTGTCTTCACAAGGGATTTTACAGACTTTATCAACTGCATAGTACCAGTAACTGCAGCCAATGCGTAAATTCTGCTTTTATCTGATCTTCTTCTGATCTGACACACTAAGTAAAATCCCACTATAATGTGGAAAAACCCAGGAGTGAGTTTTTTCTGGGCTATATGACATCCTCTCTCTCCTAAGCAATGATACACCAAAAGTTGCTTTTGCTCTATACCTTAATTTCATAGGCTTGCATTTGCACTTTGAGATGTTTTTCCCCCCCTCTTTTATCGAGAAACAGCAGTTCCATCCCAATCCCAGCGGCACTGAACGCTACCACCGACACCAGAGGAGCCTCACCCCAGGTCTCTCCAATTACCGCTCTCCAAGTATCCAGAAAGCTCCCATTTTTCCCAAATCCCCATTCCGAGAAATGCAAGAGCGAAGCGCCTGAGTTGTGACTCCACAAAAGCGGCATTTACTCCGCAAGGCAGGACCGATCCTGGAGCCGGGCAGCGAGGATGCCATCTCGCACTTTCTGTGCCCATCCTGCTCCCCTCACCTGTGCGCATCCCGCTCCTCCCGTGCCCATCGCGCTCCTCACCTGTGCGCCTCCCGCTTCTTCCGTTCCCATCTCATTCCTCCCGTGCCTATCCCTTTCCCCTCACCTGTGCCCATCCCGTTCCTCCCGTGCCTATCC
>VZSR01000520.1:2063773-2087307 GCA_013398615.1 Brachypodius melanocephalos
ACACTTTCCAGAGCAACTCACCCAGCCTTTCACCAGCATGAGACTATGACAGTGCCACACCCTGAACTCAGAGCAACCTCTGAGAAATGCCTGGATGTGTCAGTCCCTGAGAAGAGAACCACATCCCCATGAGGGTGGTTTAGCAATCAGTTACCGATTCATGCTACTGAATAGTAGTTGATTAATAAAGCATCCAATTCAGAACCAGTTAATATGCGACAAAAGGAAAAGGGGGATTTAAATTATGCAATTATTTCAAACATTTGCAAATATCTTTTTCCAATGAAAAGTGCAAGAACCAATGAGGTAAATTACCCTCTCATCGTGGTTCAGCCAGCTGTAGTATCAACAGCCTTCAAGCACACTTATTTTGAAAAGCCAGAGCTGCTGTGTAAACCCACTGAAGCACATCCAGCCAACAGACCATTCACTGTTTGTATATTTGCTTTGGACTGTTTAAAGAAGTAATATTAGCCCTTTCATCTGAGGCAGGAAATATTTTTCATTTCATAAAAGCTAAATAAAATCACAAGTGACATGAGTGACTTGCTGCTCTAAGCAAACAAGGTGTAGTTGTTCCTAATAACACCTTTGTAAACTCTACAAAAGGTTAGTTTAGATGCTGCTGGGACAATGGACAAACCAGGCTCTGATTTGTTTTTTCTAGTGAAAATAATATCACAAAATTAATATCAATCAAAGTGTAGTCTGGCAGAGAACCAAAGTCCTGAAAGGGGTCTTTGCTCCAGTTACTCTGAAGTCACTGGGTACAGAAGTCCTAATTATGACTTTCTTTTATTTCGTTATCTATTCAGGCTTGGTCAAGTCACCTCAAGTTAAATGTGGTCCTCCACCAGCCAGCAAAGATTCCCTGTGTTACATAGAGCAAACAGGATTTAGTCCAGGCAGAACCATCAACCAGGGATGGGAAAACCAAGTGGAAAAGCTCAACCAACTGATCTACCTGCCAGCTGGAAATACAGTGCAGCCTGGAGAGGACAAGGAAATATTGCATTGAGCCTTGCAGACACTGCTCTGCTCAGGCTTGCACTCCAATCCCTGCACTGCTGAGGAGGAGGCTCACGGCTGGTTCCACAGCAGTCTGAGCGAGCTCACAACTCTGCACTGCACCAATCCTGGTCCCCAGAGCCCTGGCAAGGATGGGGAGGCTGAGAAGCTGCTTCGTGCTGATGGCTCTGGCACCAGGTACAAGGTGCAAAATGCCCCGAAAGACAAAGCATCCAAAAAAGAGAAGAGTGTGAGAGAGCCTAAGGCAACCTCAGCCACCACCACTGAAAATAGCCCTTCATAATATTCAGGGCTTACTTCTGACCAGGTCCTGATACTTCTCCATCCCTTAAGCACAAATTATAATAGAAGTGGACTCCATTCATTGAGGAACCACCCTGGTACCATTATTTCTACTACATTATCATCACAAAACTTCAGGAATTATCCAGTGCTTTCACATCACAGAGAAACACAAAGCAAAATAGTCAAATGCATAAATAAGCCTGCTGATAAGAGCAGTCACGGAGTGTTTGTTAACCTCAGCCTGTTGGCCTAATTAATAGGACAGCAGCATATTGTGTGTTCAGAGTGAGGTGGGGGAGCGAACAAAGGAGAAAGCTTTGTACTCGCTAATGATATGAGTAAGCAGAGCTCAGAAAGAGATTCAGCAGACTTTGATCCACTCGGGAAAGAGAACAAGAGCTCTCCAGGTACTTCTGACACAGCCTCACCATGGGCTTGTGCCAGTAACCAGCCCCTGCCATATTCCCATTCATTTAGAAAGCGTACCCAATATTAGATTTGCTGAATGTAAGAAGCAGGCAGACTGTGTGTCATGTGTTTCACACACCCTAAACATAGCCAGGCCAAGGGAAACCAAGGGATGACTCCAAGGCCCAAGCAATCACGGGAGACATTGGGTTTGCCTGTTACAGCAGGTTTTTGGTGTGTTTCACCCCTGTGCTGAAGATGATCAGCCTTTCTGAAACAGAGGACTTGGTCAGATTGTTCATTCCCAGCCACTCTGTTAAAAGTCCCTCTGGGCTTCACAACAAAAGTGATCTCAGAGGAGCGTTCTCTGTTCACAGATTTCAGACACTCCCCATCCACTGAAGCCCTGAAATCACACAGTGAAACAGATGACAGAGGGCAGCCTCTGGTCTAGACACTGGCCATTGACTAGCATGAACAGCATAAATTAAATCACAGTCACTTTTTGCTCCAGGGATGAAAACCAGCAATGTAAACCCATCAATTCACAGCAGCAACTTTAAGCACGCTGACAATTGTAAAATGTTCAGCCTCAGAGCTGTGAAACGCAGCATCATTTCCAAGACTGGCAAAAGTTGTTCATCTTGCTGTGTTCTCATGACAGATGTTTGTTCCTCTCTGAATTTCTTTTATCTTATTAGATTTTAGCTCCCATTATAGTTAGGACAATTTTGTGTTGGGGCAAAATTAATTAGTTTGGATCAAAGTAAGGCTCCTTAAAATGTAACACTAATGAGTCTCATCTGCTTGATTAGAGAGCTTTGCTTTTAGGAACACTAGGTACAAAATTTTATTTGACAGAAATAAAACCTTATAAGATTATTCAAGGTTGAAAGCATTAGCTAAACAGTAACCAGGATCATGGATGAAAGATTAGGGTGGCAAACTGCAAGCAGACTTAAAACTGACAAGAGGATGCAAGTGTAGACCAAAACTGGCTGATGAGGATTTGTCAAAGGAGTGCAAGCAGCGCTAACTGCAATTCACAACAATATATTTAGTGAACGGACATTGCGCCTCCCATCTATTCACAATTCTTTTCACCTATTCACACGTTTGTAGGGACTAAATGGAAAAGAGTTACAGATTGGAAAAGACAGTACCATTTTTTAAAAAGAAAAGATGAGAAAAAAGTTCATTCTGGATGAGTCAAACTAATCTATAATATCTGTCAAACTATCAGGACAAAATATTTGCTTATTTTTAAATCTGATTTTAGTCAAGAACAAGTTGTGTTAATCAATGTTGGCTTTGATTGATGTGAGAATTACTCCAGAGAACAAAGGGGGTTAAATAGATTGGGTATTTCTCATTTTTATTAAGCTTCCTCACCCTACCCACTTTCTCTTACCCCATTAATACAAACAATCAAAAAAATACAATCTAGAGTTAACTTCCTGAAAGACAGGGACAAATTCTGAAAAAAACACATGGTAAATGGAGTTATAAGAGATCTTTTGGTAAATTTGGCATAGCACACAATAAATGACATCTGCACAGCCACATGCTGGGTCATTTGTGAATGACAAACATGTGACATAAGCACGTGCAGCAGAATATAAGGGAACTGCCTTCCCCAAAGTGACATCTCCCTCCACAAACCTCTCCAGCACAGACACAAGACCAGGAATGAAGATGTGCTTGGAGAAGGCAGGTCCCAGCTGCTGGCAGAAACAGCTCCATGTGAGAGGAGTCAGGAAGCCCACAACTGGACAAGGATATGCTTTTACACAGTGTCTAATGGCCAAGGAAACCACTGTAAAGTTGTGAGTGTGCTCTCAGAGCCCTGCAGGCGCTGAGCAGTACAGCTGAACAGGCACCACCCCTGGCTGGTGGGAAACCATCCAGACCGGCTGCAAAATCAAATCGAGGCATCAAGGGCTTGCACAACTTCAGGCAGTTACAGATAAAAAGCCTTTGGATAAACCAAGAACTGAACTCAAACCTCTTTTACCTCTTTCCTCTGTTATAATAAGGTTTCAACTCAAACATTACCACTTTTTGTCAAAATTACCTTGACCTGCAAGGCAACACTGAAACAATGTTTTTATCCCTTTGCAACCTAACACTGGAACTCAAATTTTAAAAAACTCATTTCAAACACCCATGTGTCATCTTCTTCTGATGCCATGCATACTGCACCTGTGCATAATATTCCTCCTGCCAGCCTTCTGCATTAAGTCAGCAACAACAACAACAAAGACCGCTGTGCCTGTTCTACATAAGCTTTTTGTTATCTCGAGGAAGAAGCAAAAGGGCCCAGAGCATGTGTGGGAAGGACAGAGCTTTGTTTAATTCAATTATATTTACTTCTTTCAAGTCTATGTAAACTCAGGGATGAGCAGATCAGAACTGGTTAATTAAATCATGACAGCATTTCCTTTACCCTATGTGGGCAATCACATCGTGCTGTGTCACATTCAGCAGGTTCTTCCAACAAAGCGCCCTCAACCTTTACATTGTGGACAAGAACAAGTCTGCCTCCTGGATGGCACTGCAGTATTAAGAGCTCTTCTAATGCAAAGGCTGACAGCTGTGGAGCAGTGCTGTGGTTTTTTTCAATATCTCCATCATGGGGGTTAACTCCAGATCTGTTGGTTAAAGTTACTGATAACAAGGCAATAAAAGATCCGGTTCTGATCCTTTTGTTCACTTCTGAGTGCTGGACAAGAGGGAAGCAAGCAGGGTGGGCTCAAAAGCACATGTGCACAAACACACTGCTGGATGCTGTCCTCACCCACCTGCTCAGGTGTCCAGAAAAGCTGGAGAAGCAGGAAAGCTGCAAGAAGTTTGCCTCTCAGGGTTACCCCTGGCTGCTCTTGCTTGCGTCCCTAAGCACATGGACTGTGCAGGAATTGGCCTGCACAACTCCAACCCTCTCCAGAGCAACTCAATGTCAATACATTTTGCATCTATCTTCCATCTTCTTTTAAGAGTTGTGAGAACCTCTCCAATAAGGGAAGAAGGAAAAGGACAAATCTTCCCTTCATTTGGGCTTGGGACTTTCCCACGAGAGCAGCTCACACTACACAGTGCCAACACATTTATGGCTCTCAGACACTTTCCTTGAACCTACATAATTTGTCAGCTCACAGGCAATTTCCTGTGTTTCCTTTTGTCTACTCATAAATGTTTTCTATCTACTGAGCTCATAAAACCAGACTCCTCCCTTGCTCTTCCATGTTTTCTCCATTCATTTTTCTCTTTTCTATTATTCCAGCCTTTTCTGTCCACTGCTGTTCTTCCTTCCTTCCCTTGCTTCATCCCAAATGACAAAATGGAGTAATTTTGCATGTTCTTTTATTCCCACCTAATGTGAAGTGTTTGTCCTTCTTTTCTACTCTATTAACTTATTAAATCAAAATCTTTACTAATCAGGCTGGCATAAACTCAAAATGTCTTCCCACGGTTCCTGTGTCCAGCCTTCCCACCTGACTAATGAGGAAACTCTCTGATGTTGAATAAAAGAGTTTGTGCACTACAAAGAAGTTTTAATGGAAAATGAAACCTTCTGACATCACTGGCTAATTATAATGCAGCACTGTGGCTGTATTGCAGGGCAGGATAAAAGTGTGCACGTATTTCCTGTGTGCTTCAATATCCTTGTATTGACAGAAGATAGGGTGACTGGTCTGCTACTGGAGGCCAGGAAATTATTTTTCTGATTTCACTGGAATAATTGACAAAAGCATTTCCTTTCTACGTAAGGTTAACAGATGGCTTGTTAAAGTTACATCTTCTTTAAACAGAGCTGTCACCAAAAATTATATACATGACAACAAAAATAATATTGATACAAACTCACTGCAAAATTAAAATGAAGTTTGCATAACCTAAAGCACAGAATAAATAACTGCCACTATTGCAACACAGAATACCAAGGTGCATTTGCTTTTCTAAGATTTCCTGGGAAACTGGATGAAGGGACATAAATTGGGGAAGTGTCAACATGGGACTTAAGTTACCATGGGCACGAAGATGCAGGCAGTCCCTGTGCCAGGAGCAGGCTGCAGGCTGCTGCAGATCAGTGGGCAGCACAAGCACCAACCCTGCAGGACTCTGCTTTCACATCTCACCTCTGTCATGCTCAAGACCTATGCCAGGCAAGGGCTTGGAACACCTGACTCTGTCTCACCTCCATCATGATTTGGCACCCTGATGCCTCACCCAGCCACCAAAAAACAAGCGGGGAGAGTGGGTAAATTAAAAAAAGAAATTTTAAGAAATCCAGCAATACTCATTAGACCACCTGCTGTTGTTTTAAAGCCCTCACATTTACCTTAAGGTTGTCTCATTTTCATAAGAGCAGGAGAAAGTGCAAAGGAAATTCAGCTTTGAAAACAGAAAATGTAATCAGCATTAGACTTTGGATAGGTGACTGCACATCAGCTATTCCACCTGCACAGTTCTAGAATGCTCACATAATAACTGATATGTAATACCTTTCTCCTTCAAAATCACACTTACTATTTATCCTCTTTGTCAGGATTCTTCCAGGTTTTTCCCTGTTTTCCTTCTTTCTCCAGTATCTTTTCATCTTTTTTCTTTCTCTACTGTTATTGTCTTCTCTTCACAGGCTCCTACCACTGCTACCTTTTCTTTGCAAGCTCTTTCACAGTAGCCTTTGTATGAAATCCAGCTCTCAGACTTTACTGAGCCATCACTAAGACAAGCAGCTCACATGCAATGACCTGGGAGAAAGAAAAATGGATCTTCACTGGGGTCTCCCTGGGTTCATTCATTTTCTCCACAGTAACAACTCAGAAGCAAATCCATTCTTTTACCCATCTTAGACGTCAGCTCCTTGCATTATAAAGCTATTATTTGCTTTCTTTTTGCACAAGTGAACCAGGGAGGGATACAAAAGGAGGTGTAGGAGCAGTATTTCCCACTGCAAATCCTCTGTCATAGCTGTTGGCAATAGCCTGGTTTGTTTTGCCATGCTGGGGATGCCAGGTTGGCTCAGCTCACGCCCTGTCGGCTCTGACTGAGGGGCTTCGCTTGCTGCGAGGCTGCAGCCGTGGCTGCCTGGGCTTGCCTTCACATGAGGGGGTTTTGGGGAATTGTGTAACACCACAGCAGGCTGGTCCTGGCCCCAGGTGTATCAGGTCCTTCCTTTCTCACTGACTTTGGTAGAGCACGTGAATTTCATCATTGTTGCCATCAAAATGAAAAGTGAACGGCGAGCACTGAAAAAGGACATTTAATTTTGAGGGGGAAATAAAAGGATACATTAGGGAACTGCTGTGAACAAAAGATTCTGCTCTAGGAAAAAAAAAAAAAAAAAACCACACAAATTCTTCAATGAAAATAAAAGAGAGACTGCTGCTTTTGTAACTCCCAGTAGCAGCAACAATAAGGGTAGTGGGAAAGAACACAGATTTTCCAGGCAAAGAAAACCACAGTAATACCTCCATACCTTTCAGTGCCCATATAATAAACTGTGAAGGTACTTCACTTAGAAATAACCATTTTATTATTTCTTTTGGACTCAGCTGAGTTTCAGTGACAGGTGTTTATAATAGGGCAGTTTCATCTTACAAAGGACTGACCACAGCACTCAGACAAAATATCAACTAAAATAGTAGTGACAGAAAATTAAGCAGAGTGACACGGATATGGAGAAGCACAGAAAAGAGCTTTTTAGGTTTCATGGTTTAGCCTACCAGAAAGAACAAATTTGCATCGTGAATAATGGGAAAGCATTAGGGCGTCAGCAACCACCTCCGTGCACTGCCAAAGGAGCAGATAAAGCATTCCAATGCCACTGGTTTACTTTCCACATCCCAAATTTCTTTGGTTTTGTGGTGCTTTGTCCCAGGAAGAAGTTACAGTGTGGGATAAAGATGCCAAATGTGCATAACAGTGAACGGAATGTTAGAATCTTATCTTTGAATGAAATTATTATATGGCTGTATTAAGACTAATTTAAAATAAGTCTTTCTGCATCAATTTTCTATGATTGTTCTCATGCCACAAGTCACATCCAGCTCTGTCCATGCAGGATTGAGTTCCTGCTGCTTTAGTTCAATTTTTCAGATGTCCACTTTTGTTCAGAGCTCTGCACAGAGCAGCGACAAGTACCTCTCATTTCTCCCCAAAGGAGGATGTTCTGGAGTTAATCAGATCTTTGGTCTGGAAGTGAGATGCTTGTAGAGAGAGAGAACCATTCTGAATCAATGGGCCTAGAGAGCTCAGGCTTGCCAGTGTCAAAACAGGTCTAGGAGAGGGAATTAAAAAAATACCAAACTCAAACCCCAAACCCTCCCTGCCGCTCCCCAGAAAAACCCCAACCCCGCCAAAGCCCCAACAGATGCTGCTCATGAAGCACAGGCTGAGGGAGGTCCCTGCTGGCCGGATGATGAAACACACATGCACCAGCTCCAAACACATCATCCACCTACTCCCACAAATGATTTCTTCCCTCTCTGAACCCCACAAACACGGCACAGTTACCTTGCACTCACCCTGCAGCAGCCTCTCGCTCCCCAAGGCAGCACCGCACCCACTGCACAGGGGGTGGGCAAGGAGGGAATCCCAGTCTCCAATTCCCAGTGGTTATCAAGGATAAAAATTCCCAGCACACCTGAATGATCATTCTGCTGAAGCAAGGCTGACTGCCCATTCCTGCAGCTCCTTCTGTTGCAGATGAGCAGGAGGAGGGGACCCACCTGGGTTCCCACATGACATCAGTCATTTTTTCTGTCGCATGACAGGCACCAGATATCGGTGACACTTAACAGTTCATCTGCCAACACTGGACATTGGTGTATTGAAAAGAAGAAGGAACAAAATAAAACAACAGATCTTGTCTCAGCTTTTTTTTTTTTCCCCCTATATTACATTACAAGGCTGCTGTAGAATTTCAACTATGACAAATTTTGGGAGATACACACCAGAAATAATTCTTCACTATGGTGGAACACGCTTATGATACAGCTGGGGATGAACTAAGCTCAAAAAATGTTTATGGGATGAGACACACGTTGACTTCCAGACCATAAAAGTGACTATGCAAAAAAGCAAGAGTTAAAATAAATATTCAATGAGGGAAAACATCCTTTACAGCACACAGGTACTATGAAGAGGTTCAATTTTCCTCTTACAACTGACACACTTAAGAGTAACAGATATTTCCAATGGCTCAGAAAACAAATTTAATTGACACTAGAATGAAGGAAAGCATACGGGCTTTTTTTAGAAAAAGAAGCTTTATTACAAATCTGTAGGTTTAAGAAAATATCCCAGAACTGTCAAAGTACTATGAAAAATGCTGTCATCTGATTCACAGTCACCAGTTCTCTCCAAGAAACATAGCATACAAAAATTGATATAAACCACGGCAATTCTTTTTGGCGACACGCAACAGGTATTTGCAATTCCAAATTCCCTGCTGACAACTGAGATGCTGCTGGCAGGGGGATGACTGAATTGCACTGGTTTTGAAAACTGAGGCTGGGATGGAATGGTTATATATACATATACACATACTGTATTTTACCACATGTCCAGGTAACTCTGGTAACACAACATGGCCCAGTACAACACTAAAGTCTGTGAAACCTGGAGAGCCAGGGAATGTGTGTATGTGACACTAAGTTATTCTCTATGCTCTGGTTCCCATTTGCTTTTACATCTCAAACCTAATAAAGGCCAGTTGTTTTCCACTCTCATTTACAGAACCAGTGAAGCTGATGTGCTGCTGTGCTGTCTCTTCAGACTCAGAATGTGTCAGGTGCACTGCATGCAGACAGACACAGGATCTAAAAATGCAATGCAGTTAAAACATCATCTAACTAAAGTGGGAGTTTCAGGAGATTGTACACTGGATTTTCTGCAAGTGACCTAACACCCTAAGCTCCGCCATGCAAAACATGGCACTTCCCATGCCATTTTGAGATAATTCATACAACAAATGGAAGGAAAGAACTGATACATGTTACACTTCTAAACTGAAGCACAGACTGCTGCAAAAAGCCCAAAAGGACTGCAAGTGTACCAGGGATTGTATCCAAAGCTGCCCTGCAACTCTTAACTGTGGGTAGTTACCTGCAATGGCTGGAAGCTGCAGCACAGACCATTGGTAATGATATTCTCAAATCCTTTGAACTGCACAGGACTGAGACACCACAGCTCAGAGCTGCAGTGGAGATGAGGCTTCAGTAGAAGAAGTGTGAAGATATGAAAGGAGCAGGATGAAACATTTCTGTTACAGTACCTGCTCAAGGTATGATCTAAAAAAAATCCCTGAACAACTCTATAATTTAACTGTTTTTATCAGATGCTTGAAGGGGATTTTCTATTGAGCAATCCTCCTTTTGCCAACAGCAACTTGAAAGAAACCAGCACCATGTTAAAGAACTACTCAGTGCATTTCATTCATTTTGCTGTTTCAACTGCAGTTGAAAAGCACAGAACTCAGAGTTATTCAAAGAAAACTTCTCTGCAGGAGAGCAATTAGAAATCAACAGTCTCTCATTACCAGGGCAGACAGGATGGAAGATGCAGATGTGATTTACAGTCATTTCCTTCCCCTTGCAGACCAGGTTAATCCGGGCTACCCAGAACATTTCTCAAAAGCCACCTGCTGGTGAAGAGGTTGCCTCATTCTCCTGCATTTACTGAAAACTTGATTTCTGAAATGCTGTAGCAAAACAGTAAAAATCTTCATTCCAAAGAAGGAAAATCTTTCATGTACATTCTTAGGTCTGAACCTTCAGGCTTGGGAAACGTTTTTCTAGATTGTCAGCAAGTGTCTGATCTGCCTCACGCAGGACTTCAAGGAAACTCTCCACCTGCAAATAAAAAACACAGACAAGGAGAAAAAAAACCAACAAAACCAACTTGCATGGAGCACAGAATTCTTATACTGGCACCGGGGCTCTTTCTACTTCTGTACCTTCCAAATAAGAGGAGCCAGCAGCTGCCACTGCAATGAATAATGGAAAATGCCCCACAGTAGCTACCTTCCTCCTAAACCCCACAATTCCAGTTGGTCTAAATTTTGAAAAGGTACCATTTTCCTCAAACCCTTACTTTCTTGTTTAAAAGCACAGAAACTTTTCTCACCCAGAGAAAAGCTCCCTATGAAAAATACTTAGAATAATTCTTCTATAAAGATATACAGGACAAATTTTCAGCTAGGATAAATTTTCAGACATCCATTCACGTCAGCAAAGCTTGGCCCTGGCATCAGCTGATGATCTCAGCAAAGCTCTGGCTGTAGTGAGGCAGAACAGAGGGGGTTAGACTGTCTGACACTGGATGGTGTTTTACTTGTGCCTCAGCAATTCTGTCCTGTTTGTACAGCAGATTTGGAAAGGTCCTGCCACCCAAGGAGCATTTTTTCAGCTGTGTCACGGACCTTGTCACATACTCACCGAGGCAAAATACAGAGGTAAGAGGTTCTGAAAAGCACAGGAACATGTCTGCTCATTCAGGTGTCCCTGGTGCAGTCCTTCTAAGGTATTCTCCTGGAAAATCAGAAGTACAACCAGCATGCCATGAACAACTGTTGAAAGAACAAACTCAAAACTGTTCACAGCATCTACGGAATGTGTTTTGTTCTTATAAATGGGTAAAACAACCAGAACTTACAGTTCTCAGAGAAAGCCAGACACAGATGATACAAAAAGGTGTGAAAGCTCTCTTAACCTAAATGCTTCCACAATTAAAAGCATCCAGCTGAGAAGGTGAGATTATATATTGACATATATTGATATATATATTTTAAATACACTTTCATTCAAAAGAAAGATCAACATATATCTACAGAATTTATCATACAGAATCTTGGCACACACCTCAGAAAACCTGTGTTCCTCCCATCTCTCACACATGTTGCTACATCTGGTTGATTGTCTAATGAATTCTCAGTAAGCAACTGCACTTGCACAGAAAAATGTCCACATTAATAGTAAATATTTTTTTCTTACCTAACCTGCAGAAATCCTTACTATAAACTTGTTTATTCTTACCTTGGTTAGTTCTTGAAGCATATTGGAAAGTAATTCACAGCAAATATCCTTCAAAATTTTTAAATGGAAATCTTCCTCGTTTACATCAGTCCTTCCAGTCTCCTCTTGCTCAGACTCCTTGGAGTTATCAACAGCTGTCTTCCCACAGCCCTCCATGTATTGTAAAATACGAATCAAGCTCCCAATCAGTGGCATATCTTAATACAAAGTAACAAGAACAGTGACCTTTAACACTGAAAATTCTTGTCCATCCTTTCAAGGCATTAGAATTTTGAAACAGATCATCAGATTTTACACAAAAGCTATAGGAATGTATATTCTGACAGTGTTGTGTTTTGTTACTCAAAGGCAGATTTAAAGAAGTGGAAATGTAGTAGAAAACCCAAATCATTTTTCCTGCAAGCTGACCTGTATCTACAAAAACTATATGCCAGTGCAAGGAGCATGAGAAGGAAACTGTCTTCAGTAGTACCCAGTGAGAGCAGTATGTTAAATTTGCATCCAGACAATCCTGTCTGACAAACTAAACTGCACAGCTTCCTTCCTCTGCAAGTGACCTTGACTCATATTCTCAAGACAGGCTTTTAGTTCTAAAGACTTGTCCATGGATTGAAAAGTAAGAAATGATAGAGGAATATAAGGGCGGGCAGAATCTCCCCCTATTAAAAAAAAAATTACTACATAAAAATATATGTACTGTATATCATATATAAAATAATAATGTAATAATGTATTACTATATTGTAGCAAAAATAAATTCTGCAATTTTCACTAATTTACCCAATGGAGAAGACTGAGCAGATTCTGGTACTGTAACTCCTCAGAATTTACACCCCACTGAGTAACTGAACTTTGGGCTAGCTGTGATTTTGAGTAAGCAGGGAAGGGTCTCACTGTATGCAATGTCATTGAATTGAACCACCTTCCACACCCACATAAAGCCAACTGCGAATATTAACTTTGGAAAAAAAACCAAACAAATAAAGAAAAGAGCACAACTTGCTTTTCCTCATCCTGGTGTATTCTTGCTCTGTCTGTGAAGCAAACATAGCAGACAGCACGGACAAAATAGAGGCCAGCAGAGTCTTCTGCTCCTGCACAATGATCGGTGGATCATCAGGCTGGCAAAGCTCCTGGCAAACGAGGTCATAAAGCAAATTCCAAGTATCTTTTCCTCCATCAGGAGCCTGCACTTGAGAAAGAAAGAAAGAGAACCCACCAACCCAACAAATTTAATCCAGGTACGTGAATTGCTGTTCTCCCCAATAAACACGTGGTGATCCAGAAGCTACAGCCTCTCTTGGTCCCCCTCCCACACAGCAATCCCAGGTTCTTACCAATAGCCTGGATACCCTCATCCACCGTGGTCAGGAGCTGCAGGATATGCATATAAACATCCAGTCCCTCTGGGTTATCTGATCTACACAGAACAAACATCAAAAAGACAAATTAAAGTGCTGCCTACTGAACTTACATTCTGTGTTTTGGTCACAGAGAAGCCCATCAGGAATCACTGCCATTCCCTTTGCAAACAAACAAGTTGACTCATTTCAAACCATAAGCCCAGGAAAACATATCCCAGTGAACTGTCAAACTCTGCTGTTCCCACTAAAAGCAAGATGATTGGGCACAGGCCTTACAAGGTTATAAGGAATCTCCCCAGCCACAAAACTAAAAAGAAACCTCCCTTACCGGACTTGCTTGGCTGCTTCAAGTATACAAGGCACAATCTTAAAGTCTGGAAGCTCTTCAGGGGAATCATCTCCAGATGGTCCCACGGAGCGACAAGTGCCGTTCTTGATCCAGTTTAACATCAGCTCTTCATCCAGATCAAAGAGCTTGTCCACCACTTCACCCACCTTCACCAGCAATTCAACTGCACAAGAGAGAATCTTATTGTTATTTCAACGAGACTGAAAATGAAGAGCAAAAATTAGCTCACAAAATGCTACTATATACAAGTATTCAGAGTAAATTCAGGACTGAAATAAATTTGTTTTCTTAATGATCTACTGCTGGTTGCTATGTTTAATTCCTTTCTGTGGCATAGACCAGGTAAAGAGTTTGATACATAGGGATTGTTGGAAAGCCCACTGACACCTTCCACCTTGTCACGTCACATGTGAAGAAGTAACTTTATTCTGCAAAGAGACTCCATGTTCCTGAAAAGTCCTAACTTCTGCTTCTGAAGTATAACTTTCCAAGATCTGTTCCCAGACACGCAGTTTAATGCTAATCATCCACCTGCCAATCTGCATTTTACGTAAGATCTGTTATTTCAATTGGATGGAGCAGGATTTCTGAGAATTGGCATTTAAAAAATGGATAAACTGAAAAAGTGTATTATTAAGATTCCTTGACAAATGACAACTGCTGTTACAGCTGAGTTGGATGTTAAACATAAATGCTATTCAAAATACTTCCATTTTTAGGTGGTTGGTGTGGTTTTTGCTAAAGTAGTGCTAAGAGAGATTTGTGTAGCACTGTCTGCATACCCAAAGCCTCAACAGTATTCAGCTGCCAGAATAACTGAATCGTTCCTTCAGTTCACATTCCAGATAAGGTAGTTTTAAAAATAGAAAATCCATATCTGACTTGAAAAAAATAAATTAAATGAGGTCTTGTTTCAAGGTTCAAAAATGACATATGTATATCCCTGAATGAGGACTATGTCCTTTCTTTTATTGTAGCAAATAATAATTTCTTAAATTAAACATATTTTGATTCCCCCCCAGTGCTTTCTTCTTTCTCTATGAGTGCTTTTCTGGTTGGTTTTATACATATTTATAAACCTGCAAAGGTAGGGCAAGTTTTGGTGTCCTTTAAACTCACAAGGCTTCCTTCATTTTAAAGAAATTAACCCAACTAAAAGTATTTGTCCTTGAAATTGCAAACTTCAGTTCTTATTTTTCTTCTGCAAACACCCACTAAATCCCAGCTTGTTTTGGCAACTTACCATTTGTAGAGCTGGACATGATAAAGCAAACACAGTCGTACACAGAAGGATTTTCTCGGATCCTCTCCACCCAGACATTGGCCACCTCAGGCTGGGAGAGGCAAGTTAACAACAACCTAGGCAAGAATTCCCCATTTAACAAACTGAAGCCAGTTCACTCCATTAACTGTGCAAGTGTAAATCCAAAGTAATGACAGTGGAAACAGAAACAGGAATCCAACTCACAGCAAAGTGATTCCACAACAATGCAGAAACAATAAAAGGAAAGGATAAGAGGATAATCAAATAGTGAGCCCACTTGTCCATTTTCTCCCCAGGCCTCAGAGCATAGCAGAACTACACTAATGATGCATTAATTTCTGAGATGTCCTACCTGCTTGTTTCCAGAAGAGTTGGGGAGTCTGAATCACACAAACGTTGCAGTAACACTTGGCTTTAAGGAGAAAATGCAGGGAAAAAAGTTAATAAATCCATCATTATTTTTAAAAAAGGTATAAAGAGGTTAATTTAACAACTGCAGCCATGTCTTGAAATTAAAACCAGACTTTCCTAACTGTGCCTGTGCTTCCAATGCCTCAAGACCACCAAACTTAGAAATTAACTTGACTGGTGATAAAAAATCCCCAAAAATAGTGGTCTGTGTCCTTTCTTCCTTTTCTGAGCACTTCCCACACAAAGATGGTCAGTCAAAAGTTATGAATGAAGATGAGGCTTGGCAAGCAAGCTTAGATCCTTCTCTAACATGAATTTCCTGATCGTGAGCCCAGACAAGCAGTACCTGTTCATGTACAAAGCACACAGACACTTACCCAAGATTCTCATCTTTGCTAATGGACATGCAGATGTCCTGGAAACAGGCCATATTGCCTAATATTCCCACACAGATTTCCTGGAAAGTCAAAACACAGTATAATGAGACAGCTGCAAGTCTACAATTTCACTTCCAGACCCATAAGAACAAAGTAAGAGAGGCTCAAAGATGTTTTCCAGTTTGATTTCCAAGCTTGTATGACCTACTGATTTCATGACAAAGATAGAAATTTTTCCACAGATTCCATACAGATTTTTCTGTTCTATCAAACTAGCCTAAAATACACCCAGCTACTATGCAGATATTTAGGTGTTAAGGTGTTTCATAAAAGCAAACTTATCTTGAGATCAGCTCTGCTTGCACATTCTTTGTATACTGTTTTGAAGCTAATTTGACAGCCCTGTTATTAAAGCACTTGCTCACAAAAGAAAGGGATCTTAATACAACCTTCCAGCAAAGTCCATTTTCTGATTAAAGAGATCTAAAATAAAATCAAATAAAAAACAAACCCCAAAGCAGTGCATCCCATTAGGAAATTCATGCCAAGATAATCATTAAGAGGATGCACACTTGTTTAAAGGGGACGATGAGAGCTCTGAAATACCTGCAGGTGACTAAAACAAAGTGAGTCATTAGTTTGCAGCAATTTGAAGTCAGAAATCAACTTTCTCCACTAAGGTTGTCTTCTTAATTATTAACATGCTATTATCTCTGCTAAATTACAGCAGTCACTCCAGCAAACACTATTTCACAAAAGTAGCTGTGACAGCCAATTTGCACTCACTTGCAAATTTGGGTTGTACTTTCCAAAGACAAAGTACTAAACTTTCAAAGCTCTATTTGTCTCTACTCATCTCCTGGAGTAAAGCATCTGGCAACTTCTGAGAAAGAGGAATTACATCAAAATCTTTGAAAATCTTATCTTGAGTCCTGTAGTGCACTTGTGCTTGTAGTGCACAAGCTGGAAATCAGTGATATCAAAACAAGTGGAAAAATTTTTAAAAATTAAAGTATTGGTGTCTCAACAATTCCAAAAATTACTCTTTGTAATCTTTTTGTGTTTATTTCTCATTATCTTGTTCTGATTTGATTGGTAATAAATTAATTTCCCCAAGTGGAGTCTGTTTAGCCCATGACAAATCACAGCAACTGGTGAGTGATCTCTTCCTGCCCTTATCTTGACCCATGAGCCTTTTGTTGTGTTTTCTCTCCCCTGCCCAGCTGAGGAGGGGAGTGACAGAACAGCTTTGGTGGGCACCTGGCCTCCAGCCAGGGTCAAACCACCACACTTCCACAGGTCTGACTAAACAAATTCACGACCATTTCTGTTCACTAATCATGAAATAAGTCAAAAGGAAAAAAAAGGCCAGACTGCTGGGTTTTGTAACAGGTCTTATAACTATGTTTGATAAACTCAGTCCCTCATCAGTGTATCTAGATGAGGATGTGTGAGCAGACATGTACCAGCTTCAGCATCACCAAAATTCTTACTGATTAGACCATGTTAAAAACAGAGTGAAAAAGCACTTTAAAATTTTACTTTGTGTTTTCTCCTGGTTTCCCTTATACATTACACACGCAGTGGGAGAAGGGAGATAAATGTAAAGGCACATACAGAGCTATCTACTATTACTATTAACACAAGACAGCTTTTGACAGCCCATACTTACAGTTAGGCGAGGGCATTTGGACTTGGCAAAAACTCCCATGAATATATCAGGGGCATTGAACTCCTGAAGAAATAAAGCAACATCCTGTGGAGAAAATGAATGGAGAAGTAAATGGACCTCTACAATTTCCAAATGCAAAACCAATCGTGCTCCCACAGCACAAGGACTGGATCAAGAGATGACAAATCCACTACAAGAAATTTGTTATTTACCAACAGTTAATACCAATAATCCTTGTTTATCAACGAGAGAAAGTCAGCAGGCCCCTCTGGTGATTCACTATGCCAATGATTTGCTGCAGAATGAACCAAAAAGTCGCATTTGCAGAAAAATGCAAATTGCTCCCTATCTCAAAAGAAACACTCAACCAGAAATCAGTAAATATCACATCTTAAGGCATGACACCACCACGACATAAAAAAGAGGCAAGTGAAGGGATTGCCATTAGCACTTGATGGGAACACACAAAAGAGGAAATCTCCTCCTCATTTTACCACATTAAAACACAAGATTAGTTCCCTGTTTGGGAATAAAAAGACACATGTCCCATGTTTATTTTAAAAATCTGAGCAACATGGTAAGGAATAAAAGAATAATACTTAAACCAATATATCTATATCTATCTATATTGAGAATTTGTTCCAGCATTTGAGAATGCTGAGAAAAAGACCAAGTAACTGTGTTACATTGACTCTGCAAGTCTGCAGCTCAATTTTGAAAGGCTCTTTATCTACCAGAGAAAGCTATGCTTACCAGCAGGATGTATGACAATTGCTAAGGGAAAATATGCCTGTTTCGAGAGGGCATCAACATTATCCCCATAATCCAAACTCTGAAGACACAGGCTGTGCACTCGGGTTAATTCCAGCTGCTGTCCTGCCCTCTCGCAGCGCAGGCTCCGTGGTGAGGCTGCTTGGTGCCGCCCCAGCCCAGCTGTGCTGCCTCACCCTGCCCAGCACACCCGGGCGTGAGCAGCACCATCGGAACCAGCGCGCTGCTGATTTCGTGCCTTCTCCCACTGCCACCACGATTCTGACGGAACACCCGGGGCAGATGCGCCCCGAGGTTCCGCTCAAGGCTCCTACCTCGTCCATCGACATGTCCCACACCTTGCAAATGTCATTCTCCATCTCCTCGTCCAGCTCCGTCCGGGCTCCCTCGGGGCTGCCGGCGGGATCCGGCTCCGCGGGGGCGATGACCTGGGACACCGCGGGGCGGGGGAAAACGACCCGGCTGAACGCCCGGCACCACCCGGAGCCGCTGGGTCCCGCTGGGTTCCCAGGTGTTTTCCCACTGTGTCCCCGCTCGGCCCCCGGATCTGTCCCCTCTAAGTCCCCGCTGTGCCCCAGGTTTGTCCCCGCTGGTTCCCCGGTATCCCCCCCGGCCCTGGGAGCGATCGCGTCGCACCCACCCGCCGCTGACCGACACCGGGCCCGCCGCCCGCTCCCTCCCGGCGGCCGCGCACCTCGATGAGGCGGGTGAGGACGCTGAAGAGCCAGTGCTTGCTGTACACCGTGTTCCCCACCGCGTCCCCCTCCTCTTCCTCTGCATCGCTGCACGGCGGAGACGGGTTGCGATCCATGGTGGCCCCACAGCCGTGCGGGGCCAGCGAGGCGGCGGCGCGGCCAGAGCGGCGCCCGCGGCTCCACAGCGCCCTCTGCCCACCGGCGGCCGCTGCCGCCCTCCCGCGCCCGGGCCAGCGCCGGGATCGCACCGGGATCATAACGGCACCGAGCTGGGATCGCAGCGGGACCGTGCCGGGATCGTGCCGAGACCCGCCTGCCCAGGGCCGCCCCTCCGCGGAGAACGGCACCCGCGCTCCCGGAGCACTCGAGGGTCGCAAGGGGGCTTACAGCCCCCGTGATGCCCCGACACCGCCGCCCGCCCCCGCAGTCCCGCGCCCCGGGAGGATGGATGCTCGCAGCGAAGGGAACAGTTCTCAGGAGAATTTCTTTATTTGGCTGTACAAAGGGAGACGTGACAGGAGCGGAGCACTGCGCTAGTACTTGCTGGGCAGCCCCTTGGGCCGGTAGCGGTTCGGGTCCCCGCCCCTCCGGCCCCACGCGTTCGCCTCCTGGTCTAACCGGGTGTCCTCGGCGCCTCTGCCGCTCACTCCGCTCTGCCAGTTCTCCCGGGCATCGCTGTGGGGAAGGAGAAAAGGCCACCTGAACAGACTGCTTCTAACTCAGCTTTGTGCTGGTTCCCTCACCCATGTTAAACTGCTTTTCCGTAGGGTTGCTCAAGGTGGGATGCAAGCACACACTTGGCCTTTGTCTGGGAGCCCACGGTGGAATCTGTATCTGTTATGTCGGGAAATGAACCAGCAATGAAGGAGAGTTCCTTATCAGAAATGCAGAGAGAGGAATCTGTCTTCTCGGGAGGACAAGAAGAAAGGCACTCATGTGGCACCTAAAGAGAGCATCGCTATAGAGACCGGGGATGGGAACTACTACCCCTCCCCTCTGCTGTCCTTCTAGGTGCAAAGCTGAGTACAAGTCAAAAAGGACCTCACCACAGCTGGAATGCCTGGATCCCTAACAACTCACTGTTAACAAGCCAAGCACACTCCATTACCTGATCACTCTTGCTGCCCAAGCACCACCAGGTCCTCTCCGGGCAGCATCATAATTCCCACGGGCATGGAAATACTTGTCGGCACCTCTGTAATTTGCCTCACGCATGTCCCGGTAGGCTCTGTACATATCCCATGACCCTGAAGAAAGCAGAGAATTGGAGATGATGTCTACTTGGAAGAGTCACACCAGAAATAGCTTGGTACCATTCCAGCCAGGAGCTGAAAGGCCCAAGAAGCATCGTCAGAGTGAGGCGCTGCTCCGCATCAGCCTGTGCCCAGGGCTGTGCCCACAGAAAGCGCCTGTGGGGGCTGATCAAGGCCATGGTCCAGCAGCAGAAACCAGCGGGGTCTCTAATGTGGAGCTGTGATTTCCCAGCTCTGAGGGCTGCACCATTGACTGCTGGTAACCTGTGCTTGGGGAGGGGGTTCCTGAGGGAAGGGCCCCTGGTAACAGCAGCTTACCTCCTACTGCATCCCGGACGAATTGTCCAGCTCGTCTCATTCCTTGGAATGGTCTGTCAGCACTTGCACACAGAACAATGGAGAGCAGCGCAATGCAGACCCAGAGCCTCATGATTCCTGGCCAAGCCTGACAGGGAGCTGGGAGACAGTGAGAGATGAGCAGTTCTGGAGCACCTTTGAGAACCCAGCACACCTCCAGCTGTGCCCAGGCTGCTGCCCCAGCGCTGAGGGCTTGCCCAGGACCCCCTTCTCCCCCTGCAAGGAGTGGTGCCCTCTGTGCAACCACGAGCTCCACAACAAAAGCAGGTGTACATGGGAAACCTGCATTTTAGCACTCCCTGCTGCTCCTGTCATGACTGCAAAGAAGCCCCACGTGCTAAAGCAAGCTCAAAACACTGCACACGGCTCACAAATTCAGAATGTCACTCACCACTGCAGAATGGCAAAGACAAAGGAGATGAAGATCGTCTCGTGTGCTCTCAGACTCAGAGAGGGTATTTATAAGCAATTCAAACCCCTCAAAAGAGGAAACTGGAATGGATACCCATGGTTGGGAAATCCCCACCAGCATTCCCAACACAGAAATCATTACTGGAAACCTGTCCTTGTCCTTACTGAAAGTTCATAGCTCCTGTTACACAATTTTTTTAGAGAGTATATGGCATTTCTTCAGCTGTCCTGTTTACTCCTCATAACAACCAGACTGACAAACTGCCTTGAAGGTAGTTTCATGTGCTTAACACTTCATGTGCTTGAAGTGTTAACTGTGGTTCTAAGGGTGACACTTTTGTTTGGATCTTGGACTGAACAGAGCTCAGAGGGAAAGGTGCCTGGCTGTCTGTGCATTGAAACACAAGGCCAGGTCTGTGTCTGTGCACAAGGAATGGTAAGCTGCATTACCAGAACGGCTGCTGGAACTGCTAAGTGAAAGTCCCATGCATGCTGGCTTTGCAAGAATCCCAGAGTTAATGAAATGGAAAATGTGAAGTGTTGCTCAATTCCATTGCAAAGCAAACCGCATACACCTACATCCCTGCTGTGAGAAATCAGGTTGTGATTCGTGTCAATCAAATAGCATGAGTGTCTGTGGGGAATGTGGACAGAGACCATGGGATTACTATAAAGAAGAGTTTGGAAAAACAATCAGCTAAGTAAGGCATGGAAGTGGGGTTTAACAAGGCAACTATACAACAGTAGGCTTTTAGCTGAGAGTTTGTTTTAACAACAAAATTGTAATTGTTTGCAAGTAATTAATAAAAGCCTTAAACTATCTTGTAGTATAAGTTTTAAACTATCCTTTGTAAAAGTTTTTTTTTTGAGTATGGAAGAATTTGTAAATTGCCTGACAAGAGGAAGTAAGACCAGCATATGCTGAGAGGCTCTACAAAGATATTTTGAAACATGCTGACTTTGAGGTTTTGTAATAACTGAGAGAAGGGCTTCATACAGACAGGTGTTGGGGGTTTTATATTGTGTAATGGCTGAGAGGAGGCTTGCAAAATGTATGCTGACTAACAAAATATATGTACTTGTTAATAATAATAACAATAATAATAATAATAATAATAATAATAATAATAATAATAATAATAATAATAATAATGCTTGTTTAAGCAAGCTATATAACCAAAAATAATGCTAGTGGAAATAGATATTCTAAAAGAAGAATGAGAGACTGGAGAGACATCAGAAGACCATCTTGGACCACCTCCTCAACAGATCTTCAAAAACCATCATTGCTGATTATGAAGAAAAACAAGCAGAAAATAACTAAAAATTTGGGAAAGTGAAGTGTCTAGAATGGTATAAGACCACCACTCAAGAGCTGAATTTGTGCGTTGCTTGGGGTGGAGACCCCTGCGCACCCAGTGCTGTAATTGCTCACCCTTTTATTGAACAAATTAATAAATTGGCTGTATTGCTTGATGTATTGGCAAGTCTAGTTTTTCATTTATTTCACTGCTGATAATGCTCTAAGATAGCACACGCACACAGACTGTCAAGAGGTTCTGAATGGTTCATTTTGCCTTGCCTTGCTCTCACAGACCCCTCTCAAGGGACTCCAGCCACCCTGCTGCAGCAGCGGCTCCATGGGGCTCAGGTGGAAAGTTTTGGACACAGCAGTAAACATTTTACTTAAGGGGAAATTCAGATCCATGCAGCCACAATTCTGCTAGATTTTAAATCAACTGTCTGGTCCTATTGGCATGGTTCACTGTTTAAGCAGCCATTGTGCTCTCCCTGCTTAAAGCCTGCTCGTTAACAACTTGACACAACCCTTTCCCCTGCAGAAAACTCCAGGGTTGAGTGCAGTGGCACTGGGGAGTGAGTGTGCAGGAAGTGCCCCCTTTGTGTGGCCTTGTACATGATTTAGCAAGTCTGGGAAAGCAATTTACATTCCCCTCAGAAGAGTTAAGGGTAACTGCCCCACTCACAACTCTGCCAGTCTCCAGGAGTCAGTGCAGGGACTAGCCAGAGAGCTAACCTGGTCTGAGAGAAGCATAAGCAGCTAGAGAACAAAAAAGAAGGATCCTGAAATGACATGTGTCTTTTAGATAATTACACAAAGAGATGTTAAAGCATATAAGAAGTTGGCTATAAATACAGTAATAACATCTTATGAACAATGCCATTATAAAATCAGTAAATTCACATCATGTAAACAATATATCAGCAGTAACTATCTTAAGAAGTTGAGATAACACCTTTCTAAGCAGTCATGTAACTATGACAGTAAAATAAATCAGGAAAATGGTAAAAGAGCTTACAATCAATAACAGCCACAATGTAGAATCATCACTGACTCTCCTGTGCTATCTACAGAAGATAAAACAGCAGAGATTGTAAAAAGAATCTTCAACAAAATCAAGGGGTAACACACTGTATCTTCTTTATCCACAAAGATATGTGTATCAGTGTGTTTCATCACAGCTGTTTTATTCGGAGTAGTAGTCTTATCTCTTAAAAGAAAACTGTATCTTACAATATAGGAAAGTAATATTTAACTGTCTGAGATTGCAATGCAAGCTGTAACCAGAAATACCTATTCTATCACCATCAGTTAGAACCAGGTGGGGCAGCGTACTTTATCTCTTCCATGACCCATCCCTCATAACTCAGGGTGGGCAGTTTCTGTTAATGGGTCAGCTGTTGAAACCAGGTGGGGCACTGTTCCTTATCTCGTCCATGACCCATCCTCCCTCCAGGAGATATCTTCTGTTAATGGGCCATTGAGAGTCACTGCCGGACTGGTAAAATTACCTCATCCCATTGTGAGATGCTCCACCCAGGGTGAGGAGCC
>VZSR01000520.1:2093142-2249457 GCA_013398615.1 Brachypodius melanocephalos
GAGACCTCAATCACTCTCCACAACGCTCTGAAAGAAGGCTGTAGCCAGATGGGGGGTGGGTTTCTTTTTCCCAAGTAACAAGGGATAGGACAAGAAGAAATGGCCTCAAGTTGCTCCAGGAGACATTTTGATTGGGTATCAGGAAAAATTTCTTCACCAAAAGCATTGTCCAGTACTTGAACAGGCTGTCCAGGGAAGTGGTAGAGCCACCACCCCTGGAGGCATTTAAAAGCCATGTAGATGTGGCACTTTGGGACAAGGTTGAGTGGTAGATTTGGCAGTGCTAGGCTCACGGTTGGAGGGTTGGATCTTCAGTGTCTTTTGCAACTTAAATGACTGATTCTAATTCCACTGTCCTGAGGATTGTTGGAGTATCAGAACAGGTGTCTATGGTCACAGTGCACAAACAGGTATGGGCAATTTAGAAATACTGTGCTTGTAGTTCAACAGCAAGTTCATTTAACACAGTTGTCTGTTAAATCAGCATTTTTAACCATAAATCCACTACTTAAAAATATTTCCCTCCCATTTTAACACTTGCCTTGGTTAATGTATTTCAGATAGGCAAGGCCTGTCCATATAATTTAAGAAGGGTAAAAAACCAACAGGTACCGTAACAGACACTTGTACAGCAGCAGTAAAGGTAAATGTCACTTACAGGAAAGTTAAACAAGTACAGGCTTAGATACTTCCCAAGAATGGTTTCTCATGTTTGCAAACAAACAAAATTTTATACACCATAATTTAATAATTAGAGGCTCATATCCCTAAACACTTAAGTTATAGACTTGGAAAATAAATTCAGCAATTTTCATCTTGGAAATCTGTGAGCTTAATTTCAAGATAAATACTGGCTTGGTTTGATCTATGTTCTACAGTTTAAAAGTCATCTCCAAAGCAGTAAGGAAGAACTGTCACCATTTCCAGGTCAGATACCTGCCAGATGGAGGCTGGCTTAGTATAACTGAACTTTTAGACAGGAGTTTGTTATTTTTAAGGGCCTGTGAAATTTAAGAGTCACTTGAACATACAGTCATTACACTATAAATTGTTCCCAGAGTTCTCCCAAGTTGTTTTCTACGCTTGCTGGGACCACAAAAACCGGTCACACCTTTCCAACATGGACTGAATCAGCGCTCTGCAATTAAAGCAAAGGGGGAAAAAAAAGTCAAACAGTAAAAAAGCTAACACCAGAAAGAACAACAGAGGTTTAATTTGCTTTTAAAAGGGAAATTTGTAAAAAACATGATTGTATTTCAGAAGTAACATCCTGACATCACCATTCACACCTTTGGAAGGAATAAAAGAGATCAGAGTCTGTACAGGTCTCAGCAGGACAGATCTCTTTCAGAGCATTTCCTTCACATACACCTTTAATGGATGATTTCCTGTTTACTCATTTTCAATTTTAAAATCCCTATATTGCAAAATACAGTTCTTAAATAACAGGAAAGCTTTCAGATGAGTCTAAAGCCAAAGGTAAAAATGTGGAGCACTTTTTCTTTTTGTTAATTGAAAGTGAAGTTTAAAGCACTGAGAATAATGTGAATCTTCTGCCAACACATCTCTTACCTCTGCCTTTTCTCAGCAATTCTCAGCATCTCACAGACACCCGTAAATCTCTCAGACAGTTCTAGTGTCAAGCCACACTCCTGCAAGAGAGGCAAGGCACGATTTGGGCCGATGGCCTTGGCCAGCAGCAGAGCGACATTTTCCACAGAGATGCAGCCTGGGCAGCTCGGGCCTCCATTGCTGACAGCATTCCCATTCTGTGGGCTGTGGTGGTGGAAAGCTGTGCTGTGATTCCGTGCAAGATGAAGAACAAATTTCCATTCTTCTATGGTCTCTGGAATGGAACCTAGATGTAAAATGAGTTTTGTTACATTATTTGTAAAACAAGGATTATTCTATTAGTATTAGTCTAAAGACTACTATTTACACTCTATCTGCACTTAAACGGATTGCTAGCTATTCTGTTTGACTCTCAAGATTTTAGGAAACCAAACATTATCAACAAGCAAATTGTGCACAGAAATGTACTGCCCTGACTGACTCAGTGTAAAGATTTAGTAGTGCACACACAAAGCATTGCAATAGTTCAGTATTCAAGGCTTTAGATTAAGTCAAGAGACACAATTTTGTCCATCTTAGGGCTGGAGTGAATTTTCTTTGAAGTTCTGCCTTGTGGTACAATGCTTTGCTCACCCTAACTTTGTGTGCACATGTAGTGGGTGAGTTTTGTGCTCTGCAGGAAGGCTTCCCAGTCCTCTGTCTACAACACCAAGGTTAGCTTTTACTTCCAACTGATAAACAAATCAAGATTCTCTCTTTTAAGCATTTTCTAGCACAACTGATTTCACAAAGCACGGCACAAAGATACAAAATAACACCCCTTTAGGTGTTTCAAATAAGCTGTACTACACACTGGGCTACAAAAACACTTCAAAAAATAAAAGCTCAACTCAGCTTTGGGCAAATCACTATATAAGGGCAGTTCCTACATTACAGAAGTATGTTTACACAGCTTAAGAATCACTAACCATCTTCTCCATTCAGCAGGCTCAAATCATCCAAATGAACAATATTAGTAAAGGCTTCTGTTCTTCTATCCAGTTCCAAACAAAGAAAAATATATCCAGGCCAAAATCTTGAATAAGAGAGTAAAGATTTCCAGGAATCAAATACTCAGTTCAAAGCAAAGTCAAGAACAATCACATGCTCATTTAAGGTCCAGTAAAGATAAAATAACTAAATTCAATGAATGTCAGAAACAGAGTAGGGACAGGAGGAATACCTCCCATTTGGTACATTAAATTGGACATTCAATCTTCATCCTCAAAAAAGGAAAGGCTTTTTTTAAAAAACTCTGTCCAAACAGGAAGCAGATAGGCCAATTACATTTGTATCTTCTCAGGGTCAGAATAACCACTAATCAAATATCAAGAATTACCAAGTTTTCTCCTTACCCATGTGATTTACAGATGTCAGCCATCTTCTCTTTCATAACAAAATCAGCTGGGAGTTTAATCAAGAGCAGAATGAGCTGGCTGTATCCCCAGGTAAACAAATGTGATCGTGGCCTAGAAGATGAGAAATTCAGTTTTAAAGCATTTGATTTTCTTCAGAACATTATGGCAGATTCATGAAAAGAGAGGAAGAAAAATGATTGAAACACCATGTGCAGTCTCAGTGGATCAGTCACTCTGGAAGGCATTGCAAATTAAAGTTTTTCAATCCTTTGGCTGTTTCTGCTGAACTCTGCAAAATGCTCCAAGGAATCAAGTGATCCGAACTTTCACACAAAATCTAACCCCAAAACAGACCTGTTTGGTCTTTCTGCTGCAGGACCTTGGGTGAAGCCCACTTTACCTGGGATTTCCTTCCTCATCCATAGTGTTTGCCCTTTGTGGTGCATCATGAGAAACCGCCAAGCACAACAAATCCAACCGTACAGACTCCGGCTGCAGAAGAGACCGAAGGAGAAATGGCCTGGAAAACAAAGCAGACACTAGGAAAAAATCCTACCAGTTTTAAATGTATCAGATAGGGAGAAGCAGAGATTGTGTGTAGACAAATTAACAAAAAAGAAAGAAGGGCAGGGGATGTAAAATCAAATGTGGAAACGCCTAAATTTATTTATATCTCTAGAAACTGGGGCAACCACAGAAAATCAAGTTTGCAGGTTGAGTTCCCCCCAATTTAGTTTGGGGCTTTTTTTGGGTTTGTGGGTTTTTTTGTTTAGTTTGCTTGGTTCTTTTTTTATGCCATCTAACCCTGGTACACTGAACTGCAGACATAGGAACAAAAAAAAGTCAATTCCATTAAAAATATTATTTAGGAAATCTTTTTTAAAACTAGATACTAACCTAACAAAAACTCCAGTCAAAAGCCAGCTACAACTGGCAGAATTACTTGGAACCTAATGCTTAAAACCACCAAACAGATACAGAAAACACAAAAATGCCCCCAAAAGCCAAATCAAGAAAAGCCCTCCAGCTTTTGATGACAGCTACATGATGACAAGAACAGACAGATGAAAAGGGTTCTACATTCCCCTCACCTTTTATCCTCTGGCTTTGATTTCACCAGACTATCTAAATATGCTAGAAAGTGAGCTGGATTGTTCCTGCAAAGCTGTTTAATATCAGAAGGCAAAATAGAAGGGTGGAACTTGATCAAGGGCCGAAGAGCTGTTTCCCCAAATTTTTCATAAAGCCTGGAGAGAGAATAAAAACTATTTTCAGTACCAAACAGCAAAATATTTTTTTCAAGATCTCCTGCAAGTTCAGTATAGTACTGGAAGGTGATCTCTTAGAGATATTCCAGAAATCTTCATGACACGGTAGAGTGAAGCAATTCCTGCCAGGACGTTGAGAAAAAGAAGATTTGGATACAAACCTTTGAGCATGTGCCAGCAACACTGGGCTGTCATCCCACGGCCCCAGGTCATGCAGCAGCTTCAGTATTTTCAACATATCTTCACTTTCCATTGCTAAAGCCACTGGACTGTGACAAGTTAGTTCTGAAATAAATCAGTGTACAAGTTATAAGATTTGGGCAATTTTTTTTTCCTTAACATGTCCTGCCCCTCCTTTCGTCCTTCTGCTGAACAACAGCTACCACTGCTTTCATGGGAAGTTCAACATCCACCTCAAGATGAAAATGAAGGTATTAATCTCCAGGCACAAGTGCAGTCCAACTAAGGACAAACTGAGAATGCACACACTACTCTCAATTCTAGGGCTCTCAGAACCCAAACAGTGAAGAGATTCCCAGAAACACAAACACCAACCTTCAAAGCAAGATTCTGTTGTTTAACTGCTCTCTGCTGGAGCAGAAGCAATGCTAAGGCTCTAATTCACTCTTAAAAGCAATACATAAGGCAGAAGCTGAGTGTAGAGAACAGAAAACAGCTTTTAAAAGTTGTTTTCCAATATCAACATGAAGCTTTGGTTTAATTAAACTAAAGAGGCATAAAAAAGATCAGAGAGTATTTCTGTGGAACAGAGGAGTGTGAAGTGATCACAGGCCACTCATCTGCATGGAATCATCTACTCCATTCAGTTTTGTTTCATATCAATCACATTCCTTTACAAGCTGAATCTTCCCGTGCAAATGCTGAACCCCCTCCCCTCTCCTCTGCCTTGTTTCTACAGACTTGTGATTCTAATTACAATGCTTTTGCTCTTAGCTCATATGTTTGTTTTTAAATAGGCTGCGATCACTAGTGTGTTCAATCAACAAGGTCCATGCAAACTAACAGGTTCAAAGCTGCAAAATGGGAGAACAGTATCTCTCCAAGGAGCCAGCAGTTTTTATTTTTAAGAAATCACAGGTTATTCTGAGTCAAAAGAGACCCACAGTGATTATCAAGTCCAGCTCCTAAGTGAATGGCCCATACAGGGCTTGAACCCACAATGCTGGGAATATTAGCACTGCATTCTAACCAGCTGAGCTAAGTTCTTCCTAAGGGGCGTATCTGAGGTAAAAAAAATCAACTGAACAACCCAAAACCAGAACAAAAACTCCCACACACCAAGCATCCTCCCCCTGCCACAAGGAAAATCCACAGATAGTTATGAGAGTCTTCAAGGTTTTTTCTTTTTTTTTCTCCCAAGCAGTCTTATTTTCAGTTTAAGAAGCAATACAACATTCATTATTTACCTTTCAGTCCTGCAATGTATGTTTCCCATACATTAGGGCAGGTGGCACACGTGGTTATAATACACTGCTTTACTCTCTTTAAATCCAAAAGGAAGAAGTAGCTTCGTAAAAACCTACAAGCCAGGGTCCCTGAAGCTGCTGATGGCAGACTTCCCTCAGAGCTCTTCTCAGCCCTCCCACAGGAAAAGACACGCAGCTCAAAGCACAGAGTTGTCAACTCCACGAGGTCCTTCAGGACATCAGGGTCGATGACACACGGAGGAGACACCTGAAAGCCACAGCCCAGAGGCTCCGTCATGTCAGTGCCATTTTCACACGTGGTTTTGCTCACACAGGTTTCATCAGAATTTTCCTTTTCAATGCAGTCTTCCAAAATACCACTCTGTTCCTGGTCTACTGGCTCTCTGTCAGCTGGAGCCACTTGCAGGTTTTCCTCCAGGACTGCTCTCTGTTCTTCAGCATGCACAATCTTGCTTTTCTTAACAGACAAAGCAGAATGCTCCTTGCTGAATTTTTCTTCTAGATAGACAAGCCATTCCTGTAAGACCCTTCTCATACACTGAGGTTCTAACAAAACCAGGGGATCCTGGAGCTTGGCTCTGCAGCATAAAAAAAGACGTTTGCTAAGTTTAACAATTATAAGATGCCACAAGTGACGTTTCAAATATCCTTTGTGTAACTATACTCCTACACTTGACCTGGAGTCAGTTGTTGAGTTTTTTGTGATTTTGAGTGCATCAAACACAATTTAGGCTACTTCACACTGTCTACATTTGATCTCAGCACATTTTGGGCTCCCTAGGATTTGTTTCAGAATGAATTTTTATTTGTGATTTTGATTATTTTAACCTATGCTTGAACTTAAGACAAAGGGATAATCCCAGAAGAGCTTTTAGTGAGTTTTGCTTGGTTTTAAAAAGAGGAATTAAATCATTCACAAAGTGAGATCTTTTCAGGTTAAGAGACATTTAGAGCATCACTCTTACATGCATGTAAAATGAATGAAAAAAAAAAAATTAAAACCACTCAAGCATTTCTTCTGCCAAAGCCCAACATATCTATACAGTAAAAAGTTTCTCTGCTTACATAGCTTCTGCTGTTGCAGCCTTGAGATCTCTCAGACGGTCCTCCTCAGGAAGCTGGCAGTTCTGGGGTTCTGACCTAGAAAAGCACATTCACTTCAGTCTTACCTGAAGTATTAACTTTAATTATTAAAGCGAGGAGTTCCTGAAAAATTTCAACACTAACTCCTTTATTAAATACAAACTTTCACTTGTAAGAAGGAACAGCTCAACAGAAATTATGGATAAATTGGGCATGAAGGGCAACACATAATGCTATTTTTGTGGCTTTCTATAATTACTTCTACTCCAGCTACAGTAGGTTTCTGCAGGTACTTAACAAAAAACAGTACCATGCCACAGTATAAAAGTTAGTTTAAAATTAAAAGTTAGCACTGAAATATGAAATTACTTAGCTCTGTGTTCATCACCTCACCCGCTCTAAGAAAGGAGTTGGGAGAACCACTGAACCCACCATAGGAATGAAAGCAGCTGGAAAAACCTAATGCCAAGTTCCGCATTCTGCTTGAAAGAGTTTTTCCCTTAGGTTGCTATCCTCAGGACATCCAACAAATGCAACTGCTAAGAAAGTGTGATTTTGCACTCACTCTTTTTCTTCCTGGGGAGATGCTACTGGATTAAGAGTTAGTTCTGGCAGCTGCTCATCATCCTTTGCTTCATGCTTCCCTCTAGATTCAGGACTTATATGAAGTGTGCCAATCTTTTCTGTGGTTTTGCGCACAAAGCTAGAAACACTAGGAAACACAAGTTCAAACATTTAAAATCAGAAGTTTAGAGGCAAACAAACCAAGCACTCTTTTCATTCAGACCACCATTTCAGAGACTTTATAATCTGAAGAACTCTTGAGAAAAAGATGAGAGCAGTGATGACCAACAGGAACAAAACAAACAAAGAACCTGCTCAAAATTCATATTCCGGTCATGATCATGTTTTCATCACAGAATAGAAACCTTAAATATTTAACACTCCTGCTGGAGAAGCAGGATCACATACCAACATTAGATTTTGACATGTATTTGTAATTTGTACGCAGATAAATGCAGACTGCCTACACTGCATTTTAAAGCTTTTAAATATAAAGCATCCTTAGGAAATTATGCCACTCTTGGTGGTAAGCAACAACTTTACAATGCTTCAGATTAATTCTTCAGATTACAAAGATCACCAATAACTCTGCTTTTCACTCAGCAGTCTCTATTCCTTCGGTTATTTTATTGAAGAGAAATCTCAATGAACATACCAGAACTCAATTATTTCTACCACTGCCACAAAGAGAACTATGTCAACAAGATTTGAACAGATAAATAAGCTTCCTGCTTTCTGCTCTAGAATTAAAAGAAAAGAAAAACCAAAAACCCCAACCCAGCATCTCTTACCATAACAAGACATAGAAAAACTTAAAGCTTGCTGCAGAAGGCGGAAAGGATTCAAATTTAGCAAAAAAATTGGACTTGAACGTATAGAAGGATTAAAGCTAAACTTTAAAAAATTAACTGTAAATATGGTAGTACTTTATTTAATGATTAATTGCATGCAGTGAATACTTGAAAATGTAGCTTTCACTATTAGCAGAAACGCTTATTACTAGTCAAGTCCTCAAGGCTGCTTATGGTTTACAACAACTCAAAACATTGCATGTACTTCTTATGTTTATTCTGAGATCCTCACACTGCTGATAGCAGCTACAACTCTTTGTTGCAGGACACAATTTACATACTGAAGTGACCAAGGGAAGGCTGTGCAATTTTTCAGACCATTGCCAGGCCAGAGACATTTTAGCTACGTAATTAACATAGGGCACTTTCATAAAAACTTTAAGTTATGTATTTAGCACCATCTCTTCTTGTATTTGTACACCCACCCCTCCATCCCCCACTTAAAAAAAAGTTTTAAAATACCAATGTGATTTATCCATAAAATGGACACAGATCTAATTGCAGCCATTATAAACCATTGCAGCAATATAAACCATTATTCCATAAATGTTTGGGAAATCAATTAGATTCACTAAAAAATTCATGTGGAGATAGAACAGTCCACTTTGCAAGTGTGTTTCAGCAATATCTGTCTGCTTGGAATACTTTAATGTTTGTCCCCAAGCAACATAAGAAGGCTTCCCCCCAAGATCCAGAAAGACAAAATCCCAAAACAGTATTCAGTAAGTTTTCCTTTGAATACAAACAACAACCAGAGTCTACAGGGTAACAGTAAACTCTCCTAGACATTTAACAATTATTAACTGTTTAAAACTGAAGTTGAAGTCTTGGCTCCACTGAAGTTATCAGCAGCTCTTCATATCTTCACTGGAGCCAAGATGAAGATTTAAACTGCCTGGCAAACCTGACTGCATCTCTGGTGCTCCAGTTCAGGTGTTACATGCCTGCAGAACAGAGTACAAACTAAACCACACAATGCTACAAACCCAGAGGACAGAAGAGGGCAAGATGTAATGGATGAGTGACCTTGCTGCATGTTTTACCTTTCTTTCACAGCTTGGAGAGAGACGAGAGGAGATGGGGAACGGAATGACAAAGGAATACTGAATGGGAGAAATGTCTCATTCCGGTCAGCCTCAACCACCACAGATGCATGAGATACGTTCTCTGACAAATGGAATTGAAATAAAAAGTCATGAAACAGTGGCCTGGCAAAAAAATGGAACAGTGAAATGAACTGCAAGTCACTAATTCATTAATGGATAACCTGCCCACCACATTTTCCTTCTGAATACTCAAGAATGTCTGGAGCCAGGTTTCAAGGACTGTTTTACTACTGACTTTGAACCTAGCACATCTGCTTTATTCATGGTCATTTGGCTCTGTAGTAAGGCAAATAATGATCAACAACTGTATGAAAACTATCTTCTAAAGGCAGCTTTACAGTCCAAACGGAGGAGAAAACCTTGATTTAATCCACTGAGTTATTTATACATCTAGGAAAATTAAGCACTGTGGCGTACATAATTCACATAGCATGATTCCAAAATCTAAATCACATGTGAACAGACACACAGGCCATGACTAGGGTATAAATTACCCTTTTATTTGAAAGGACTTAAAAATCTAAGTGAGCCCACAGCTCTCTGGCTTTTGATAAGAATCACAGGAAATACAGAATCACTGACTATTTCCTTTTCTCTCCCATATCCCCAACAGTATCTACAATGTGTTTTGTGTAACCATTTCCTGGTACAAACGCACACTGTATCTTTAAGTGATGTCAACAAGAAGAAAGAGATCATTTAAAGCCAGGATGACACTGCATTTTGCAACAGTCAGCAGTAACCAGAGTGTTGAGAGGAAGAGATGCTGCGCTGCTAGAAAAAATCTACCATCAGAATCCCTCTTGACAGTGCCTAAAGGTCACAAGTGACTTTACAACTGGCTGTAAATTAGACTGCTTTAGTTCATTATGCTGACAAGAAACCTAAAAACTCATTACATCTTATGCCATTGTGAGCAGGGGAACACTAAGTCCGTTTCTTCCAAATACCAAACCAAGTAATCGTGCTTCAGGAAGCACCTAGAACTTCTCTACTTGGAAATAATCAGCAAATTTGTCATCTCTTGTGAGAGAGACAAAACACACAGAACCTTTCTGTCTTCTGACATTCAAACATTAGGTCACCTGAATTTTGACTTTTAATGTTGGAAATTATGCACTTCATAGTTTCCTCACCTGTTTTTATGGTGATGTGGGTAAAGAGGCACATGTAAAGGTAAGTGCTACCAACAGCAGGTAGCTTAGTCAGCAGGACAACTCTACTGACAAGCAGGGGAGTAAATACCAATTTCTACACTCTCCCTCCCCACTGTGGTTTTTGCCAAAGCATCCAAATTCTCTCCATTCCCAACAGGCACCTACTCCTCATAAAAGCTAAAAAGTAGCTTTTTTATTGAAAGGCCTCTCTACCATACCTAGAACTAAGCCAGCTCCTCATCATCTCAAGTTTCTGCATCGCCTCCCAATCCCAACCAGAGCAGAGAACAAGACCCATTACAGTCTCGTTTAGTCCAGTGACAGACATTTGTCAGGAAATAAAAAAGCTCCCTGGATGGGCTAAATGTTAGTTATTAACAATTCTAGCACCCTTACATTAATGTTTACACATGCAAGAGATGATCCCCTGTACAAGGGAAACCCTGTGAGAAAGTTAAGAACACTTATCAGAATCCTTCTGCTTTCCCTGAAGAAATATAAACCAGAATCCAGATTAAGAAATTCTTTTCTGAAACAAATATTACAGGATAGTGGCAGCAAACAAATCTTGTTTGAAGTACAATTGACACTGGCATAGACAGCTGAAGGAATCTCAGCATTAATGTTGAATTACACTTGGAGAGGGGTAAGTTGGAGTGAAGCCCACGCTTGGTAAAGCCCTCTGCACCTTTTGTTTTGTTTCTCTTCACCTCTGTTTTGTTTGCTTTCAAGCCTGGATTTCTGTGGAGCCAGCTTTTCAACCCAATGTTTCAGGAAGGATTTTGACTGGAAGGTGAGGTGACTGTTTCAATTGATCAAATTACATGTATTAATAGTGAATAACTTGATAGTGGAAAGTAAGAGCATAGAGCCAACCCAGTTGAATTCTTGCAGAATAAACAAAGACATTCAACACACATTTTCATTAAGATACATTACCAAGTTCTAGTTGCTCATCTTCATGGTGTACAGGAAATTCTTTAAGTCTCTCATCTTCTGAGAATGTTTGACTGTGGAGGGAACAGGAGTCTTCATCTGACTGACTGCCCCTTCGACTGATAACGCGGTAGATTCCAGAGTCTAAGACACTGAAGCTCTCCTGTCAGACCAGGGAGGGCAGTTAGACATTGTGTGAGTTGTACTTCCTTGTAATAATTTCCGCAATGAACTCAACCAACTGTACCCACACAAGTAACTTCAGAGCATTTCATCATTCACTGCCTGGGAAACTCCTATTTAACTTTTATTATATAAACACCTATTATACTTTTATCAAATCCAGAATGCAAAAGGACACAGATGCCAGCAAGTGTGCAGTTCAGTGACTTTAAAAAGATGTGTATGCTGCAATTGCTTTTAGGAAATGAGCCTGTGGAACTCAGTACAAGGCAAAACCCACCTCAGCTTTAGTCCTACAGCCAAGAATGTCACTTCATCACTTTGTAGCTACATACCCAAGAATCTGTAATTCCTTCTGCTGGCCAGCCATACCCAGCTAGCACAAGAAAAACTTGTCTACCACAACAAGATGGTATTTAGATTACTTGGCTTTTTAAACTTTCCTTTTAAATATTATTAAAGTAAAAGCAGGAGTTGATACTGTATTAACTAGGAAATATTTCACCTTTCTTAAAAAGCAACTGTATATTTATTAGAAATATACTTTGATTTTTTAGAGCTTTCTCCTTATGCTTCTTAGAGCATGACAGTGTTTTAAATAGGGCTAAGATAGTTCTGAGCACTCAGACATTGGTTTTTACCACATAAAACTAGAGTTATAACCAAGACTATATTTACCACAGCATGTTAAAACATTAAACAGAGCTGTGGAAAAAGCCATCTTTGTATCAATCTTTGTCCACATCTCAGCCATTAGCACTAAAATAATATGGAAAAGAGGCAGAGATCTGAGAGCTTACAGACTGTAAGTATTGGTACCTCTTCACCCCACCTAGTTTTGGAATGCAGCATTATGAGCTGTAGTAGACAGGGTAGAAATGAAAGCCTTATTTTCCAAGTGAGCAATGAGATGACTTTAAGCCATAAGGATAAAACCTGTAGATAACGTTTTTGGCACTACCAATACACATACATGAGATGAAATACTGCTCCTTCTACTGCTGCATGCAGAATCTAGAGGTTCCAACTTTGAAATCAATTCTTCCAGTTGCACAATGAGATCTTGCTGGGTTGAAGCATCCAGCTGAGACTTCAAGTGCTCCAGCTTGTCTAGAGGCAAATTTTTCCTTGCCTAAAAGCACCCAGTGAAACAGAACCATCATTATTTCTAATGCACATGTGAAAACAAAAGATACCATATATGCAGGATGATTTGCATCCTTGAAATATAATGTTAAGATAACTTTAAAAACGCCAACAAAATGAATCTCAGTAACCATGAAATTTAATGGAAGGGGGGACAGGAAAGACAGTGAAGTTGTACTGTACATTTACAAAGAGGTATTTACTTACTCTGCAAGAAACAACTGAATTTTGGAAGAGACAAGACACCCTGGCAGCGAGGGTCCAGAAGCCTCTTCTCATCAGACGCTCTACGCAGCGATCGACCAGCAGGAGAGAGAGGTGCACTACTTTCCCATTTGTATGCAGACAGAATAACTCACTCTTGTAAACTGCAATATCCTGAATATCTGCAAAACCACGCACAGAGCAATACCTGAAGACTGAATCATTAATCAACATTCCTTTCTATCCCTGAAAGAAGGTGAAAGAATATTCCCACCTGACTGCAAATAAGTGCAAAGCACGAGGGGCATGGGGAAAACAAATACTGAGGAGTGCTGACCTAGCACCTAATCACTGTAAAACACAGTGTCAAAACTTTCCAGAGTTGCATTTCTAGAAAACATTCAAAAAATACACTAAATCACCAAAAAGTTTCCTTTTGTTCTAAGATGAAAAGTTAAAGCCTGATAAAAACAACAAATACATAATGGCTAGCTTTGAAACAGAAGGAAAATATTCACTGGTAGAAAAACAACTTTTGCCTTGACGAAATTTTCAAATGGAATACTTATGCTGTATGCAAACGCTCCACAACAAAAGTATTGCAAATTTAACACCAAAATGGGGAGAAGGAGAAAGACTGATGGACAATAACTATTGTAGGACTCTGCTTACAACCATACACACAGCTGTTATGAGGTTTGACTCATCTGCCAAATAAATATATTCCCTGTATGCAATTTAGACAGGTTTTAGGAAAAAAACCCAGGTTTTAAACTTTCAGCACCTGTATTTTAACTACTGTATTTTATGAGTCACTCTACACTACATTTTGTTTCTCAAGAAGCACGTTTTCAGCTCTGTGGAAGGATGGGTTGCCTGGACGAGGCCAGGAGATGGTTAATATTCAAGGATATACCAGACAGATGAAAAGTTTTTTATAAATATTCTGCAATCCAGCTGCAGAAATTGAGCTTGAAAAGCTTCCATGTTAGGCAAGGACTTCAAGAATGACCAGTGTAACAGACAATGTTACAAAGCAAAGTTTAAGAAACTTTAGTTTACCTTTAACTTCACTCCAGAGTAAGACTTGAACACTTTGGGGAAGAAAAATATAAATGCCTCTTTCTGTCCAGGTCACCACACAGTGCTCACTGCAATCAAAGTAAATGTTAATGGAGCAACAGTCAATTGTGGTAAAATTAAAAAGAATTGTAAAATATGCGGGGATGGCATTGGCTTAAGTATAGCAAGTGAGATGTGAGACAGGTTTGGCATGATACTTAGGAAATTCTTACACAAAAACATGCAGTTGGTAATATAAATTAGGAGAATATATAATTTTTAAGCCTACATTATCAACAGGAAGCTATGCTGTCAATACTCACGTCAAATACAGCAGCTTGGAGAAAGATAAAGATTGTGGAGAAGAGCTGGAACCAGTATAATGAGGATCTTGCCTGCAAAATGAAAGTATTATCAAGTACAAGGCAGAACTACAATAATATTGCTTTCTAAAATTCTTAATCCTGTAAATACATGGCTGGCTTAAATAAATATAGTCTCATGACAGCAGCATTCATTGTGCTCACACAGACACAGCTGCAGAATCAAGGTTTTGGCATTTTTGGTAATTACTGGCTACACTTCTTACAGGAGACTGTATTAAGATGACAACCAGGATTAACATTTGACTGAAGCAGGAGTTTATTTAATCTTTTCAGTCTTAAGGATGCCCCAAAGAAGTTTATCACTGATAACACTCATGTTTCTACCTGAGAGTAACAACAGGAAGAGGTGGTGACGAGAGCAGCTGCTTGAACTGATGTGTGCTTTGCACCTCCCCATCAAAGTTCACCTCCCACATCCTTGAGCCAGGTCGAGCACAGTATATTAATGGCTGCTGATTCCCACTGTTTTTTCCAACAGGGAAGAAACATGCTCCAAATTCTCCATCTCTCTCTTTATTACCAATCTTCCAGAACTTTTCTCTAGAGGGGAAAAATATACTTATTAAGTAAGAAAGCATTAATAAAAGCCCTAATTTTATGTTTTCCTTGAATAATAAAAAATACTTAATCCCAGCTGCTGAATTGGTTTTGGTGCTTAAGAAAAGAATCTGTAATGAATATTACAAAGCCTGCCAGGGTGCAGAAATATTCATTAGTTGAAATGAATGCGCAGATCAAAGGGGGTTTTTTTTCAGCCAAACCAGTTGTTCAACCTAGTGATGGGAAGGTATGAACATTCCCAGGAATCATTTCCAATCACATGAAAAATAAGACAGTGATTATGAATAGTCAGCACGAATTTATGGAAGGGAAATCATATTAACAGCCCTCTACAACACAATAACTGGCTGGGTATATGAGGGGAGAACAGCGGATATTGCTTATCTTGATTGCAGTAGAACTTTTGACACCATCCCTCCCAACATCTTCAGAAACAGACTGAGGGAGCATGGGCCAGGTAAAGAGACATTGATGTCATTTCAGAAACTGTGTGCGACTCTGAAGTCCACCATTTCAGAAATAAAATAGAACTTGCCTCTCAGTATCACATAAGTAAGTGCGGGTAAGTGAAGATATGAGCAGTCTTCCATCCAAATAATCGAGCTGAACCACCCGAGAATCTACAGTGGTTATAATCTGGACAGGAAACATCACAAAAGTAGCAGCAGCCTACAGTTAAAAAAGAAGGGAAAAAAAAAAAAGAAAGAAAACATGCTGGTCTTCAGTTCAAAGTAAAGACTGTTTCATTATGTTAAAACTGCAAGATTCAGAGAAGACTCATGTATGCTATGAATTAAGACAGAGCAGTTTCTTTCTTCTGTCTTTACAAAGCAAGGCTTCAATGCTCAGAAGCACAGGAGTCTAAACCCTCCTTTTACCAAAACCACTACTAAAGATTTAAGAAAAAAAAAAAAAGTCATACCTCTGTGGCATCCTGATGTTTATTTATAAAGGGGGGTTTTTTTGGTGTTTTTTTTTTTTTTTTGTGTGTGTGGTTTGTTTTTTTTTTTTTTCCTGTACCATTAAGAGAGTTTTATTCCTGCTGTTCTGAGCTTCGTGTTTTTTTTTCCAATGCTTCCCACAGGTACATTGAGCTAGCAGTTTTATGGAAACAGACCAGAGGGATTAATTGATACAAAAACCAACTTCTGTTGGAATTAGGTTGTTCACAAACCCACCTTCTCTGTTACCCTGCCACAAATTATCTACATATTATTTATTGTACCAGTGTCAAAGTTTGCATAGGTGGATGAACAGTCTCAGACAGACTTACAGATAAGAAAACCACTGTGAACTGCATTCCAATTTACTGTCAGACGGTCACTATTTTTGCCAGCTTAGAGTTTTTACTTTCTTAGGAATATGATAAAGTGCTTATCTGAGAAATGAAACAGTCCTGTTCCTTTAACAGGTGTGAACAGACACAGATTCCATAGGCCTTGCCTTTTTCTCCTCCCTCTCTTCCCACACCTGATTTTTCCCCCACTCTTTCTTTAAATGTAATAATGGTCTTGCTACTCTTAAGTCAATCTTCCACAAGAGCTAGAAAGGATCTGGAGGAATCCTTCCAGGCTCTGCTCCATTTTACTGACTAAGAAGAAAGGACCCAGTAGCAGTAAAAGCTAAAGAACACTCAATGGCTAGAAATCAGGCTGCTACCACTAACAGGTGTGCCCTTTGCACAAAATATAAAGGATGTAGGCTTGATGACCACCTACCATTTATTTTATCTAATCCAGATGTTTAAGAATGAGAGCGTCCAGACAAAGCCAAGCAAAATCAGAGTCTGGGACAGCTGTTTCTTTGACCAACAGCTGAATTAAGAACTAAAAGAAACAGCTGAACCTGTAACGGGAGTCTAAGGAACCCAATAGGCTCAGAAACACCAAGACCCTTAACTTTGATACTTGTAAATTCCAAGAAGCAGGAGATTGACTAGTTTTTAATTCTGAACATTTGAATACATTTTCAAGTTGCATTACTAAAATTACTGGGGGAGTTCATGGGTCAGGATTTTTGTGGTTGTCTCAAGAGACTGGTTCTTCATCCCAATAGTTAAAGCTACCAGAACTTCATCAGCTGGCAAGTCCTGCTCTGTTCCACTTCGCTAAAATAAAGGAAGAGATCCTACACATCACCCCCTGTGAATTAAGGTCAATCAAAGTCTGCAACATTTTACCTTTCCTTGTTTAGATGTGTTAATCTTGATGGCTGATACTTTTCCCACATGATCTCCTACAAAAACTCGAAGGGCAGCTGTGTCCCAGCACAGAGCTGTGACTTTTCTGCCCTTATGCTCAGAGGAAACATAAATTCGTTCTGGCTTCCCACGACGTTCCTGATTCAGCTCCCAGACTACTACGAGGCCTTGGCTACAACAAGTTACAAAGAGAATACAGGTTGAAAATAAGCCTTCTAATGTTTTATGAGTTAATAAAGATGCATTTTCCCAAAGAAAGAGGAAACTCAAGCAAAGCCAGCCCTAGAGCTCTTTCTGTTTGAGGCTGCATGCTTTCAAGAAGTGTCACACTTAATACTGAAAAAGTGTCCTTTGCACTACAGTGTATAAGCAGCTTTGTAAGGCTACTCTTACAGTTATTACACTTGCCAGCGAGGATGTGGAAAAACATTTAAATGGATTTTAATAAATAAAAGTGGAATTAACCATCAATCTCACTCTACTGTGTTAATGAAAATGCTTCTTTTCATGCTGAAAGGTCTCAGAAAGACATTTATCATCATAGTTTGACATGTATGAGCTCTGCCATAGATGTTCTGTTACAGGAATAATATTCCACCTAGAACAACTGTTCCAGAAAAAAAAAGTTAAGCAAACTGTCTGTGTGGAGAATTATCCTGTAGTGGCCTCTACCAGTTAACCTGGTAAGTTAACTCTGTAAGTTCTCAGCAGCTGTCCACGTCTGAAACTTGAAGCTTCTTAAAAATATTAATCAGGTGCTCAAGTTTGCAAGTAGATCACTCACCTGGTGGCAACAGCAACATAGTCTTCATCATGCAAACAACAGGCCACCCGGGAAATAGCACCTTCCTGAAAGCAAGCACGGGAGTAAGGGCACGTGAAAGTTGTTCCTGTTCTGCCTCTACCATGTGCAGCTTTTGTCTTTAGGTATAAACCAGATCCACATCAACAGATGCTACCAATCTGCTGTGATGTGGTTCGTTTTTACTTTTTTTTTGGGCTTTGTTTGCAAACACTGAGTTTACTCCAAGCTGCAGCTGACAACAACATGATAACATCAACAGCAAGGACTGCAGCGTGTTCCCAGATTTAGAAAGCACAGAAATCACTCTGTTCCCACACCTTTGGAAGTTGTTTGGACAGAATTAAATGAGGTGCTCCCAGCCTTAAAAAACTGGCTGGATTCATGCTATACTGGAAGCAGCAGTGGCTCCTAGGAATTATCACCTGGCTATACAAATAACAATCCCTGTTTCACGATCTATTCTAGCAACAGCAAATCAACCTATCTTTTCTTCACTTATCTAGGTGTGTCACAGTTTGGACATTCAAACACCAGGAGTTATCTACTTGTAAGCTGCTCTGGTTTCATATGCAAAATTTTCTCCTAATCCTTAAATATTCAGGTGATTTTGTTGCTGCTGTTAAAAAGTAAGAATTTGAAAAACAAAGCTCTGACACTCTGAAGTAATTTTTTTCACACTTCATAAAATCTAATATCCCACACACTCTGAGGATACCCTCCAGAAACCACAACCTATTTTAAACACAGCAGTCCAAAACTTCACCTTCTTTGGACAATCCAGTAAGGTGAAGATGCCTATTGACTCTTAAAATACATTAGCTTGAAATAACGTTTCTTTCCCAACCCCATTTTTGGAAATTTTCATTTAAAATTTTTATTCTTACCTTGTGAGTGAGAAAGAGTCTTTGCTTCCAGCCATCCTTCTGGATAAGGTTCAGTCCTCCTCCTGAGCTGCCTAGAGCCAGCCATCTCTTTGACACATCTACACATGTGCACTGAAGGAATAAAGATCATAATGCAAAACCTGGTAAGTTCTGATCACAGCATCTTTTTCTTGCATTATTAATGTGAGGTTATTTTAAGGCTTCATTTTTTATCAGCTGTACCCCTCCTGAACCATCGGCAGTGAAGATTATTAAACAGCACTTTGCAATTGGAGCAAACAGTGTAAGTTGTGTCAGGCTCTGTTAAGTACCCACAGCTGCATTAAGGAAACACACACAGAGTACCAGGGTCCATTATCTTCACTCTTTCTTCCCAAAGTACTCTCCCAACTAAGACAGCATGCACACACCCAAAAAATAACAAGATTAATCCTACAGCTTAATCAAATAATTAGCCAAATGAGGTCATTACTCGAATTTTTAAAAAATTTAAAAATTAAAAAAGTCATACACCACAAACTCACCTTCAGACGACTGGAATCCAGCCTGAGCGCAGAAAGCAATGGATCCAAACATTCCAGCTCTGCCAAGACATGGTTGTAAGAGTCTGGAATTACTGGCACAGAGGCCATGGATGCACACGACTAGAGCTGCTCACTCATGGGTGCGTTATGGCTTCAGCTTTTAGCCGTACCTGCCAAAATTAAAATTCTTGATTAATTCACTTTTTAGTATTACAGCTAATGTTCTGTGCTTAAAGAAATACCGAGTGTTCTCCTACTCAAAACCCATCAGATTTCAGTGTGCCAAAAAGAGGCTCAAGGGCTGGAAAATAAGACCCCTACTTCATTTACGAGAAGTTTTTGTTCATTTCTGAAAACTTAACCTATCAGAGAGCCCACCTGGAAATATTTCAACTGTAGTTATATTTACATCTGCTTGTGAAACAAGTTAACACGTACCTACGGAAAACCTTGTTTTATGGAAAAATGCACTTTTCCCCAAAGCATGCACTGTTGATTTGAAACTAACTTTCTCAAGGAAAACATTTAGCTTTGGCATTTTATAACTATATCATATTCTCCCCCAAAACTAAATTTAAGAAGTATTTTTTTCTCAAGTGATACCAAATTTAGAATTAACTGCATTTGTGCATTTTGATACAATTATAAGCTATCTTCTTCACAGAATGTCTTCTCCTACATTCAAGAGATAACATAGAGTGAAAACCAAGAATTAAATAACCACTGAAATCGCAACCTCGTATTTTTCCTAAGCAGCACATACTTTAAAAAAATTTCTCATTGAGTTTAAAGTTTAAACCCGTACATTGCTTACCAAAACCCCAAACCTGTTACACTGCACAGTCAAGTCCCGGAATTTCTAGGTAACCTTTAGTATGCGGTCCCACAAATTAAGGAACTCCCTCCCAGAAAAGCTGTCACGGGGGAAATTTACATTTCCTCCACAGAAAAGTGAACGCTCACTCTCACCAGGCACTAGGAAAAGGGAAGAGGCACATTTAGCCAACGAAACTAAAAGTTATTTCTTCAAAATTCTCAAAGCGTCTTAAAAAACTTAATGGCCACTTCTGCCCTGCTCTCTGCCACATCCCGCCTTTGAGGCCCTGAGCTGCTGGCTGGGGCTGAACGGCGACACCGTGGGACTTTACCTCCCGTACCCGGAGCAAGGCGAAGAACCACAAAGAGCAGAACCCCCCAAAGCGCTTCAGAAACCGCGGAGAGGGCAGGGGACAAGAGCTGAGCCCCGACAGGGCACAGCCATCAGCCCGGGGAAGCCGCAGGGCCAGGAAGCACCGCTCACTCCTTTTCCCTCCCGCTGCCGCTCCCTCACCGCGCTCCCCGCGCTCCCGGTGCCGCTCACGCCGCCGCCTCCAAACAGCGCGGTCACGTGACCCGCGGGAGGGCGGGGCGGGAGCGCGCGCCCGCTTCGCGCTGCATCACGTGCTCCCGGGCGGGAGGAGGAGGAGAAGGGAGAGGAAGCGGCGTCACGCGCGCGCACCCGCCCGCAGGCCACGTGACTCCGTGACGCGCACGGCGCCCCCTCCCTCCCGGCGCGCGGGCCGGGTCCGAGGGGAGGCCCCTCCCCCGCAGCGAGGCGGCGCCGCCGACCCGGGAGCGGAGCAGGACGGGCCGCCGGGGCCGATGGCGAAGGACGAGCGGGGCCCGCGCGGACGGGTGACGGCGGGGGACGGGGCGGGCCGGGCGCGGCGGGGACCGGGGCGGGGGGCGGTGGCGGTACCGTTTTACTACCGCGAAACTGCCCCCACCGCCCGTCGCCGTCATGGCGACGGGGAGCGGCCGCCACGTGACCGGGGCGGGGGGCGGGAGGGGCGCCTCTGCCACGTGACCGCCGGGGACGCGCGGTGTCGGAGCCGCTCCCTTGTCACGTGGTGCGGGCCCCACCCCCCGGCGCCCCGCGGCCCGTTCCGGTCACGTGCCCGCCCCGCCCGCCCCATGGCCCCGGCGGCGGCCGCGGCCCGACCCCCGTAGCGCCGCTCGCACTCGGAGCAGCTCCCGGCGCATCTCGCACGGTAAGAGCCGCCGGCGCGGGGCGCGGGGGAACGGCGGTACCGGGCAGGCCCGGGCCCGATCCGCCTCACGGCCGCGCTGCCTCGGCGATCCGTCCCCCGGGGGCGGTGGGACCGCGTCGCGAGGGTGCCGCGGCGGCCTTTGGCCTCCCGCGCTTCCTCCCTGCCCGGCAGACGTGTGACGGTGGCCGGGCCGTAGCTGCGGTGAGGGAAGGGACGAAAGGGGAGGCGGCACCGCCGATCTGCGCTCCCCGGGGCCGCGGGGGGACATGGCAGCGCTGCGCCGGCGGCACCGCGGCCAGGGGCACCGGGCTTCGCCCCGGCGCTTGGCTCGGTGCGGGCGGCAGACAAAGGGGTGCCGTGGCAGCGCCTTCCCCGCTGCTGTCGGCGTCTGGCGGCCGGGCAGACCCCGCCGGGACCGCGCGGGTGTCCTCGGGCCCGTCTCGTGGCAGGGTGACATCCCTCCCGGAGCGTGGGTGATGTGGATCGGGGGAAGGCCGGGCTGGCCCCTCAGGACCGTGGATCCCCCGCGCCGTGCCTGGGACAAGCGGCACTGCTGCCACCTCTCCATCCCGCTGACAGATCGCTGCCGCTCCTCGGAGTGCTGCTCAGCTCGCTCCCGGAGCTGGCAGCGTCCCTGTGCCGCTGCGGGTCAGATTGGGCCATTGGCACGGATATTCCATGATTGTGCTGCTGCCTGCGGGGAGCGGAAGCCCAGCAGCAGTAAGGCCTGCATTGATCTGTCAGAGCTTGCCTGCCAGCCCGTGCCCACCCTGGCCAAGTCAGGATTATTAAAACGTGCAAACGTTTCCTTTATTTCTGTTCAGAACTCGACAAAATCATATGGGAAGAATGAAATGCTGGTAATGGAGAGTGTTCAGAACAGGTGTTGTAAAAAAGAGAGATGAGAGATGCTTGGTCTTAAAAGTGGTTAGGAAGATTCACTGCAATGGAGGAAGGATAGCTGTTGGAATTTGATGGTATTTCCAGAAGCTGTGTTTGCTCCTCCACAGAGCTGGGAGGGGAGGGCTTGTAGGTGGATAAGCACACAGAACATTTCTTTTGGTCTATGCTAACACTGAAGCTTCCTGATAGACCTTGCGCATTGTAAACTGCAGCTGAAATTAACATCCCCAAGACAAGTCTGATGACAAGTTGTACCTTATGGTCAGGGCTTCTCGTTGATCCAAGTGCTTTTAGAATTGTTGACCAAGCTCCATTGCTGGAGAATTTAAAATAAACTGTCTGACCTTCCTATTCTGGAAGACACTTGAACCAGCAGCTGAAGAACAAAATGCTGCAGCAGATTAAAATTGTCATTTAAAGCTGCAAAATGACAGCATTTCTCGGTATGCATGTGGCAATTCTTGCCCTGCACAGCAGCAGTGTCAGCATCCACAGTAGTGATTCCTGGAAACTTCAGATGTTAAATGTAGATGTTATGAGATTTGAGCAGACACAAGTACATCATTGATGGTTCTCACTGCTGCATAGTGAGCCTTACGTGTCCAAAAGAAAAAAAAAAAAGAAAAGGAACCTGAACTGGGTACTGTGTGTGCTTTGCTTAGCAAGGATGTAGCCTTCCCTGTAGGAGACAGGGAATCTTGAAGCAAGATTCCTATTTTAGAATTTTTCCTGTACTTCTTTTAACACAAAAGCCATTTTGTTTCCATTAGTGACAGACGGTAACCTTTCTAAATTCCTATTATTAATAGGGTTTTTTATCCTTTCTGATGTACTGTTCTAAAGACAGCTCAGGGTTTTCTCCATTTTGGGTAATGCTTACTGTGCTTGTGAGTTGTATCATCCCACTGCCACTGTAAATTACTGCAGGAAAAAGGAAGTACAGCAGTGACAGAAAGAAGAACAGCATGAGCCAGTGTGCTCACCCTCCCAGAGGGTGCAATGAGCCACTTGTGGGATAATTGTGCTCTCACAGATTGCATGCTGCAGGGTACTGGAATGGCTCTAAAGGAGAAGTTGGTAGGTGCTGATTCTTTGCTTCTGTAGTTTAAAGATTGAGTGTAGGTAGGTGAAACAGCATAGTAGAAAAGAAGAGGAACTGACATCAGAATGAGCCTGACTGTGGAAATGCTTTCCTTTTTCTTGCTGTTCTGTACAGGTGTAATTCCTTTGTATTCTGTGGCTTTGCCTCCATTGCATTGGATAGTAATGACCTTAAAGGACAATAAAGTAACAAAGAGAAAAACATCAAATCCCTAGTCTTGCACATGGTGAGGTTTCCAGTCTCTGAGTTTGTGGCCAGCTGCCTTTTTCCAGTAAGGATAAGGTGCTGATGAGACTGCAGACCTGCAACAGGAAACTACACAAAATGGTTGTGTGAATAGCACTGAAAGGGAATAATGCTGCTGGGAGACTGTAATGGATTATGCTAGGGAACAGTTCTGAAATCATGCCATGCAGTTTTCTTTGAGAAAGAAGTATTACCAAGGATGCTCTGAATGTGGCACAGCATGTTCTAGTGACTGCTGCAGTGGTGCTGATGTGAAACCCCACATTCAGCTCAGCATGACTGAACTCTTTGGAAACCTCTTGGGTAGCTGGAATGGTGAAAGACCAAAGTGTGAGTGCAGAGCCCTTTTGCCATTACATCTTTCCATCTACTGTGTTACTTAACTCATTTGCACGGGAGCTTGTAAGACTTGTACTGAAGAGAATGCTGTGCTACTGTCCAAATTGTCAGAATAAAATATGTTATCTTGCTGCTGGTTGGCATTTTGTTGTTTTTGGGGGGTTTTTTAAAAGATAAAAAAGAAGTATGTGAATTTAAATGCTTGTAACTACCATTTTGTGACACCTATTAGTAATGTGATAGCTGATGCAGGTTACAATCTGGACTTTGGTGTGGGTCCCAGCCAATATTACAGGTATTCTAAAGCACACAAAACATTCACATCAGCATTGGAAAAATATTATTTTGCATATCAGTAGTAAAGTTCATGATACACAGAATAGAGCAACTGGACATACTAAACTTTTTCAGCAAACTTACCAAAGATGTACATTTTTGGTAAGTGTACCAACAGTATGTTTGACAGAATGTCGTAATACTTGCGATATTCTTTATCTCTTGAAAAATTGAAGGCTGTAGGGTGAACCTGGAGAGAGCAATGATAGTGACTGCTGGGGAGAACAATGCAACAAGTATACAAAGGCTTGTTGGTTTGAGACTGCTGACAGAATTATTGTGCTGTAGTATGTGTAACATTAGTTCCTCAGACTTTGGAGGAGGAAATGGCCAGCTGCAGTCGAGTGTGCACAACATTGTTCAAGCCTTGAGCAAAACCCACCACACTAGGAATACCTGAGTCTTACTGGGCTACCTTATCTTTAGCACAGTGAACTGAAAATCCATAATTTTTCACATACCTTGTATCTTTCCCTTTTCTGAAATGACTTAGCATCTGCCATTCCCACTGAAGAAGGGAAATGCTGCCAATGCCAGAGGAGATTTGGAATTTGTCATTGCTTAGCTTCCGTATTCTTCGGAACTTGAAAAACCAGTAAAGGGACAGTGAAACAGGAAAATTTAGTTATCAGTTTAAATGTAAGATTTGTGGGTCTTTTACTGGATCAAAAGCAGTATCAGCAGTATAATTAGATGAATTATTTAGGTAGCTGGGAGTGTTGTTTAAATAAATTTGCTGATTGTACTGAAAGAGGGGAGCATGTTTATCTGAAACACTCCCAAAATTATATAGGCATTAATAAGTAAATGTGGGCTGTAATACTTTAGTATAGGTAGGAGTAGTGAAAGAGTTACAGCAAAAATAATTACAGCTGATCAGCTCAACTGTATGTTTTTAATAGCTCATTGTAGCCACAATGGCAACGTCATCTGAAGAAGTGTTGCTGATAGTGAAGAAGGTGCGTCAGAAGAAGCAGGATGGGGCCCTGTACCTGATGGCCGAACGCATCGCCTGGGCACCCGAGGGCAAGGACCGCTTCACCGTCAGCCACATGTATGCAGACATCAAATGTGAGTGAACACTGCTGCTGCAGTCAGCTCTACTGCCATGCATATGTACACAGCACACAGGGCTCACCTGCCATATAGTGCTAGGTATAGCTACCGCAGGAAGGTTGCAAGGGTCTGGAGTTCTGGCCAGGCCACTCTGTAGCAGCAGACATCAGGACTGCGGTAAAGTATCACCAGCTTAGGGATGCTACCACAGAACTTCTGTAGTCTTCCGATGTTTAACTTATGCTGCATTTACTAATAACTTTGATAAACTTCTGCAATAAATTGAACAGAAAAATAATCTATACCATATGCTTGTAAAGGGGAGGGTGGGAGGAGGATCAAGGAAGCCTGTAGGATTTTCAGTCTAACACAGAAACTATCTGGCATGTCATCTGTTTAACTCAGTATCTAAAGCTGTTTCGATTTTCATATAAAATGAACTCAGTTTTATTTTCATCCAACAGACCACAGCTTCAGAAGTGTCAGCTTCTGTAGTTTGGCCTAGCTGGTAACATTCCAAATAAGCATTTGCTGTTGCAATAGCAGAGTACTTGCAAGTCAAAACTAAACAGTAAATGTCTATAGCATGCTGCCTTTCTGGCTCCAATTAGTCCTCATATTTCATGTGCTCTAATGCCAAAGAACGAATAAAAAGTAAATTCTGTGCGTCACTTGGTAATGGTTTAGTGATTATTGCTGTTTGAAGTCAGATACAGGCACGCGGCATGATCAAAAGTGTGTGATGAATCAGAACTAAGATGATCTTTTCTTAAATATGAAAGTGGTAAGAAGTTTAAAAGTCCCAGTCACCTATAATAATCAACTTTTTGAAGGTTTTATTTAGCTATTAACGTACACTTAAGCAGCTTGTACTTTAAATATGTACATGTATAGGCATTGAAGTATTTTTAACTTAGATGAAAGATGTGCTTTTTTGTCATCTGAAATAAAAAAGGGTGAGATGTATTTGTAAATTTGTAATAGAGAAGGTGATTTAGTGTTGACGTCTGGTCCCTGTCTCCCACTTGCTTTAGAGAAAGGGCTGATACTCAAAGTTAGGTTAGTGCCATTTATGATGCTTCACTAAAGTCGCTATAGCACAACAGTCCATAAGCATAGGTGTCCCAGCCTCTGCTCCCTCTGGTTATGAGGATGGAAGCAGGAATTAGATTTTCTTTATGAGTCACGAAGGTGTAGTAGTACCTTGGAGGCATTGGTGATGGACTTGGGGAACATTTGTGACTAACCACTTAGCTCACCACTGGACACTGGGATCCAGATGTTACCCACCCTATCTCTGCTTTCCTACCACTGCCCTTCAGCAGGAGCTGGGCCAGCTGGAAAAACAAAAGGAGGTGCTTTTTAGTGGATCAGTTCCTTGGTTCAGCTTGCTGCACAAATACTAGCAATCATACAAGAAATGATGCAGGAAGAAGTGGAAAAGGGGAATGAGGTCACCTTTCCAGCAGCAGCCTGGATTGTTTCCAGGTTAAAGTGTCCAGGTGATGACAGCCTCATTTGCAGTAGTTTTCTAATGGATGCTGTGGGGAATGCAAAGATGAATCAGGACTCCTAGCAGGAGCTGAAGGATATTGAGCAACAGGCTGCTACTGTCTGTGTCTGGTATTTTGGAGTGAACAAGGTGCAGAGCTCAAACTAATTCAAGGGAAAGACTGACTGTTCCATTTTCACAGCTGCAATTCATATGCAGGATAATGGAATTTAATTGGATAATGAGAATAACTGCTTATAAGCAAACACTCTAGGGAAGACAGTTTCTTGTATAAGCTTACTGTCTGTCTCTGTGCAATCTAGGCCAGAAAATCAGTCCAGAAGGTAAAGCTAAAATTCAGCTGCAGCTGGTATTGCATGCAGGGGACACAACCAACTTCCACTTCTCCAATGAAAGCACAGCAGTGAAGGAGCGAGATGCGGTCAAGGATCTTCTTCAACAACTGTTGCCCAAGTTCAAAAGGAAAGCTAATAAAGAACTTGAGGAGAAGAACAGGTAAAGGAATAGCAGCCTAAAAGTCTGTTGGTTTTTTTCCTTCTGTCAGCTAACTATTGTGTATTTCTGTTAACAGTTGTTATTTCAACATCGTGAATGATACAGCATTTGTTTCCCTAGTAAAAATCTCCCTGCTTTCAATTTTGAGGCAGTTCCTTGAGACTTGCATAACTGTCACATGTTGAGACTACACTTGTGTGCTTAGTGACACGTTCTTGAGGTGTAAAGGCAGCCAGTCTGGCTGCCACCCGGTCTTTCTTATCCATAGCTATGAGAAGAGAGCACCCAACTGGCATTCTGTCTCTTTAGTCTTCTTAAATATGTATGTATCAGTTAGAAAAGCTGCTTGAAAGATTTTATTTTTTTCTTTTCCAGAAATTTTGTGGAGCCTGGTGATATTTTTTTCTCCCCATAGAGCCCCATTTGCCTTTCAAATCTTTCCTGATATTTTATAGACTACTAAATTGTTCAGTATTTTCATGCACTTGAGATGCTGCCGTTTGTTATTTGTTATACAGGATGTTTATTCTAAGAAATGTTTCGAGAAGATGTTGAAGACCTAAGTCCTTTTCCCAGATGGGCTCTTGAGATACATTTCCGTTCCTTTAAAATGTTTGTGTTAAACCAGTCCCTGTGGCCTCAGAGCTGTCTTCCCTGCATCTCCACTGATGAGTTTCACTTCATTCTCGTGTCTGCTGTGAATCCTGTGTCTAATGGCTTCCGTTTCCAAAGACTGCTCTAGCTCTGAACATAGTTAAGTTAAAGCTAGATTTTTCAAAACATGAGAGCATTGCCTCATGGCACAGACTGGATCTTAACCAGGAGATTTCCCAGCAGAAAGGCAAGAGCTCTTGTGCTGGAGCTGTGACACAGTCAGGATTAACTGGTTCCAGTACTGCAGCAGCCACTAGGGTCTGCAGCAGTGCAGCCTGCTTTGGCACTGTTCCCATACTCCTTGCTTTATGCTCTTTGCCTTATTTCAGACAATATTGGTGCTGAGAACACGGGCAGTCTTAGCTCTGAATCTTTGCCTCCTTAAATGGAGTTTTACAGCATCATACCATGAAATATCACGAGCTTTTCTAGTTACAGAAAAGCCAGAATCCCTGCACGTACTCAGTCATAGTTCATTCTCTTGATTAGAAGTCCAAGTCTGGTGATGGGGCTTCATTAGCTTAATTGCAACAGATACGGCAGAAAAGATGTAGCCTGTTGTGGAAGAGTGCAAAATTCAGAGTCCCCATGGCACTTCCTCCATTTATTGATATGTGGGAGGTGGGTATATACCAAAATTTCAAGCTTTAATGAAATAACCAGAATAACAGACTGCTTTCAGCTGTGCTAATTTGTAAGGATTGCCACTAATCCATACTTATGACAATGAGAAAAACTGGAGAAACCCTGGTGGTTAAAACATAATAGGGGTATCCTGCCACAAAGCTTTCATTTCCACCTCATCCTACTTTGTCCTTAGAGCAGCTGAAGGCTTTCATTCTGTCCAGATTGCAGTTTATCCATGTTCATCCCTAGACCATGTATCCATAAGACTCCTGATTTTTTTCCCTGATCAAGATCCTGACTGGTGAGGTTATTGGCAGGTTGTGAACACATATGCACACTTCCCTGAAAATAACCCAGTGGGTTTCTTACAAGGTACACAGCTGTAAAAACAGCTGCTTAAACATGAGTGAAGATTCAGGTGCATATTCTTTCCATTTTGGGTAGTGATACCTGATATGTGAATGATAACTTTTGTAGAGATTGCTCCCTGATGGAAATAGTGACATGGAATGTGTCTCACACTTGTGCTGTGTCTGATTAAGGGAGGAAGATCCTACTGTTACTACAGAAACATAAATGAACAACCATTGGGGTAATGTGTTTTAAGGGATCTTATCCCATACATATTTTGTGATTTATACTCTTGCACTAGAATAGATATCTGTAGCTACTGAATTTTAAGATCTTAAACTAAGAATTGGACAGCATGGAAATCTCCATTTTTTTTCTCCCCCATCGTACTTCTGTTATGGAACAGCAAGAATATTCATTGTGCTTTTACAAAAGTTCAGGAGATTCCAGTCCTGGTGTGCAAAGACACAAAAGCACCAAAGGGTATTTTAGGACAAGACATGAATCCCACATTAACTTTTTCTTAGGCATTACTGTTTTCTAACTTTCAGTGTTAACATCCATTTCTTAAGTCTTTTCAGACAAGCAGTGCTATTGGTTGTTTACACAGTCTTGTTAAGAAATGCACAGCATTTTGAAAGAAAAGTTGTTTTCTGTTCCTTTTGTGAACTTGTGTTAGTTGTGGAAATACTAGTGATTTATTCTGCAGTGTTTCAATTCTGTTCAATATATTCTTTTACCAGAATGCTGCAAGAAGATCCTGTTTTGTTTCAGCTCTATAAAGACCTCGTTGTGAGCCAAGTAATCAGTGCTGAAGAATTCTGGGCCAACCGTTTAAGCCTGAATGCAGGGGATAATTCTGCAGCACCTAATAAGCAGGATGTGGGCATCTCTGCAGCATTCCTGGTATGTTGAACCTTTAATTTACAGGATTTTAGAGCAGGCAAATTGGGGAAAGTGAGTTCTGCTCATGCACTTTATTCCCATATACATGAATGTTGTACTTTCCTGGTTCCTCAACATCTTTCTGCTATTCCAAGTGTAAAGGAGGAAAAAAAAGTTTCCTGCTAATCTGCAACCTCAAAATTTTGTCAGTTTAAGATGCCCAATTTGAACTTTAAATTGCTAATAGGCAGATAATATTTGTCCTGCTACTCTGCCTTCTGTAAAACGAGAGTCATGTGGATATATGGTCACTAGATTAAAGAGCATGAGCTCAATATATTGAAGAACATATCTGTGGCAGCATTGACATGCATAAATAAACCTTTCCACGTAAGGGTTTTATTCCCTTCCCAATTTTTTAACCCAATACATGCTTTCAGGTACTTAAAGAACAACTTATGTATTGAAAGCTCATTCTGTCTTTCTTTTTGTCTAACTTTCAGTTATTTTACCCATTTGTAGAAACGATGCTTCAGTAATTTCAGTGCAGTCTAAAAGTAATCTAGGTAAAACTTCAGATTCCTCACACAGAGAAATGTTTCTGCTTCTGGAGCAAAATTCACAGATAGGACTCTTTAGATGGAATCCCACTTCCACCTTTGTAATGACTGTGCACACAGTGGGTTTAGGAGGGAAAAAGGAGGTAGGAATTGTTTTCATTTAGCTGCTGTACAACCACTTGTTTTTTTCCTCTCCTTGGAAATACCTGAACCAGTTGCCAAACAAATTTGATTGCTCTGATTTCCTGTCTCCCATTATTCTTACACATTAATGTTAAAAAAAAGAAACCACACTGAAAAGTAAAACCCACCAAACCTTCAAAACTGCAGTATTCTTAAACTAACTGGTTATGTTTGCATCCTCTGCATTTGTGAAGAAGAAAATATCAGATATTTTTGTGTCCTAATTCAAATATCACTGGCTCTGCTCAGAATGAGTGTTTCCCTAGGAAGAAGGTGGTACAAAAGCTAGACTTGAGGTACACAGGAAAACGAGGGAAAGGCAGCAGCCTGTGCTATCATGTACTTTTCCTGTGAGACCTGGACAGAGCACTCGCCTCCTCCAGAGCTTCCTGAAGAGATCACTGAGATCTGAGTTCAAAGGTCTGACTAAGGCTAACCCTCAAGCTTTAAATTCAGTGTTACTGATCAGTTATACTAAGATGTTTCTAGCGTATAAGGGAATAAGGTGTAAGAGCCATAAATCCTTTTTTGTCGCTTCATTGTAACCACTGATTATTCACTAGCTGAATTGTTGAGTGAACAATAAAACATGAGGCATATACTTACTTTTACTTCGAAACAAGGATAAGCATAAATTAATTAGGCATACCTTGTTTTGACCAACTGAGTGTTCTTTGCTTTCTAAAGCCTGCAGTCTGCTTGTTAAATCATCCCTTAAGTGGCAAGTATAATAAAGTAATTCGCATTTGCTCATTCATTCCTCATTCTAAAATACCTGTGTACAATCAAATATGCCATGGATTACTGGAGGAAGATTATTTTACCTGCAGCAGACCTTGCTTGCAAGATGCCAGTTCTTTTCCTTCTCCAGTTAGAGAAAGCATCCAGACATGACTGTTTTTTCCCCCGTGTGCTTTTTCCTCAGGCTGATGTTCGGCCTCAGACAGATGGCTGCAACGGGCTGAGGTACAACTTGACTTCAGATATTATTGAATCCATATTTCGGACATACCCTGCAGGTAAGAGCACTGTATTACATACCAAACACCTCCATTTAAGATTGGTCTTTTTACTGTCTTACTGTAGAAAGACTAAAATGTTAGTCTGAGCCTGGAAGTATTAGAGACCATATCTTCTAGTCTTCTGGATAATTTTCCCTGCTTCATTAGAGGGATGGGAGGAAGCATATTCATATGTTTCATAAATGCATAAAATACACTTTTGAAATGGAAACTTGATTTTATTAAATAAAAACATGTCAACATGTTTTTGTCAAATGCTGACTTTTTGTTTTTTAAATTTTGGGTAAATGTTTGATTCCCATGATACTCTCCTACTCAGTGTTCCAATTAATTGTTATTTTTCATGAAATCACCTTTGGGAGGAAAATAACCTGATTTCCATCATTTCCCATGCACTGTAATGAACACTGACACTGATTCATTTTGGCCCTTGGTGTGGGGGCAGTTCAAGAATATTCAGGTCACTGTTACATGCACTTTTCAAAGCTTTACAGGCATAAATGAGTACCTGTTTGCTCATGCTTAACTACTGCAGTCCCTTCCATTTAACAGGAATGGATGGGGGCAGCCAGAAAGCAAGGAAGCCATCAAGGAAATGTTGACATAAAATACCATGTTAAGATTTGTGGAACAGTTTGTAATTGTTCTGGGTTTTGTTCACAGTAAAAATGAAATATGCAGAGAATGTTCCACATAACATGACCGAGAGGGAATTCTGGACACGATTTTTTCAGTCTCATTATTTTCATCGGGACAGGCTCAATACAGGCTCAAAGGACCTTTTTGCAGAATGTGCCAAACTGGATGAGAAAGGTAAGCTGGTTGTCTCTGAAAGCTACAGATGGTCATGGAAAGTTAGCTACAGCTTTGCCATTCTAAGCATGTTTCATGGTGAGAGCATTTCTTGGAATAAATTAGCCTTTGGAAAGTGGCAGCACTAGAAGTAAGCTTTACTGCAAATTCCATAGTATGCCATCCTGGTATATTGATTATGTGCCATCAGTTACTATAGAATAATTTTGTGTACACAATAGGTTTTGTTTTGTGGTATGTGCAAAATTTGCAACAAGTACAGCTTTGGTTATAGATGGAGTTTTAGTAAATGAGATTCCTGTTAGTCTAGATTTTCCAGAGGAGTTGCCATCCTTGTTCTCTGCCAGTCTTTTTAATCTAAAATTCTAAAATATTATCTGACCCAAGTTTTTTATGAACTTTTGAGATAAGTTTGTGATGATACAGAAATGCGGGGAGTTGGGATCACTTACCACCATTGCATAATATGTATTTGGCTAATGAAAGATTTCTATTAGGAATGCAAAACCCTTCACAAGTCAGAGCTATCACCAGATATAAACTGTCATACTACACAGGCAGGGCAGCAGAACAGTGCCAAAATTAGAAGAAACACAATTTTGGCTTTTCAGTTCTCACTACTATAACTGCATCTCAATTTATTTTTTAATCAGTGTTCAGTGATGGGTAGAAGTTGGTGAAAACTAGGCTAATTAGTAGGAGGATGTTTCAGAATAACTTCCCACAATTACTGCTTACTTTAAACGGAACTTTAAAAAGGGTTTAAAGTTTCAGTCCCAGTGTTATTTGGGCCTGTGCAGAACCTTTGTCTTTTTTTAAAGATTAAATATAACCTAATGATCCCATCGTTTTTCTATTTGTTTAGATACAGTTTTTCATGATTTTTAAAATTTGTTTCACACAGGATTAAAAGCAATGGTGTCTCAAGGAGTGAAAAACCCCCTGATAGATTTAACAGCTTTGGAAGATAAAACATTAGATGAAGTAAGTACTAGGGGAAAAAAATCAGAAAAACCAGAAATCCAGAAGAAAACCATACATCTTCCTTAGTTACATTTAAGTGGATCCTTCTTTTAAAACCACTACAAATGCTAATTCTAAAACAAATCCCTTGCTAGGTAGTTGCACTGGCTGTGTACTCAACATTCCTGCTGTTGTGTGTGTGTAGGGAAATGGAGACTGTGCCCATGGACCTGTGTGGTCACATCTGCCTTGGTGTGCAGGGTGTAAATACAGGGCTTCCATTTTTTAAAGAATTATTCTTTCATGTGGGTTTTTTGTCTAAAGTGAACTCTCTGGTTTTTTCTCTACCTTTTAGAATCTGTGACAATGTACAGAAGAGTAGCACAAAACAGGAAAAAGTCTTTGATTTGCTCCTACTTTGAACATTGCTACTTGATTCGGCCTAACTGAAGGACACCTTATACAGTGTTCTTTGTTTAGCTTCAAATACCTTTTCTTGCTAAAATTAGGACTAACTTGAACTGTTACCTGCCTCCAAGAACAATTTAAAACAGTTCATTTCAATGGTGTACCATAATGTAAAGTAACTTAGAGATGTGCTTTTCTGCAGTTGATTTAACTGAAATTGTTCAGTTGTGGTTAATAATGAAGCTGCATTTTTAAGTTTTGTGGTGGTGTTTTTTGGATTTTCTTTTTTCATTTTCTTTTTATGGGAGTTGTCCATAGCTAGCAGTCTGAAACTGGACCATGCATGAGTTAGGATAGGTGTGTTTGAAGTGCTCTGCAAACTGCCTTGATTTGCTTTTGAGGCTGGTTAACAGCAAGCATGAAACTGCCCATGGGCTGAAGTGCTACCTGGCAAGTGGGGACCTCTGCCAGCATTTTAGGGCTTGAAGCTTTTTGAATTTTCTAGTGGTATCACGTTGTCCTGACAGGTATATTTTAGCCTGCAGGCTGCTGATGTCCCACTAGATGTTAAAAAGCAGTCAGTAAAACAATTGCTGTCTTTTCCTTGCCATCAACCCCTGTTCTCCACAGGTGATCTTTGATGTTTTTTAAGCTAGTTCTGTTTTTACTTATATCATGGTCTAATAAAATTACCTGTATAAGACTTGTCACCTTCTCTCTGACACCTCTAAATTGCCAAGTGTTAGCAGAATAAAATAGTCACTGGAGATTTTTCCAAGTACATAAGGAGATGATGGGACAAAGGTAGGAAAATGATGCTCTGGATGATGATGCAGAGGAGGAGGTGGTTTCCTGGCTCAGGGGAAAACAGAATTGTCCTGCTGCTCTGGGGACAGGAGGGAATCACTGTTGTTTTCTTTGTAGGGCTATGGTGTTGCTTCTGTGGCCTCTACATCAAATGCCTCCAAGTCTGCTAGAGAAAGTAGCAATGCTGCCATCATAAAACGCTTTAATCATCATAGTGCCATGGTCCTTGCAGCTGGCCTCAGGAAACAGTAAGTTCCAGTGTTGTGTAAAAGATTTTTGGAGTAAATTTTGAAGAATTTCCAAAACCAAAGCACATCTTCGGTTATCCATACAACCTTTTCTTTTCATTTTTTATGAATGAATTATTTTCCTCTAAAAATGAAAATTCCTTTAGATTTCATTTTACTTTACAGAAGTTTTTCAGAGCTGTTTGAAATGATGACTGCTATTTTTAACTGAGTTATCATATAAAGCAGATTAAAAAGGAAACAATGTGTCCATCTTAGATGTCTAGCCCTGGTGAAGGCTGCAGAAGTAGTGTTCTGTGTGCTGTGTGGAGGTGAGGTCCGGTGCAGGGAGTTGCTATTTCCTGCCTTCCAGGAGCAGATCTGCTGGGGCTTCCTGCAGTGTGGCGCAGGTGGATCAGATGAAAGACTCCTCAGGTGCAGTACCTGCCCTTGAGCAAAAACACCCGTCAGGTCACCTGCTCTACATCTGCTTTATGGACAACCAGCAAGGATTACCACTCTACCCAAATCCTACAGCCTTTAACTGGGAGAGATCTTAGTTAATACTGCCTTTGGTTTAGTTGGGCTCCCTCACATTGTTCTTCTGTTTTGCACAAATTGAACACTGCACCTTAAGCAATCTCCTCTGGGCAAAGTGTGTTTCTGTTTCTCAGTTCAGAAAGGGACAACAGGATAGGTCTCCTGGAACAGTGGTATCACAGGGCTCCCAGAGCTGTGCTAATACCTGGTTGCATAACTGTGTATACACAGTGTTTCTAATTTAGCCATGATTTTGCTTGTCCCACATGCACTGTTGGCATGCTGCTATTTCTGAAGAGAGGGACCAGCACCTTTAATTTCCCCCATGACAAACAGGGTTAATGTGAGGAGTTGGTTCCTTCTGTCTACATCAACTGCTAGAAATTAAGACATAAGGGGGAAAAAAGTATGTGAATGTGCATATAAAGTTGTTGAAACAGATGTATTTACTTTGTCTCTAGCTTGTATCTTAAGTTTCCTGTGAGGTGAATTCTTCTTAATGCTGTTTCTCTATTTCAAGAGAAGCACAAAATGACCATTACAGTGAGACCAGCAGTACGGATGGAAACTCCAGGGATTCAGATTTCTTTCAGCCACCACTGAAAAAGGTATAAAGTTAGCTGATGTGATTCTAACTGAATGGAACTGGAAGCCTTGTCTCTCAAAAAATCGCTGAAAGTTCCTTACTTGTTTTATGACACATCTGAAGTGAAACTTTTTCAGCCTTGTTTAGAAGTATATAGAATAACAACCTGACAGCCTGTAAGAAGCCTTGTTACCTCTGTTAGTAAATGCAAAAAAGTATTGTACTGTTGAAGTAGTGTACTGTTTATCTCGTCAGTGGTGCCCAATGAAAGTAAAATATTCTAAGATGCTTCAGATTGGACTAAGAAATTTGGTTCTTTCCATTTGCTGCAGTTCTATTTTCAGGCCCCTTCAAATTGTTTTTTTCTTTCAAATGCCTGAAAACTTCTAGAGAACATCCATCAGAAAAGGATATTGGTGTTCAAGCACCAATATTAACCTGTCAAGTGTGTTGTTTGTAGAGAGGATGATGAAACTGGAACATGACAGCCTTCATCTTAGTCAGAAGCTGAAGTGAGGCTGAACTGAGACTGCAGGGACACCTGCTGCAATGAAAGGGCAACAACCTGGTCTGGACTAACCAGAGCAGCTCACAAAGTGGAAGAGAGTATTGTAATTGCTATAAAACTGAATTGGATATTCTTCCTGGAACTGACAGCCTAAACAGAAAACTTAGAGAGACTCAAAACTTGGCTATATTGTGAGAAAACCTTGTAGAATACATGCGTTGTTAAATGTTGCAGTAGTCTTTGACTTTCCTCAAAAGCTGCAAGTTCTACTGAGCAGAAAATTATATAGCAGGACTAGAAGAAATGTGATGAAAAGGGGAGTGAAAGAGTAGCAGGAGAATAGGAGACTTCAAAAACAGTTTTCTAGTTGTACAAAGTCTGATATTACTGTGCTGTTACCTCTCACTGCTAATAGTCCACAGCTCTGCTGTCACCAGGGGGTAATTACTGTGGTTTTAGTCTTGGACTCCTATACACTAGCCATTAAATCATTAGTATTTCTGCTAATCTGGAGTTAGATACACATAAATAGGAAGCACAAATGATTATCTATGTACACTCCTTGGAAGTGGCAGGGACAGCCTAGTTTTAGCCAGAAGCTGGAGAAAAAGCAATGGTGCCAAGACTTCCAAAATGGCCCATCCTGAACAACATTGGGCATCACTCCCTCTGGAGGATAGGCATGAGTCATTCCATACCTGGGTTTTCTTTAAGGTTTTTGTAACCCTTCAGCTCAAACTTGGTGCACCAGAAGAAAGTACTGCATGTATGGACTTGTGTCTTCATTAGTAACGTGCATCATTATTTGGCTCATTTTAGGTGAAACTGCAGGAGGCTATTGAATATGAAGATTTATCAAAGAATAATAGCATTAAAACCATTGCACTAAATTTAAAGAAGTCTGATAGGTAAGTTAAAACAATGCACAGCTATTTCAGCAGAGCTAGTTTATCAGGGGTCTCATCACAGCCCACACAGGACCAGCTGATTTAGTCCCTAGTGTGCTACACTCAAGTGTGCTACAGCTATGTTTAGAAACCTAACATGAGCTTTTGCATCAACCGGTTTCCCTTTTAAATTTGTAGTTTTAGTTCTCAAAGTGATTTGGGTAAGAAGGGACATCTGGAGATCATCTAGTCCAACGCCCCTGCTAAATTCCATCTTACTTTTCAGAAGGTTGAGTCTCTGTAAGCCAACCTGAATGACCTTGCTGTGTAATTTCAGTGAAAGCCTAACAGACCTCTGTTCACAGTTCAGCACATCGTTGCAGCTTTCATTGGAAAAATGTGTAACGTATGAAAATACGTGGAATTCCAAGAAAAATCCACCCCCAGGCTGTTACCAGGCAACAAGTGCAGTTGAGATAGTTTGGACTGCTCACTGGTCTAGGATTTTTCTAGTAGTAGTCCTCTTGTTTCTAGACTCTTTAGTTTGAGAACCATAGATGTAACATCAGAAAAGGAACGATATCACCAGAAAGAGAACAGTTCCACATGTGCACCTAACTTCATTTAGCTTAGTTTCAGTTGAAGGTGGTGTGAATTTCTCCTTTCTAATGATATTTCCAGAATTTGGTGGCAGGGGTACCTTTTCATTGGCAAAATGGTCACAGATTCAGCAATAGAATCTTATTTGCTGCCATACCATCCCTGACCCAACCTCTTCCCGTGTGGCAATATATTGGACTTTATCAGTAAATAGTGTCAACAATTGCAAAACATCTAAAATTAGGAACATTAGAAGAACTGTCCAGGAGTTTGCTCTCTTGCTTTACCAACACTCTTACTAATAATACTTTTCCCTTTTCTCACCTTACAGGTATTACCATGGTCCAACTCCAATTCAATCACAGCAATATGCAACCAGTCAGGATATAATTAATTCATTTCATAGTATTAGACAAGAAATGGAAGCATATGTACCCAAACTAACTCAGGTATGGAAGTATATTTTAAAAATGCCCCTCTTGATCTTAGCTTAGCATGTTGCTTTCTATAGAGTTTTGTGTCTCATGTCTACTGAAATTCTAATTTTTCAGGGTAAACTTAAATAATCTCCAATTTCTGTTAACTGATTTATTTTACAGGTTTAGGTGATATATTTTGAGCTGTTATGTTTAAAATCTACACAATAGGAAACTGAGTCATTGCTGAGGCTCAGTTACATTCTTCTGTTCCTGCTTTCTTTTGACCAAATGGTAAAGGTATAAGGTAGTAAAAGCAGGACAGTCATGCACAGGCCAGTGTATTGATCCCACCCTGAGAAGTTTAGGAGGTTACAGTGAGCAAGTTTTAACTGAGCAAGTTTTGCTCCTAAATGCACTTAGGCTGTCAGTCTGCTGTGGGCTGCTCAGCAGCTCTGTGCTGGCACCTGGAGGGCAGCGGAGTCTGGTGGCTTACCTCCCCAGCCAGCTTCTGAACTTAACTGTTTGTAAACCTAGTTTGGCCCTAAGTAAAGCAGCCACAATTCTGCTACACTTCTGCATAGTAATTCTCTGTCTTATTTCAGAGTAAGTGCACAACCAGTTCAAGGTCTAGGTAGAGAAAAGGTTATAATTAATTGGAGAGTTTTCACAGCAAACAAGCTATAGAGCTTAAAGGCACTCTGACTAATTCCAGAGAAGAGCAGAAACTAAACTTCCATGTATGTGTTCAACTATTCTTGTTTTTAAAGGAATTTACTAGAAAAAGTGACCTGAAATATTTGTTCCCTTTCTGTCCAGGTTCTTTCAAGTGGTGATGCTGCCAGCACTATTGCAGTCCTGTCACCTGGAGGAGCACTTATGCAAGGTGGAACACAGCAAGCCATAAACCGTAAGGATTTGGGATGTCTAATGCTTTAATCACGTCCTGTTACATTGCACAGCACAAGCTGGCTTGCTGTTTCATCTCTCCCTTAGAATATGTTACAGTAATAAAGGAAAGTATGGAAACATGTAGCTGGAGTAGTACTGGGTTACAGCAACAAAAGAAAAGCCACACCAAGGGGGTGGTCATGGCTACAGGGGTGCTGAGGCAAGTGAAGGAGAGAATATTTTACACAGCAAGTAATGAAAGAAACACCTGATAGATACCAAATTGTCTTACAGATACAGGGTTTTACTTGTTCAGCATTTCTGATTTTTTATTTCCTGGATTGTAGAATAGAACATACTCTGTGGAAACTTTTAAGGAAGCAAAGCCTAGATAATTGTCTGAAACAAAGTTTTTTGCAGCCTGCATTTAAGATCAACGGTTTGCTGTGAAAAAAGGCAACTTGTACACTGCAAGGGCAAATCAGACAGCCTCTCCTCACACCTCCAGCCAACCAGCACTTTCCCTGTCGTCACGTTGCTGCCAGTTTGAGCTCTTGTTCTCTTTATTCTCACAGCAGATGAATCTCTGTTTTCAGGATTTATTACAGTTTTTCAGTTTATCTTGTGTTGCTTGGTCTGAAAAGCAGCAGAAAGTAATTCAGACAACTGAAAAAGCAAGTATGAGTTCTTTATGGTACTGAAAGAAAAGGAATCAGCAAGCAGTGGTGAGGCTTTCTTATCCATCCTGGTTGACATATTGTGTGCTGCACTTCACTTCTTTGAGCCTGACCACCACGTTTTTAACAGCCTCATCCTGAAATTTGATATTCACTGTTCAGTTCACTGTGCTCATCCTCAGTGACTACTTGTACTTATTGTTTGGGTTTTTACAGTTGTGGCTCGTTCCTTTTTCTTGAACCCTCTCACCCTTTTTTGTTTAAGAGTGCCTGGGACACAGTTCTTTTTTCCTGTCTGGATTTTTCATCTTCCACATGCTGTAACTATATTGCCAACATAAGATAGAGGGAAAAACCTTGAAGTACACACCAGAGAGTTCGTGAGGACAACACAGTGCTGGTGCCAGCAGCAGCACTGCCACACTGTTAAAACAATACAAATATACTGCTCCTAATCCTGGATTAGGTTTGGTGTCCATTCTTTGTCTGGCATGGATCTCCCTAAATAATATACAAGCTTCCAAGTATAGAGCCATAAATAGCAGCTGACCTGATCTAACAGCTGCTGATAGTCTTGATCTAATTGCTGCTGAGGTGTGAGGCACACCTCAGTGTTCCCTCCCAGCCAGTCTCTCTGTGACTGTAGTGGAAGTGTACATTGCTGAGCTCCTTCCTTAGCCTTAGTTCTCATTTTTCATATGATCGTTTGAGTGATGTGAAAAAACCCTTTTTCCTGTTGCAGAGATGGTGCCAAATGACATTCAGTCTGAACTAAAACACTTGTACGTGGCAGTAGGGGAACTGCTACGACACTTCTGGTCCTGCTTCCCTGTTAACACGCCATTCCTAGAAGAAAAGGTAAGGCAGAGCTTCCTCTTAAGGCCTGCTTATGATGTGGTTTAGAATGGCTGTCATGACTGAAGTATAGAAGTTTACATGCCTCAAATCAGTACAGCACTTACTTATCCCTAGAACTGAAAGTCACAAAATAACATGAAACCTTATTTTTTTTTCAGCAGTTCTGCTGGTACTGTTAATTAAAATCATCCTTGTCCCTGCCTCCCTGTTAGCTCCCTTCAGGAGGAATAGTTGTTAGCCAGTTTCAAACAGAATGGGCAGCTCTATTGCAGCTGCAGGGTTCTCATTCCAGTTTAAAACACAAAAACTAAAGCTTCCCTTCCTGAGATCCAAGAAGTAATCTCCGCAGTAACAGTACAAGCAAGTTTCCCTTATTCTTCTATCCATTGTAAAAATCACTGTCATACCTTCAGAACACACACTGCTTTTGAGAACTAAGTTGTCTTCAAGGACAGATGTTTGTCTACAGCCAGGTCTATGATTGTAACTATTTTTCTGTTGCTTTTGACCTCAGGTGGATAACAAAGTTAAAAATTTGCATTCAGATACATTCATATGTCTGCTGCAAAACATAGCCTGAAAATCCAGTGTTTGCTTGAAGCAAAAAACTATTTTGTGAATATCTTGCATCTATCTGTAGTGTTTATTAAGGAAGTAATAATCAGAGTGGCACACTGCACTTACCTCAAAAATAAATACAGAGAAGTGTTAGAGACTGATATTTAAATAACTTTCCTTCCTCGAACTACACAAACGTGAAGTAGCCCCCAGAAATAGTTATAAGGTGTTTAGTTGGAGAACAGTTTGTTAAAGGAAATGAAACTTCTGTCCTACTATAATTCTTCAGTATTGTAATACTGGTTTCTGTCTCTCTCAGGTTGTGAAAATGAGGAGCAACTTGGAAAGATTTCAGGTTACAAAGCTCTGCCCATTCCAAGAAAAGATTCGGAGACAGTATTTAAGCACAAATGTAAGGGGAAAGTGCTGTTTAATCGTGTGGGTGCATCTTAATCATTTCAGTCTTAACTATGAGAGGATGATTGCTTTGTTACTTCTTATCCTAGGGCATTTAATTTTTTTGTTGACGAAATGGACAGAGGGGAAATTCGGTACCCAGTTAAGCAGTTATCTCACCCTGTCCAACTTGCTGAGTGATGCCAGCAACTAACAAGGACTGTAACTTGAAATTACCTGATAGAACAGAAAGGGGAGGTCACATCTCATTTTTCACTTCCACCGTGAAGTAGAACTGGAGCAACTTCAGAACTCTCTCACCCGTCAGATTTGAAGTGGTCACAGACTAAAGACAGCACAATGGGGTGTCACTTCCCACGACCTTTCAGTTCATCAGTTCTCTGCACAGCTCCCTCTATGGAGATTTTGCAACAGAGCCTCAAGGTCCTTTCTCTGATTTTAGCAAGATTACTTGTAGTGAATAAAAGCAAGAATGCACATGGAAGGGAGGGAAAGGGATCTATTTTCTAGCAGCTGGGACAATGTTTTCTCCCTTTTCCTGTTTCAGTTGATAAGTCATATAGAAGAGATGCTGCAGACAGCCTACAATAAGTTCCACACGTGGCAGTCACGGCGCATGCTGAAGAAGACGTGAGGGCACATCCTGTACAGGTCTGAGAGCAAAGCCTGCAATAGGGTAGGACTACAGCCTAGGTATGTGCAGATCTTAGAGTTGTTGCAGGAAGACCTGCAAGCTGTGGACTTCTGGAAACAATGCTAACTGAACTTGCACATTTTTGAAAAAGAACTGAGATTAAACTTGAAAACCGGGGAGAAAAACAAGGAAGAACCAAAACAGAAGAGCTGAGGTGCAAAAATATTTAAAAGACACTGTTTACTGCAGTTACTCAGGAACTGCTTTTGATTTGCATAAAGAGCTGCTTTCAGAAATAAAAAATTTAAAGAGGGTGTATTAATAAAATTTGTTTTTCTGTCTAATTTTTTTTTAAGAAGTGTATGGCACAGGGTAGATCTCAAAAATTTTTCTTCACTGGATTCTGACATTTTCTTGAATTCTGTTTGTACTTTCTGCAACAGTTTAACAATGATGTTTTAGAACATAGCTGAGACTGTTTTTGCTTCAAACATCTGGGAGAGTATAGCTGTCAGAAGACAAGCTCCTGCCATTTGTTTCCCCACCAATTGGAAGCAAGAGACATTGCACTGAAAGCTGTTCATGGTCTGGAGTCCCTAAAGGTACACAGGGGCAAACTTTTGCCTGAAGTCTTCGATTTTTATGCAAAAATTTTTCAGCCATCAGTTTTGCATGTTTCCTTTTGAGTGCAAGTGTGTGCTACTGCAATCTTTTTTTTTTTTTTTATGGTGGCATTTGTTCTGAGGAGAGAATGCATTTTTAAAAATGAAATTAAATAAAGTTTCTTACAAAAGAAGTCATTTATTTTCAATTGTTAGGCATTTTTATTTCTTCTCCTAAATCTCTTTTCCTTCACTCTTCCCTTTTAACTATTATACTGTTTTTGGCGAATTGATAATCATTGCAAAGAGAAAAATGTGTTACTTACAGTGTCCATAGGTATTGGGAATCTGTGCCATACTTTGTTCTAAATAGAATCAGTTCACAGTTTCAGACCAACATGTCTTGTATGAAATGTGACTTAAATGCAAAGTAACCCCCTTTTCTAGAATATATGCAGTTTATGACAACCTTGTATTTTTTTGTCACTTTGACTGGACGAAAGCCCAGCATGGGCTACTGAACTTTTTTACTTGAGATTAAATGTGACTGTTAAAGATGCATCTACTACAAAGACAAATCAGACTGACAATATGTATTCCAAGCAAGCACAGCAGTGTTCAATGCAGCAGAAGAAATTCCCCAAACCTGCATGATGGCTTAATACTACATTTTGGTATGATGCTAAAACGTGATAGTATGATGTTGGATGGATGATTCTTGAAAAATCCTACAGCAGAAAAGATGTATTGGTGTAGCCAAGTGGGTGCTTGTTCTGTGCTGCTGCTCTGTTTATGCAAGAGGGGTTTTCCTTAAACTGGTGTGTGGAAGTCGGCAGCTTCTTTTGACCCTTTTCTTTCAGATTTTTGTATTATGCTGCAACATTTTGGTAAAAGCTGAGTTTCAGTTAAGCATCACTGTCTGCACCAAAGTCCTGCTCAGAAATGTGTGCATATTGTTCAGCCTCATTCCCTGTCTGCTGTTGCAGATACGTGCATGATCCCTGCTCTCCACTGTCTGTGTGGTTCTGCTACAAGAAATGACTGGGCTCAACCAGAGATGCCCACTGGTCTTGACAGGGTGAAAATATCATTGGGAATACACACATGTACCACAGCATTTGGGGGATGAGGTACACATCTTGTCAAGAGTTACCTCTTGTGACAACTAAACTTTCTCTAAAATTTAGGCTTAGAGTGTGGCTTTATGCAGCCAAATCCCCTTGTAAGTGCAGGCAGCTCCCAGAAAAAAAAGGTAGTTTTGTTCTCCCCCAATCCAAAGCATTTGGTTAAGCAATTCTGGGGCCAAATTCCAACTGTTCCTTGAAAGCTAACACACCTTGCATCATATCAGAGGGCTAAGGTCAAGGAAACAGGTCTGATTTACATTCTAACTGTGCCTGAAGCTATGAACACATTTAAGTATGAGACTGCACTGAGACTTCATTTTAAATATCTTTAAAGAGTTTTGAATATGGAACTAATTCAACTTTAATTGGAATGTATTTTTTATTCCTGGAAAGACTGAGCAAAATGGTTAACATGGTGAAAAAGCATTAGTGCATCACAAGAACATTTTACAGCTCTAGAGACTGATGTTTATAACCATTTTGGGGATGGTGTTGCAATAGCTTTAAGTTATTATAATGATATCAGGCTATCATGACCAGAACTAGGGGGAGGAAGACTATGACACTAAATCCAACAGTTTTGCCTAGAGACTGTACAGGCAAGGCTGCTATGCACTTCATATTGCTTTTTCAGGTATTGTGGCAATAAGGCACAGGCCCCTCCTCAAGTAAAGGGAGGTTAACTAAATATTATTTCTACATTGTGTTCCCCTTTTCTGTAGCATGGTCCAAAACTCAGATTCATTCCTTAAGTTTTGAAACTGAATCATCATGCATTATATTACTATTGGAATCTTTATACTGACTTGTATTTTTAATGAGAATTCATAAAACTTGTATCATTGGCATTGATCTAAGATTTGTAGAATAAACCCTACTGAATTCTGAAGTGAAGTCTTCTCTAATGCTTAGGCTGTGTTTTCTGATTGAGTTAAATCCCTAACAGGCTCTATTGAGGTCTAAATTGGGAAAATTGTGTGTAACTCGCTCAGCTGCCCCTTGGTGCCAATAGGTCAGCAGCAAATGGGTTACAATATAATTTCTGTCAATTGTTCCATTTTCAGGATTTGAAAACTTCTACTGTTGCACAAGGAATCTACACCATTACTAGTGCTTCTGTCCTTCTGTTCCCTGTCATATAAAAGCCACTTGAGGTCTCCAGGGATTAGTCGTCTGCTTGTTCCATATATTGATGCAGCAGCTGTTGGTTCAGGAGAGCTGCACAGGAGCTTTGTCAGTCACTAATCCAAGGTTTGCTAGTAATGGAGAAGAGATAATGCAGATACCAGCCTGTGCATTTCAGCAGATGAAGATATTTAGATGTACCACAAAAAAAGCTGGGCTAATTCTCTCCCAAGAGCTCTACCCCAGTCAGGGACAGGAGGTGACAGCCTTCCACTGCAGCCACTCTACAAGTAGCTTCTTACATGCTCATGGGGTAGCTCTCAAGACTATTACCTGCAGCTTCCTAACATGGCAAAGATCTTACCAAGGCCCTGTTGTCCTTTTCCAGATGGATGAGTTTCTCCACCACTCTCTGCTTAAGTTTTTTTTAGAGCTACAACTATTTTTCCTTATTTATGCTCTAAGTACCCCCTTACAACTTCTAGGAGGTGGTATCAGCTAGAAAACTTTCCTTATCCTGTGGCTTTGGAGTCTTTGTACTGCAAGAGTTTCAGTGTAAGCCATGATATTCTGAAGTTGTTTCCGTGCTCCCCCTTGCCCTGCAAGGAACTGGAGCTCGATTCAAGTGGGACACAGCAACTTATTGAATAGCAATCAGACATCACTGGTGATCCTAACACTGATCCTCAGTAAACCCAGTGACAGACATGTTCCTACGGCAGAGCTCAAAAGCCTTGGGAACCACAAAATTACCTAACCCGATCTCCCACATGTTTTTCAGGATACTGCATCTCCTCTGAGCTCTCTGAGCAGATCATCTCCCCAAAAGATAGCCAAGCCCTTGTCTGTCTGCTGACAGCAAGGGACTTTGTTAACAGCCAAGATGAAAGGTGCTTTGTGAGGGCTCTTTTGGGGTGGAAGGGACCAAACCCAGGGGTGCAAGATGCAGCCAGCACAGCTGACCTGGCTGAAGGAGCCGGACCAGAGCCCAGCCACCCTCTGGGCACTCCTGTGCCCAGCCCTGGGCAGTGAGCACCCCACAGACCCCTGGTACCCCCAGGGAGGAAGCTCTCTACACTTGTACCCTGCTCCCCACAGCACACACCGTGCCAGTTCTCTTTTGTGCTGCTCTCCAGGCAGCTTTGGGCTCACAGCTGGGTGGCAAAGTGCCACCACAGTGATGGGAAAAGTGCCTTCAGGAATGCAATCCTTGCTGGCACTTACCCAGCCACATGCTCTCAGCTGCTGTGTTTCCACCCCTCCATTTCCATCCCCTCCAAGACTTGACAGCCCTCTGGTCTTCCTCTCTGCGTAAAATCCCATATACCCTTCACTGTGGAAAAGCCAAAATACTGCAGTAGTTCAGGTGTCAGCATATCCACAGGAAAAAATGTCCTGGACTTAGACTCTGTCCTCCCTGCATCCTAAGGTCCTGTTGCTTTATTATCTAACTTACAGCCCTCACAAACCGTAAGTTAAATCTGAATCTGCTGAAGGCAGCTCCCCCCAAATACCCATAAACCTGGACAGTTTTGTTCTCTAGAGTATCACCTTCCCCACAGCCCCACTCCATCTCCTTCCATTCTAAGTTCACTCACAGGCACATCCTGACAAACCATTTTATTACAATTCCTGCACCCTGCAGAAGCAGCCTCAAGCACCGCTGACATCCCCACTTCCCTGCACCACTCTCCTCAAGCGAGCTCCTGCCTTATGTGCTCACCCACAGGACTGCCCATCACCTCTCTGGCACAATGCTGTCTCCACCACATTCAGACACCATGGCCAAACACCTCATAGCCTGGGAATCCCAGATCCCTTCTGTGTAACCTCCCCAGGACTTGGCTGCCAGCACAATCTATGTGCACCCACAGCTGTGCACTTCATCCCCCTTAGCCCTGTCTGCAGCATCTCAGCAGGACCCCAATTGCAAGTTCCAGAGAAAAGAGGGAAGCATTCGAGCATATACCAAGCTAAAGCTTCTGTTAAAAAGACAAGATGCAAAAATTTTGGGAATTGGCTAGAGGTGACCAGATTTTCTAGGGCAGGGGCTGCCTCTGTCCAGGTACTGCACAGAGATTGTTGGCCTCAAGTGGGACTTACAGCTTATTACATGAACCACAGCAGCATTGTTGGCTTCCTCCCTGACCTCACCTGCAACTGATGGGCTGATCCAGATAAAACAGCATTGACAAGAACTTTATTTGATATACCACATGTCCCATGATTGGAATTGACAACTCAAATGCAACAGCCCCATAACAGCCACTTCCCTGTAGGCACTGCCCCCCATTTCTACCTTTGCCCAACTGCAGATAGTATATCAAGGAAATAAATGCCGAGTTGTAAAGCCACGTGATCCCTCAGTGACAATCCCTGAGCCTGGGCATGGCTCCCTCTGCTTCCGGCCACGAGCTGATCATGAAGGGAAACAGCAGCACCGAGGGACTCAGAGCAATGGCTGGCTCTGCCAGGTGTGACTCAGCAGGACAGAGATTGCTGGGCCAGAAGCAGGCAGCAGATCTCTCTGCTGGTAAGCACCAACCACCCTGTTCTGCAAAACCAGGCCACATCACTGTGCAAAATGCTTCACAGCAGCGTGGCACAGTACCCAGGGGAGACATCTGTCCTTACAGAGACATTATGACACCAAAACCAGAATGTTTCCTTTTGCCCTGCGGCCCTGCAGAGCTCAGGAAATTGCACCCTCACGGGCTTTCTGCCTTCCTCACCCTTCAGGTAAATCTCCCAAACTGGCTTGTGCTGTTCTACAGCAGGCGGTGGAATGTTTCTTTAGGGACCTCAGTCTTGGACAAGGATCCTGGGTCCTGCAGCAACGGAACAGCCTTTCTCCATGGCTTGCCACTCCCTTGGGCACAGCTCCTTACCTCGCCTTAACAAAAGCAAACACATAGAACAGTCCAAAGGCAAACACAGGGGTTACTATTTGATTTTGTGATTACCATTCTCAGGTGCTAACCATGCTTTATGCTGAGCTGAGCGAGCACCAACTGTGGTAAATCAGAAGCGGTGTCAGAGCTGTGATCCAGTCCTTAAGTGAGGTCCTATTCAGCTAAAGTATTCAGGATCTCTAACCAGGTATTTAAGATGCATTTTTCCCCAAAGAGGCAGGAAATCCCTCCTCATCATACTCGGTCCCAGGAGGCCCTTCATGCCACAATTTCTGGACTTCACATCACAAGACTGACAACCCTTTTAGTTGTAGAAAAGGAGATGATCCCAGATCTCGCTCAGGCCCAGGCATTCCCATCTGGAAAGCAGATATTGCCAGCAGTTTAATTGGTGCTGGTCTCTCTCATGAGAGGAGACTGATGACAGCAACTTTGAACCTCATTCCCCAGCCATACCACTGACAAGCTGACTCTGTGCCACACACCTTCATAGCAAAGCACATGAGGGGGCAGAAAAGAAACCAACCCCCAAAACAAGCAGTGTCCATTCCTTTACCAGCCCAAAATTCAGCAGCAGTAGCTATTGCCAGCCCCTGCTCAGATAAGTATCAGGACAGACAGCTAGGTAGGGCCATCTCATTCTCACTCTCAGGGAAATGACTGCTTTGTATCCCCACTGCTCCCCCCACCACCCTACTCCTGCAGCAGCAACTGCCTTTTGTGGGGCTGGGATGGGAACAAGGCCTCAGGGATACCAGCCCTGGAGGAACCATGGCACTGGACAAGTGCCCTGGTAGCATGGCTGGCAGAGCCTGGCCTTGATCCCCAGCTCCCTACTCCTGTTTAGTGCAGGCAACCTGGTTTCCAAGGCCACAGACAGGCTCTGAACCCCCCTTGAGAGCTCCCTGTCATGCCCAAGCTGGCTGAGAGCTGGGACAAAACACTGCCAATCCCCAGACTCTGTACCTGGAGACACAGAAGAAAGAGTGAATTTCCCTGCCAGCTGAGATGGAAGCAGAGGAGCCCTAAGATGCTGCCACTGAGATGGAAAAACAGCCCAGTCTCCATGGCGGTCACTAGTTGTTCCAGTACACTTGGAGACAAGCCAGAAGAAACCTCTCAGCGTGGTGGCAAAGTTACACCACATCACAGCATCCTAGTGTGAATCAGGCCCCTCTGCCCTGCAGCTGTTCGCTGTACCCACACAGAGAATGCCACAGGCCTATGGAGCTCTGTCCTGCATGCAGAAATAGTTGATTCCTAGGGAGACAGCAGGGAAGGGTGAGCGACGCTGACCTGGCACATAGCCCCTGCCTGGGTGCAACCGGAGCTGTCACAGACACTCACAAACACAGCCCCCACTCCTAGGGGGAGCACTGAGACACAGAACAGCGCCTTCTGCAGCCTCTTATCTCTTTGGACTTGGCTCCGTAAAGGGTGGCTTGGTGCTCTCCTCCAGGCACAGCTGGCATCAGGCAGCCAGAAGCAGGTTCCTGCCAGCAGGTGTGAGGGCTCTACCTTGTCCTTTTGCTCAAAGAGATTTTTGTTCGCAGAAGGGTTCAACGTGTCAGTATCAACAGCAGTAAACCCGACTGTGCCCAGGAGATCCTCTGCTGGAAGAAGTATCAGATAGAGAAGCTGCACTTGACAATCCAGTGGCTGATTTCCTTCCAGCTTGGTTCAGTTCACGGTTAAACTGCATCTTCTGGGAAAGGAGGAGTATCACGATTCATTCTAGAACCCAGTGCTTTTTCTACCACAGGAAAACCCACAGACATGACGGAGAAAAAGCTCAATAAGATGAGCAGAAAGCAGTTTTGTTTCTGCCCTACTCAGACTCCCAAACGATCCTACAGGGCACAGCACAGCCCTGCCCAGAACCCCTCCATTCGAACGCTGACATTTCGTTCCCTGCAAGAACTCCTCTTCCTTGCAGCCCTGACTCATAGCCGTCGCCTCCCTTTATGCAACACAGCTCCATTTCCTGCGCAGCCGGCGATGCCCGGTGCCAGCAGGAGCAGCGGCCACACGGGTGGCCAGGCTGCGGCCAGCCTGTCAGGGAGGCACCTCTCCCGCTCCGGCACTCGCGCTGCTATTTTTTAATTTCGGTATTACTGTCCCCCAAACATCACTCACACACCCCCTTGTAAGTGATAAACATCGAGCTCTCCACGATCAGAATCTGATGCTATAATTAGACACCCCTACAGCATACACTGCTGTGTTACACAACACAGCTCGAAGCCCCTGGGCACCGGCTGTCTGCCTACATTTGCATTTTATTCACATCACAGACAAACTCTTAAAGCAAAATCTCCCGCGTGGTCGTGGTTACTGAGCTTTGGTTCAGATGACGAGGCAGTCTGAGAGCACGCAAACAGATTCCCCTGGTCTGAAACTAAACCAGAGGTGAACTCCAGTCAGCAGTGAGTATCAGTCCACAGGACTAGACTGGAGTTTGCCAGAAGTAAAACCTCCAGCACACATACAAAGAGGATGTCAGGTCCTTACTATCAACTGTTTACTCAGATCCAGCCCCCTTTATGGCACACAGGTTGTTAACGCAGACACAGCTACTTGCATTTCCATGCAAATCTCACTGCCAAGGCACTACTGCTAGACCAAGAAATGGTTTTGTTTCATTTAAAGGTTAATTTTAAAAGCTGGGCTCCAAACTCCAAGGTTTCACAGCCCTATCACATTTCTGTTTTCTCTTCCCAGCAGCATCAGGGCAAGTTCCTGCCCAAACATTTTCCTACAGCTGCACCAGAAAGCACTGGAGTAGCTGCACTAACTCACACTAATAAACCAGATGGATAGTTCATGTTACTCACTTTCAGCTCAATGACACGCTGATAGCTCTGTCACTTTTCTAGGGCTGGGTGAACTACCCTGCTGCAGCAGTGAGTGCCTTGCAGGAGCACCACAGATCCTGGTGCAGCGTGAACCATACAGCAACTCCAGAGAGCAGAGCCAGAGTCCCAAGCTCTGTTTGCAGCTCCCCCACCTGCCTGGTACAATTTATAAGCAAGTATTTGTGCATCTAACTCTCACCAGATGCAGCAGGATTAAAATTCTTACTGGAACTTTAAAAATCCAGCCGTGGGTCCATCCTTGCTGACACCGCTTGGCAGGAGGGTAGCCAGGCAGCACAGGGCCCAAACACTGGCAGCTGCACACCCAACCTGTGCAGCTGTTTTGGAATCTGAGTCTGCCGAACAACAGCATGAGGAAAAAACTGATCAGGGACAACATTTAGGATCTGTCATGTCCCAAGGTTACCATCAGCTGTTAAGAACATTTATGTAATCAAAAAGTCAGTAGGAGTGGTCAAAGACAGTCCTTCAGCTGACCCTAGTCACCATCGAACCTTCTAAAGAAATACCGTTACCTAATTCAACCTAAAAGAACATTCTCCCAAACTCAAGTTTCCTGTATCATCTGCAACATGTCATCTAAATAATTCAAAACTTCACTAGATCTAGGTCACAGACAGAGGTTTGTTTTTCAGCAAGATGTCCCAGAGGAATTGGCTATTTTGTTTAAATTGTTCCTGACTTCCAACACCATATATAAGGACACCTAGAAGCAGAGTGAGTGGATGAGCAGTAGAAAGGATACTGACAAGGGTTAACTTCAGCTCATCAAAGCTGGGCTCTCCTCACTCTCAGGGAAGATAAAACCATGGATTGCACCAGTGTCTATGGCTGCCGAGGGCCCACAGGCTAATTGCAAGAGATATGCAAAAATTCTCAGGTCAAACAAGCTTGTCCTCTATTTGCAAGGATCCGCACGCACATCTCCAAGGGTTTCCAAATTACAATGGTTGAAAACCCATCTAAGGAGAAGAGAAACCAATTTCAGCTCTTCCTGAGGATGAGTCCACAGAATGACTTCTCTTGGTTGACCATAGAAGGAGCTCTGGTGGAACTGCCACAACTTTGTATATGAACAAAAAGCATCTCCCACGCCAGCCCTCAGGCTCTTTTTAGGGGCATACCGTTTACAGAAGAATTGCAAAGGCAGATCTTTAACCATCGAGTATTTTTTTCTATCTTTGGAAACACTATATCAAGCAGTCCAGAGTCCAATGGTTGACCTTACTTTTGGGTATGTTGGTTTTTTCCTCCTCATTACTTGCATGTAATAAGAGCAAGTTACATAAAGTCAGGAAATGGGACCAGCACAAAGTTCAAACTAATTTTCGTATTAAAAGCTTTACGCAACCATTTTTACAGCAGGCCTTTAATGACATCTTTAGTCCAGTTACAAGGTTGAGATTACACACATTTTCAGGTAACTTGGGCAGGTTATCAATATTTTCTGGGAAACAGGTTTTGGGTTTTTGTATTTCTTTGTCAGAATGAGATAGCAGTGATTATACTCATTTCGGAGAAACCAGATGTTATATCCTCCCTCAAAAGGACAGAAATCACAGGAAAAGAAACTTGTTTCCACTTGACACATTAGGAGTTTCTCAAATCTGCTTTATCACAGGCTAGGTACTCACATTATAAGTACTATAGATGCAACAAACTCTTTAATTTATTGGCCAATATTAAGCATCTACCAACTTCATCACACACCCACATTCAAGATTTCATATGAAATAAAGAGCTTATCACTCTGCTCAAGGTTTCCAGACAGATTAAGCCAATCTGAGGACAATAAATTTCAGAGAAACTGTGTCACAGCTTAAAAAGGCTGTATTTAAAGAAAGTACTGTCCAGACAGAAATATCCAGCTTCCAAGAACCTGATCTCTGCAGGATACATGAAACTGCACATGAGAACTGACATGATAACCTATGTTAAATTTTAAAATCCTAACATTTTATTCCATACTCTCCAAGTTCCATGTCATGTGTTCAGCAGAAGAACATGGAATTGATAAGAAATTTTAGATTAAAATAATTCTATTTTTATTAGCTGAGGAGCTTCAGCCCTATGGATCTTGCAAAGAACTCTGTGGATCCAATTCATCCCGTGCTATTGTATCAATGTTCCTAAAGATTTATAAATAATGTTTTGTGCCCTGACTTTAATGGATGGTTTGCACCAGTATTTTGTGCAAAATCAGACCTTCAATGCATTAGATACCTAGAGTTTTAAGTGGTTAAAAACATCTATCAGCAAGATAATGATTTCTTCATCTCTAAACTTCCATTTATTTCTCACCTAAACCTGGATTATAGGAGCAAAGCTTTGAACTTCAGAGTGCTGATTTTTCTTTTTTAAAACCTATTTCACAACCTCTACTACTTGCACTCCTCTATTAAGCAACTACCTTGTGATTTGATTGCTGTGCACCCCACAAACTATTTATTTTAATACACAGCTTCCTAGGACATGCAGCCACATCCATCCAGCAGAAGTCAAACAACAGGGCCACTGTTTCAGCCCTGCCTGCTGGCTCACCCTCTCAGCGCAGATTTTTTCCTCTCTGCTTCCATCCAGTGCTACCAGGGCTGTGCCACTGCTGCAGCTTTCCTGACAGCTCCGCTTTCTGGAGTGCTGGGACTTGGTTAACAAACAGCTCCTCAGTTATAAAAAAAACACTTGGAAGCAGAAATTCAGGTTTTAGAAGACAGAAAGGAAACTAGAAACACGCCAGATGGTAAATTCTGATTTTTTTAAGGAAGTCGTGTAATTCTGGGAGCCTAGTGGGGGAAGTAGGGGAGTGAAGATTTAGGTATGTATTTGTGCAACTGACAGCTTTTTATCGGACAGTATCAAAGAGGAATAGAAGAAGCCTCCTGCCAACCTGAAAACAATTTGTGAGATGTGCTCTTTGGATCTTTGTGCTGTCGTTCAGCCTCCCCTGCGCGTTTGGGTGAGCCTGTAGGCTGCCATGCTGTGCCCATCCTCCTGCTGCCTGCACGCAAGCCGCAGCGCCCCAGGAGCCAGCCAGCCCCGCAGCTCTGGGAATGCCAGCAGCCATCTGCTCCAGCAGCCCTCCTACGCACAGGCTGCCGAGGCAGAGGCAGGCTCCAGCCCGAGTCACCCGAAGCCGCTCACGGCAGACCAGCGCTTTCCCCTCACTCCGCGTCGCTCCTGTGGGCCGGGAATGCCGTGGGCCTGCTGCAGTGAAACCAGCCTGCAGCGCTGCGGCCCCCTTTCTCCACAGAGCTGGAAAAAGGACGCACAGAGAACGCCAAGCACCGCAAAGCCACCAGAGCTGGCCCTGCAGCAATGCTCAACCAGCCCGTGGCCATCGGAGCATCGACAAGTTCTGGACAGCCCGGCACAGGCTTGCAGCAGCCCCGCGCCATGAGAGCGAGGCTGCCGGGATCCCCGCACGGCCTGAGGGCACCTGCGAGGCCTGGCTGCTACAGCTCGGGGCTGCCGTGCCTTCCTTTCACCACAGCTCTCTGCTGCCCAGGAATGGCTTCTGGAGGTTCATTTCCTGCCTGTCTTCATTCTTGCAGAGTCTGTGGGCCACCCAGTTGGTGCTAGGGAACATGTGAAATCATGTGAACGTGTTACAGCTCCAGGATTTACTGCCTCAGGTCAGCATTTGCCAATGTTTATGCTTTTGGAAGAATGCCTTAGAGCACTCACCTGGTTTTCAGCTACAGAAATGTTTCTGATATGTGCTGTGAACAGAGAAGGGTGCTAAAAACCTCTCTAATAATCCATGTCTCTCAAAGAAACAATGCACCACGATCCAAGTAAAGAAGCCAGCACTCAAAACTGCAGAAAAATCACACTATGAAAAGTCAGTGTACACAAAGGAGACAGAGGAGTCCTGCAACTTCATCCCAATAAAGAGACAGTGTCCACTGGGACATACTCCCGTGGGGTTTTTCTCTCCAGGTTTTGGAGGACACAGTCTCCTTTTATCCTAAACTCCCGGCTGCATGTTTCCCTCTTCCTTTCCCCATTGGCTGAGGTACTAGGAAGGTACAGCCTTCCCGAACCGCCTACCACATATCCCCCCTTGGACCTGTCATTTTCTTTCAAAGTTCAGAAACTCAGGCTTGTGCAGATCCATTTGTCTATTTCAGGAGTCAAACTGTCTCGGTTCTATAACAAAGGCTTCAAGTTGGTAGAGACATTAAAACTCATTTCAAAGATATCAACACCCATACCCTCACCCATCCAACTGTTTGTACAGACATTAGCACACGTTTTCTTATCAAAACTGAATTAGGCAATGTTTGTGTGGCTTGGTACTTCCTGGCACAAGTGAAATGCAAGCATAGTCTGACATGCAGTTGATCCTGAGCTAAGATCAGAGGGTTACATATAAACTCCCTGAAGCTTTGTCATTTGGTCTAGAAAGGTTTGGTTTTGAGCTTTTGGATAAATTCACCTCAAGACTCAGAATGCACACATAGACCTGCAGATCTACACCCTTCTAAATTATCTGCCACAATCCCCCAAATCACTCAAGTCACTGCATTTCATTCTCCTATCAAGATTTACTCGTTTCTGCTAAGGCTGATCAGACCCAGACCCAGAATAAGGAATTTTGCACATATTTGGAACAGTTTCAGTTGCAAGCTTTGGGTTTAGACACTGGGCACAGAAGAGCTTTGGACTGCAGTCTCCCAGTCCAGAGAGCACATAAGAGCATTTCTGAGGCACGAATCCATGTGAAGAACCACCATAATCATAGCACACTCACAGCTAAATTCCAGGACTCCCAGACTTAGAGGAAACCTAGATTCACCAGGAGAGAGATAGTGGTGCCCTCCGTGTCTGTGCTGGTTCCCGGTTTCTCATAGCTGTACTTCGGTGGTCCGCCTGTGCTGTTTCCTTGTGGCTTGCAGCCACATGCCTGAGAGGATGAGTGCAGCAACAATTAAAGGCTTTGTGAACAGAAAGCATGCAGCGAACACTGCCTCCCCGGGATTAACCCCTGCACTTCAGCCTAATGGCAGGCAGCCCAAGCTCCGCGGGAACATCAGCTGCCCGCTCCCAGAAACATGAGCTGAAATGGGCTGTGGGTGGGTTCTTGGGAAGGGAGTTGTTGGCCACAGAGACCACCGGCACCTCCAGGTTGATCGCAGGGAGACAGGTTCCCCTTCACTGTCCTTTGGCACACAGTCTGGGATGTGAGACCATGAATGTCAGCAAGTGTGACAGGTCACAGAGACACGCCACAGCCTCAAGGCATCTTGCTGGGATCTTGGGAACCCTGCCAGATTGAGGCTTTAATTTCTGAAGCGTTCTCTACACGCTCTTGCTTCCTGCATGCTCTTCTCCTCCTTCCCTTCCTTCATTTGTAGCAACACTGCATTCTGCATGTCCCCGAGAGAAATAGGGCAAACATAACCTGATTAACCAAGAGGATTTGGGCAGGAGGGGGTGGGGGAGGAGATTAATATGCAAAGAACCACAGGACCTGTCCCTCTCACATTAGCCCTTGCCTATTCAATAATTAAAGCGTTCTGCGGTGACTCTGACTTTGGGATTTGCTATAAAAGCTTCTCAAACTCTGCCTCAGCATGCAGCCATCAGACCCAAGAGAACATTTGGTCTGACAAGCTGAAATTTCTTCCAGGCTCCAGCACCAGTCAGAAGCTTAAAACCACTTGGATGTGAGCCTATGGCTCCATTTTAAAACATAAGGATCCCTCTTGCTGTTGTTCACCCACTGAAGACACTGAATCCAACCTTGATTTGGCCACTCTGCCTCTGAAATGTGGTTTAGAAGTTAATGCAGGCTTTCCCTATTTCATGTATGAAATAACCTCCAAAGCTGGCAGCACCCCATGAACATAGGAACATATTACACAGGCTCTGGCTGCCCTCCAAACCTATTCTGATGTTCTATTTTCTTTCCATCCCTTCTTTCTTGCTTACCTTAAGGCATAGAGATGTTTCAGGATGGAAATGTAAAGCTACCCACACACAGAAAAGATGCCTTCCCTGACCTTCCAAGGAGCTATTTTTGGCTGCTCTTATATGCCTAAGAACTCTTACAGGGGTCATGCACTGAACTAACTGCCCCTCAGTAACTTTTGCCTAGGAGATATGAAACATTGCAGAGATTATTTTTTTAAAAAAATTTAATTCTTTCCATAACCCAACACACTAGGCTCCAAATCTCCAGATGTTGTTTGTAAGGGAGTACATTTTAAAAGGGGCTGCAAGCCTGAGATTATTACCCAAGGAACACATGCTCAACATTACACCAAAACATACAAACAGAATACTAAGGACATATCCTTAATCCAGAATTTTCCAAAAGTTATTGAGTACCCACAGCCTTTAACTGACTTCACTTTTCAAGTCCAAACCTGGAGAAGAAGAAGCTCCAAAAGTTTCAGAGTGAAACAGATTTCTTTTCAAAATACATACCCCCAAAGAGTTTATGAGATTCAAAAACAAGGAGCACTGGGTTAGCAGCCAAGCACACGCACAGAATGATACTCCATAAAGAAGGCAACAGTCCTAGCTCCATCTGTCAGAGCACATGGATACACCACATCACATCCCAGCAGACACCAGGGCTCTGGTCTGTCCTGTGTCTCTCAAATTCTAATGCTGACATTTTTCCAAACTAGCACTGCCTAAACTGCAAACATTTCAGTCCAGAGGTTGAGAGTAAAGCAAGCCCCACTGCCTCAGCATCTGCCCAAAGGCTCCTCATGGGGCAGGGAGTTAATGCTGACCCAGGGGGCTGCACAGCCCTGTTGCCACTCCAGACACTGTTTGCCCTCACACACTGAGCAAAAGATAAAACATAGGAGTATCTTTTTCCCTTCTGACATCGCAGCATTAAATATCACACAAACACACATCCTACAGGATGTATAAAGCAGAAATGCTGTACAACTAGCAAAAAGGATGTGGAGAATATGTAGGGAGTGAACTCTTCAGGAGACCCAGCCTCCAGAAATCCAGCTCTGTGCACACACACACAGAGAACACATGATACTATCTCCCAGCACCTCACATTTTCATCACACAGGATCTTTTAGAGGGTTCTTGAACTGAGATACTGCCTCTTAAGGAGGCTAGAGCTGCATAAAGTTTAGGGATACAACTGATTTTGCATAGAGCCATGAGAAAAACAATACAGGGTTGAGGTGGGCAGTGAGAAATGCTTGTACTTTGCATTTAGCATCCAGGATACAGGCATACTGCTCCTTTTATTAGAGGGCCCAACCTGGAGAACCAGGAGGCTCTTTAAGTATCAGGATTTCTCCCACAGGAGCTAAAAGTCACGCTTCCTCCCTTTGGTAATATTCTCCTCCTTAAACAAGACTCGCCACAGTTTGCAAAACAATGAGGCCGTGCCCTGCAAATGTTTGCTAAACATTTGTGCAATTTCATCCAAATACTGGAACAGAGGGAACATAAGTCAGAAATGCCACACTTAGCATGGCACTGTGAAAAGGATTCATTGCCAGTCCATAGGCAAGCAGCAACCTCTCATTTTCTATTTAAAACTTGAATATAAATAAAAAACCTTGAATTAATTGATGGAGATAAGGGTTAGTATTTGTGTAACATTCTTGCAAAACTGAGCATGCCAAGCCAAGAACTATATTTGGCAATTATTCTGCTTTACTCTGCTTCCAGTTTCACTCCCCTGGTTCATTCTGCCTCTTTAGCTGATGAGCTCTTTTTGCTGTGTGCCTTTACAATGCCTGTGCTGCAAAGCTGTGTTCCCAACAGAGGTGTTCAGCTTGGTGCCTGCCTGAAGTGTATTAATGATCTCACTACAGCTGCATAATGAACCTGATCAAAAGACTACTGCCTGATAACAATTGAAGTTGTACCTCTCTCACCATCTTAGTTTTTTTTTTTTTAATCACTGCCATAGTTCAGACCTTTGGTACTGAATCATGGTGCAATATACCATGTCCCAATTAAGAAACACAGGACTTAAAAAGGTGTGGAAGAAAATTAAGACTACAAAGCAAGTCTTTCCTGGAAAGGATAAGAAATCGCTCTTCTCGTCCTGACAAGCCACACTTTGAACATACATATGACACCAGGGCTCTGCTGGCAGTACACAGGATATAAATGGCATTTAAAACTCTGCCTGGTAATCTCTCAGGACAGTACCTGTGTGTCACAGTCAGATCTTTTGCCAAGTGCTCTGTATCCACCTACAGAGCTGCCAACAACCACCACCACCACAAAACTAAATCTTTAAAAGAATACCTTGTGCCGAAACAGTGAGGTTATTTTTCCCCTCAAAGAAGAGCAGAAGAGTTGAGATCTGCAACACAAGCCAAAATCATCCCTCAGGCCTGCTACCCTTAGGCTCAGCCAGCCCAGCTGCAGCTCTTTAAAGAGTCTCAAGGTGGCCCAAATGTGGGAACCAAAATCAAAACACCTGGTTGTCTATCTCCATTCTGTTGCTGCATTTGTTGAACTGCAAGTTAAACTTCCTCTTCCTCCTCCAAGGAAGGGACAACCATTTATCATATAGTCATCTGTAGGTTCCTCCACCAAGTCTGAGTGTCTGTAATGTTGAGAAGTACTCTCAGCTTTCTGCAGTGGTTGGTATGGCCCAGCAACTTCTTCCTCATAAGATACTGACTTTCCAATAATGTAACTTGGAATTCTGATTCACAGAAGTGAAAGTTTGGATGCAGTGATTTTTGGTTGGGAGGAAATGCATAATCTGTTATCACACAGAGCATCAACCAGGTATATAAGGTCTGAAACGCTAGGAAAGTGTTTCGGTCCAAAAAGGAGGCAGTATTGTGCAGTTAAGTACACGTCATTTACCAGAGCAACCCATTTCCTGCAGTTTCTGAGTAAATGAGTAAGATTCCAGAGTTGCATCAAGGGAATGGGTTTGGCTTGGAATCCTGCACGGTGACTCATGCTTTCATGAATAAATTCATTTCCTTAGAGAAACAAGACAAAATCACATGTTCTACTTAGTCCAGCTACCTAGAGTGTTGATTTAGGAAGCTATTGCAAAAACATACAGTTTTATCTAGCTTTATATTGGATGCATAAGGCACTGCAGCTGTGCTTGCAAACAACCAGCTTCTTAAGGGGAAAAGAAAAACTGCTGTAACTTGGAAGTTGTGGGTATTGAAAGATGTCAGCTAGAAAGCAGTTTGCAATCAAAACGAGACAACTGACAAAAAAAAAAAATTGTGGAAGTCTGGTTGTTCCAGAAATTGACTGTTATTTACACAGCTCTCCATATTTATTCCCCTCCTGCACCTTTAAAAATAGGTTGCAGAAACACAGACCCGTAAACACCAGGAAATGAGAAGTGCATTAGCTAGCCCCTCCCCTTCCCCACAATGACACTGCAAAGAAAACGGGGGCGTGAAGCACCAAAAGCTCTGGATCTCTGTAACACCAGCATCCTTAGATGTGCACGGAAGCAGCCAAGGAGAGGGACCCAGAAGTGTATGGATCATGGCTAATCAGTTTTGTGCAGAGATACTTGTTAGTGCAAGCCAGGATGATCTTTCAGCTTTTAGTTTTTTAGGAGATTAGTTCAAATGGTTTGGTGTGGCTGTACCGACCAAATTGGAGGAACACAAAATATGGATTTTTATGCAGTATGAACCAACTCCCTGTATCTCACCCTGGTAAGTATTTCAAAATAATAATGCAAGAATTCTAGCTCTATGAACTTTTGGTGTCAAGTTCCACTTTGGAGTCTGGACATCTCTGGTTCAGGAAAATACCATCCAACAATTTCATGCTGCATTATGAAGCAGAAAGGTTTCATAATTAACAAATCTCTGCAGTACCACCATTGGGTTGGTAGATAAAACCACATTCACATTTTACAAAGGAGAAATGAAGCCATTAAAGCTGGAGGAAATTGTTCATGTCTCAGAATAAATCAAAGAAAAAGACAGGACTGGAACATGCTGTACCTGTGCGTAGTGCCAGGTCCTTCCCTTACACACTGACACCATGGCAAAGCAAAGCCCTTGATGATGTCAGAATAAAGGCAGGACTGATCATGCATGGAATAGCCCCAGGATTTTTAAGGGCAAATTAAACCTCGAGTCTCAGATAGAGGGGAGAAATTGCACTGACCTTTCCAGGGCTGGTCAGCATCCCCAGTAGCTTTGGGTTACTGATAACCTCCCAGCTGAGCTGTAGGTCACACAGCAAACCTGCAGGTCCTGGTTTGGTGTCCTTATTCACCCCTGCAGCACCATCAGATTTCACTCAGTCTGCCGTGAGCCAGGACCTGAGCAAATGGAGAGAGTAGAAATGAAATGTCACCATGTAAAACCTCTTGTATACTAGCAAAAGGGAGAGAAATTTACTAATATTTTGTATTTAACTGAAAACAGCAAAATGTACACGTTGAACTCCACTTGTATAACTGTCTCTGGACTTTATTTTTGTGACAATGGTCTAATGATATCTCATAGTTTAAAGGCAAACACGTTGTTTAATAAGAATGTGGCATTTGTTTCCATCTGTTATCACTCAGATCCTGATCAAATGCCACCTGAGGCCAGTGGAAAGGTCCTGCTTCTAAATCCTAGAAAAAAAAATATAAATGTTTCTACATTAAGCAACTTCTATTGCATTATTTATTCATGTTTAATCTGAAAACTAAGATGAAAAGGAGGGCAAGCAGTCTGAGGAAGGGTCAAGCTTCCCTGGAGAGACACTGTCACATTTCTGGCATTCCCATCACTCTATCAACACCACCTCCTGCTGCCATGATAAAAGGCAGCAGTGGAGAAAGAACAGGAAGAATAAAACTCCTTATTTACACATGTGAGAGAAGTCAACCCATCTCTACAATCAATCACTTACAGGAAATCAAAACAGATCTGGCCTCTGTCTTCCAAGTGCAAGCAAAATGCCTGTAATTTGCTCACCCCATTCTGTTTGTGCTGTTCTGAGCCTTTTCTCATTGAAGCTCTCCGAGGCAGAAAATCAATGTCAATCATGCCAGATGACTGCTTTCCTCCTGAGCATCTACTGCTGATCATAAGATCACAAAGGCCACATAAAAGGAAAAATTTAGCCATCGCAGCTGCCTTCTCAGTTCTGTAACTGAGAGAAATTAACAGGTGAATTAGCACTGGCATATTAAAAGCTGACTCTATTTTTTAATTAAAAAAGGGTTCTAATCTGCTTATCATCATCACTGAGGACACACTGGGACCAGGATGGTCTTGAAACATCCCAGTTGGTTTTCTTTGGCCTGCTCTACTGAAAGTAGAATCCCTGGTATCCAAATAGGCACCAGAAGGATAAGGACAACCTGATGCCTTATAGATAACAGCAATTCTTTCTTGGTTCTGTTCTCAGTAACAAGCAACACAAACACAAGTGAAGGCAACTGAAGATGTTACTGGAACTTACACCCTGAAAACCATGTCCAAGTTCATTTTGTCTGAGCCACAGGCTAAGAAGAATCTTACAATACCAATAGTCTCTTAGGAGCCTTGGTCTCCCGGTGAGTAGTGAAGTACCACTTGCTTTATACCAGTTACCCATTTTAAAATGCTTATTATTCTATTCAGCCGGTATTGACATAGAAGCTTCCTATCTTGCATTTGAACTCTTTAGAAGTAAAAGTTTTTATGGGCAAAAATACTTCTTATTGGTCTTAATTCCTGTCAAATGTTCATTTTCTGTCCTGCCAGATATCTGTAACTCAAACCTGATGAGATTTTCAGTCCCATTCATATAGAGCCACTGTAAATACAGATTCCTGGGATGCAGAACTAAACTTCCTAATCCATCCTTGAGGCTTCTGACAGAACAAGATGCTCAGTGAACCCAGAATAATGCAGAATGACAGAACTATGTTTCCTTTTCATCCTGCATTCATGCAAGCTCAGCATCTACCCACACTTCCCTTCCTTAGTGACCAGTCCTCTCTGACATGGCGCATCCCTCCTTCCTCCAGCAGCAGCAAGGAACAAAGCACATCTACTGCAACCAATAGCCTGGTATATTTAACCTCCTTTGCTGGAAGTGCTGGTCTTTATAATAAGCACAATTTTGTATTTTTCTGTCATGTTTCTTGCAAATCTATGCAAATTCTGTGTTTCAAGCCTTTTTAGATGTTTTCTCTCCAGCATTTTTGTTTCTTTTATTTTGCCAATGGGCTGTCAAATAAATGATGAGGCTTTGGGTTACTATTGCTGTCAGACCACCTTAGCAGAAGGGAATTGTCACTGGGATGGTGTGTGACCAGGCATGCCACAGCAAGATAAGCACCTCAAAAGGAACTCAAGTACATCTTAGGAGCTGAGGACAGATATGGCCAAAAATCAGTTAGAGTCAGAATCACAAAAAGAAACTAAATCAAAGATTATAAAGGTACCACATCTACAATAAATTTTAAAAGGAAGAAAAAAATGATTACTGTAAAAACAAGAATGAGAAAATAAAGATAACACAGCTACTCACACAAGATTAAATTAATACTTACCTGATTTTCAGTAAGGATGAACATGATAATCCATGAGGAAAAGACAGGATGCCTAAGACAAGAGGGAGAAAGCAGGAGTGGGTAAAAGATAATAAATGAACACAACTCACAGATGGCTAGCAAAACTCACCGAGTCTGCTGTTTTCCAGCTGGAGGAGCCAGACATTCTCACTTCCAGAACCCTGATGTGCACAAATCCAAAAGATTTTAAGTAAATTTTCCTGCTTGAAGGCATTACCACAGGACCAGAGAAGAGCAAGTTCTAAGAAGTAAGCCATTGTGGAAGCAGTTTGGGCCCGTGAATTTGATGTCTGTGCAGTTCTTCAGAAAAACTTGCAAAGGAGAATCTAACTAAAAACATCATATTCAATGAATAATAAAGGGGTAAAAGGTAGCCAGTTTTGTAGGATGACCCATAAAATAGTATAATATAAAACTGCAACTTCAGGCATTCAGGAAATAAATTTTTAAAAATTGGTTTTGCTTTTTGTTGGGAGACCGAGCAAGAAATAAGTGAATGGGGGAAGGATTTGCCTTTAGTAACCAACCGCAGGGTGACAGGAAACTGACAGCATGGTGTGACTGAAACAGACCAGTGTGAATCCAGACATGGAATTTCCACTAACTTCAGGAAAACATTAGTGTTGCGTTTGAGACATCGCTGCCTGACACTCCATGCAGCAGGAGAAAAAGCATTTAAAAAAGCACTCCCACTCAGGAGAAAAAGCATTTAAAGAACATTTAAACTGAGAAAGTCCCGCAGAATATACATCCCAATGACCGGGGAACCACTTGTATGAGCACGCAGAGCTGAAAAGGTTTGGCTTATGGAACTTAACAAATGAGTGGGAATTGAATGTGTAAATACACGGATTGGGGAAGTAAACAAAAAAATCACAAACATCTATTGATTTAGATGGAAATTAGAATCTGGTTTCCAGCCACCCGACAAGAGGCCCCATCCGGAACTACGGCCATAAACCCCTGAGGAGGAGCACAGGGATGGCTGGCACTGCCCGGGCGAGGAACGAGGGCAGGAACGCTTTGAATTCCTCATAAACTCTCCAGAGCCGGCGAGTTTGCTTTCACTCATGCCGGCTAATAACAGAGGCAGTGAAATCTCCCCCGATGACAGCCTTCAGACGAGCCCCGAGGGCGTGCATAGCTGAGCTCCTCAGCCCCGCCTCAGCTCCCCTACGGCGCCGGCCGCTCGCCTCCCCTCACCCTTCCCTCCGCCTCTCTGCTCCATCTCCTTCCCGCTGCTCCTTCCCCCTCCCTCCCTCGCTCTCCACCCCGACGTGTCGGCGGGCACGTCCCCACCGCCACAGCCCGCCCGCCTCACGTCAGCCGCCCGGCCCTTATTTAAGGCGGCGGCCGCCACCTCCCCCGCTCTGCCGCCACAGCCGCGCTTGGGTCAGGACGCTCGGTAGGTGCGATCGCTGCGGCGGGCTGGGATGGCTGCGGGAGCCGGGGGTGCAGGAGGAGGGGGATTGCAAGAAGGGGGATTGCAGGTGGGGTTGGTCCCGCAAACCTCCGAGGGGACGCGGTGGAGCAGGCGGCGCCAAATGGACAAAGTCCGCTGGACGCCGCGTGCTCCAGCGAGTCCTCCCGGCCGTGGTGGTGTCGGGCACAGCCCTAGGCTGGAGTCCAGCCGGCGTGATTTCCAGTCACAACCCCCGCATCGTCCCCTCCCTCCATCCCCTCGAGCCTCCGTGGATTAACTTGCTTTCCTTAATCGGTGTGCGTGGCCCCAGGGAGTGATCCTGCAAAGAGACTTGAGGATGGGCTTAGGGCTGCTCTTCAAATACAGCATTAGTGGACCACCTACCATTTCCCTTAACTTGTTACTTTGAGGGGTATAGCACTCTTAAAAGAAATTGTTTTTAGGTGGTTTTTTTTTTCCATTTTTTAAGTGTAACAGACGTACTTGAGTGGGTGGCTGTGATCAGCCTTGCACATTAAAGTGCTTGTAGTGCCAAGGGAGGGCTTGGCACGTGGAGAGTGCGCTACATGGCCGCGCTTCAGGAGGCTTCTGCGCACGAAGACTGACGTAGCTTGGTTGATTTTTCCTAAATATGCGCACTGCTAACTTCCTGTCCCTCCCCTCAGCCCCAAAACTTACAGCCCTTACTTGCTGCTTGCTTGACTTCTCATGCTCTGGACGAGTTGCTGCCTGTTGAGCACTAGAGAGTCGTGCGGTGTCTGTACTTGCATCCGTCTGTGCACTGCTCCTGCTCTGGGCTCTTCAGGCTGCTCCCAGTGCAGCACCATTTCCTGGGAAAGTGTGGTGTTGGCTTCCACACGGGGATGAATGCACAATCCTGTGTCATCATTGTGCCATGTCGGCACACCCTTGGCTGTGAGAACCCAACTAACCAGGATGCTGTGCAGCTGGCAGCTAAAATGTGAGCGTGGGAGAGATGGTAACACCAGACTCCAGCCATCTTAATTCAAAACTGCAGTTTCACTGCAAAACAACTTCATGACATTAACGCGGAGGCTCATGCTCTGCTTAAAATGGGCTTGCCTAAGTGTTGCACGACTTCAGCTCTGGAAATGCTTCAGGGCACAGAATACCAGTTTTTCAGGGTGAGAGAACAGAGATTGCCAGACTGTGCTGTGCTTAGAAGTACTAAAATGGCTTCCTGTACCTAAATGTAATATGGATGGTCATTTAGAACATTCTGCTGCTGCTGGAGTGCCACCAGCTATATAATGTAATCAATGGCTCTCAGGCTGTATTTGAGGCAAAGCTAGAGTGAGCCTGAACAGAGGATTGTCATCAATAATTCAGTTTTGCAATCATTTTGTGGCATACAGACAGTATTGCCAGCTGTTTTATTCATGTGTTTTGTATCCTTTTCTTATCCTGCAATAATGTCTGTCTTGCTGGATACAAATATTCTGGTGTCAGTAAAAGCTCCAAAGCTTGGAGAAGTAATCTGTTGCTTTTCTTCCAGCAGTGCACCATGTCTCTCAAGGATCAGCTCATCCACTCTGTCCACAAACAGGAGGGTCATGCCCAAAATAAGATTAGCGTGGTTGGCGTGGGTGCCGTCGGAATGGCCTGTGCCATCAGCATCCTCATGAAGGTAAGCGTCAAGCTTGGGAGGAAGCAGCAGCAGAACCCGAGACCTAAAAGAGGGGCAAAAAAAAATCACCCTTTTTAGATGAACTTCTGGTTATACAATCCTTTTTGGGGCCTGAAATAAAGCAATAGTCTTCAAGCTATTGACAGAGAACAAATAGCTGCAGTTCTTGTAAACAAAATTTGCCTCAGGATCAGACAGAATGTCTTCTATGTATCACTTTAAGAGTTGCATTTACCTTTCTGGGACTTGCAGACTCCCTTCTAAGCAGGAATTCTCTAACACTCTAAATATACAAAACGATTGAGAACTGAGGATTTACTTTGTCTTGAGCAGAGTAATGGAATAATTGTTTGCAGTGTGGTCTGGAAAAATTGGTCCTTGACACTCTGAATAACTTGTCTTCTGCCTTCAGTTATCATACTGAAAATGCTGTGGGTGAACATCAGGCTTGCTTGTCTTGACTGTCAAATAGGTTGTGTATGAACCACTATTAATTATTCTTCATTATTGTCCTGCTTAATTGTACTACTATTCCATGCAGAATGTGGTTATGAAAAGTATAAAGTGAACTCAAGAAAGTGGATATCTCAGGGGCCTAATTGAAGGACTCTGGGAAGAAGTGAAGTGTTAGAGATGAGCAAAATTGTTTAAGTAGGTTTTAAAATATTTGTAACTTCATGGTTTAAAAACTGGGGGCTTTGCTGAAAGAGGCAGCAAACTTACCAAACTCTTGGTCTCTTGTAGGACTTGGCCGATGAACTCGCCCTTGTTGATGTTGTGGAGGACAAGCTCAGAGGAGAGATGCTGGATCTCCAGCATGGCAGCCTCTTCCTTAAAACTCCAAAGATTGTCTCTGGCAAAGGCAAGTAGTTGGCTCTCATGTGCTCATTATTCCTCAATGGAGATAGCCACTTCAGGTCTCACACTGGGCAGCCAAGTCTAGCACTTAGCCTGTCACCCTAATTTTTGGGAGAAAAGCTCATGGATATAGGACTCAGCTGACATTTTAAAATATACCTTCTTATGGCCAGTTCAGCTAGGAATTTTCTTCCAGGGTTCACTACTCAGTACAGAAAGGCTAATTTCTTAAGTACTTGTGCACCTTAGAGGACTTTATTTCATGACCAGTTAACCCTTGAACTCATTACTGCTTATTTCTGATAACTTTTAGTGGCAGCCTTGAGTAGGGCAAAGGCTTAACCAGCTTATACCTTAATTACAGTTCCTACAGGTAGTAGGTTAGGAGGGCAGAGCCTTCTATCTCTATTACACAGCAGTTACCCTGAATGCTGTCCCAACAGCTATCCCTAGTTCCATTTGTGGCTGAGAAGGATGGAGTATCAGTGCCTGCAGCTGCATGTTACAATATCTCAGTGTTGTTACAATGCCTCAGTGCTGTTACATGTGGCAATGAGCCACAGTCTTAAAATGAAATGCCAATTTCCATAGAGGCAAAGTCCAGGGTAACAATTACCAGGGAATTGCTGCACCCTCAAACTTGCAATCTGAGTACAGAAAGGAAGTGAGAACTCCTGTACTGAACCGTGTGTAGTAAGAGGTCATGTTTGACAGAGTCTTTTGTCTGCAGATTACAGTGTGACTGCACACTCCAAGCTGGTTATTGTCACTGCTGGTGCCCGGCAGCAAGAAGGAGAGAGCCGCCTTAACTTGGTCCAGCGCAACGTCAATATCTTCAAATTCATCATTCCCAATGTTGTTAAATACAGTCCTGACTGCAAGCTGCTTATTGTCTCCAACCCAGGTTTGTCTTGTGTTGCCATAAGAGGATTTGGCTTAGAGAATGGTGTTTCTTCAGTCAGGTGGCATTAGTGCAAAGGCTTTTAGAAAATATTTGTGCTGGGGAAGAGAAGGCTCCTGGGAGACCTTGGAGAACCTTCCAGTACCTAAAGGGGCCTAAAAGAGAGGTGGACTTTTTATAAGGGCACGTGGTGATAGGACATGGGGTAATTGCTTTAACTGAAAGGGGTAGATCTAGGTTAGCTATAAGAAAAAAATTCTATACGATGAAGGTGGTGAGACACTGGAGCAGGTGGCCCAGGGAAGTTCTGGATGCTCCATTTCTGGAAGTGGTCACAGCCAGGTTGGATGGAGCTTTGAGCAACCTGGTCTAGTGGAAGGTGTCCCTGCCCATGGGAGAGGGGTTGGAATGAAGTGATCTTTAAGCTCCCTTTCAATCCAAACCATTCAATGATACCTGTATAGCAAAAATTGTCATCTCTCCTCTCCAGGCTCAGCAGTTTGGTCCTCTGAGAAATAAGCTTGGGTTTTCAGAGCGAGTGATCTTGAGCACACTAAGGGTCACTGATAATTGTATGCATAGCATAAAAGCAGAGCTGAGACACTGTTCAAAATAGTCATTATGTTATATAAAACAGTCATTCTGTTAGCCCACTGCAGTGCCTGGCCATGGGCACTGCTCTGTGCTCTGTTCCATGCAACTAGCATGCAGGTAAAATGCTTACAGATGAATGGAAGGTATCACCCTCATTATCAGTCTGCTCACGAGTGGCACTTGTTATGCCCCTGTTCTCCTCACAGTGGATATTTTGACCTATGTGGCCTGGAAGATCAGTGGCTTCCCCAAAAACCGTGTTATTGGTAGTGGCTGCAATCTGGACTCTGCCCGTTTCCGCCACCTCATGGGAGAAAGGCTGGGCATCCACCCTCTGAGCTGCCACGGATGGATCGTTGGAGAGCATGGAGATTCCAGTGGTAAGGGAGAAGTTGGGCTGGCTGTTACACACAACTCCCTGATGCATTGTCTGCCAGGAGCACTTTGAAAAGCTACAGCAAAACATTGCTCCAAAACCTTTGCACTGCAGCACCTTAAAAACCCAAGTTCTGATTTAAGTCTTTTGCTGCACCGAGTAACCCTAGATGATCTATATTTGACCTGAATGACTGTGCTTGGAAAAGGTCATTACTGTAACCTGAGCTGGCTAAACATTTCTAGGCTAAATTGTTCACATGACTCCCAAAAAAACCCAAACTGAAGCAGCAAGAGGATAAAATTCTCTTCCAGGGCCTCTCAAAGATCTGCACCAGACCTACTGGCAGTCATTCAGCTGCCATCTCTTAATCACTGTATAGAGGAATTGCAGAGCCAAGTCTGGAGGACAGGAGAAAGCACTTTTTCCTTATTTAACCTATACTTTTCCAAGCAGCACCAGAGCAGTACTGTCTGCTTCCTGACACCCACCAGAATGCACTTGGAATCAATTCTTACTTTGAGAAAACTGCAAAATACAGTGACTGTTATTTTAGTTCATGTTGCCCAGGTATTTCATGTTAACAAAGGTGTATTCAAACTTTGTGACATCGTGAATAAATGCTGATGTGCTCCCAGGTTCTCAGCCTGCAAGTTGGATTGGCCTTATAGGTCATACTATATTTAGGGTCATAGCTAAATCATAAGTGATGTGTTACAGATTAATCCAGCTAGATCTTATGTTAACTGTTAGCTTGAGGACTGAGCATTGTGAGACAATTAATCTTTGTGCAATTCTCAGTGCCTGTCTGGAGTGGAGTGAACGTCGCTGGCGTCTCTCTGAAGACTCTTCATCCAGACTTGGGAACTGACGCAGACAAGGAGCACTGGAAGGAGGTCCATAAGCAGGTCGTGGACAGGTAAATACTGGCTTGGCTTACTTATAAATTCCAACACAAGAACAAATCATGAAGAGCGGAAAAATTTCTGTTCTGCAGTAACCAGATCTAGAATACCTCAGTAGCCCCAAATGTCAGGATGCAAACGTAATGGAACATGAAATAGTATTTTGAGTAATGATAGCTTTGGCAGTTAAGTTTTCATGATTAGTAAATTTTAAATTAGGGAAGAGCTAAAACTTCTAGGCTTCTGGTACAATTGTGGGGACTAGTGTAAAATGCAAATGGAATTACTCACTGCTGAGTTCATTTTGGTCCTGCCAGAAAATCAGTCAAGCTTATGATGCCTCCAAATTGATCTGGAGACCTCCAAAAGCCTTTTGTACATACTTGAAGCAGTTCAGTTGACAGTACTTGTTCTTTAATGATCGTCTGTGTCTCTGCAGTGCCTATGAGGTGATCAAACTGAAGGGATACACGTCCTGGGCTATTGGCCTTTCTGTGGGAGACCTAGCTGAAAGTATTATGAAGAATTTGAGAAGAGTGCACCCCATCTCTACCATTGTCAAGGTAAGCAGATCTTTTTCTCTACCTTCTGTCTTACTGAGAATTATGTATCTCTGGAGTTCTGAAAAACAGTGATTGCTTTCTAGTGTAATTTCAACTAAATTTGGTTTCCTGATAGGGTATTCTATGAAATACACAGACTTACATAAATTCCAGCCTAACAATCCTTATGTACTTTTCAGGGCTTGCACGGAATAAAAGAAGATGTCTTCCTAAGTGTTCCTTGTATACTGGGCAATAATGGCATCACTGATGTAGTAAAGATGATCCTAAAACCTGAGGAAGAGGACAAATTAAGGAAGAGTGCAGACACACTGTGGGCAATCCAGAAGGAACTGCAGTTTTAAACCTGCCCAAGCAGTTTTTGGCTCTTAGCAGTTTAACGGGTTTAGTGGTTTGTCTTACGTTGCACTTTCAAGTAAGTCAAATCTTTCAATGTATTATCTCAACTAGAACACACAAAAAGCTCAAATCTGAACAATGGAGTTTCCTGAAGATAGCATTAGGAAACTAATCTAGGGTTTTCCCTGTTCACAGACACCCATGTTCTTAGCCAGAGCTAGATAACCTAGTCTTGTTCAGTGAAGTGGTATGACAGAAATCCAGCATTCAAAGCAGCACTGCCTAAAAAACCCTTTGCCTTTTCCTCATCTTGTTTCATGTTGGTTCAAAGGAATAAGGAGTAGGTAATTGCTACACAATGTGAAACCAAAGACTTTTCTTGAAGTTAAAGGATTGTCAGGCCAATTGACCAACCTTCTCTGCCAGCTGAATTGCTTAAATATTTCACTGTTGATAGGTCCAAGTGTATTTTCCTAACACTGCTTTGGAATTTTTGTGGGTATTTTTTTCTTAGAGAACCTTATTTTTGTGTACTATATCAGTCTAGTTGTAAGTTCTGTCTCCCAGAGCATGTTTAAAAAATGTTAAGGTTTCTATGTGCAACAAGACAGTGACTGTCCAACTGTAGTACCAACTACAACACAAAATAAACCACAAACTGTTATTTCTGTCTCCTCGTTTTTCTTAATAGGCCTTTGTCTCCCACATGCAGTTCTACTTCCACCCACCTAAATCAGTTCTATTTTTCAAGTCACACTAACTCAAACATTACCTGTGTAATAATGTTGTGTGTGCAGCTGTGCCAGAGGCTTCAGGCAGTTATGTAGTTATGGAAGTCTCACCCAGTTTTTTAAAATGAACTCCAACTTCTTCAGAGCCAGCAGTAATGTGAAAAGCCTTAAGGCAAAGGCTCAGCTATAAGCCAAGCTGGTTATGGTGCCGAAACCAAGAACGTTTTGAGTTTTCAGTTTTCACTGGTCATAATAAACGTGAATTTTTCCAGTTTGGCACAATGTCTTCCAAATCTCACAAGTAAAATGAAAGCACGGTTAAGCTGACACTGCCTATTTGAAAAGAAAGCACATTACACAGTTCTGTAGAGGAAGAAAATATGCAACAAGTTTTATTCAGCGTTAAGTCCACCAGCACAAAGATTACAGGAGATAGAAAGTGCATTAATAAAAGCTAGTCTTTACCAAAAAGAAAATATATTATTGATTCAAAATATCTTACACTTGGATGATGTAATAACTTACTCTGGGCACCTACTGATTAAGAGAAAGATCAAGAGAATGGCTGCTTCACAAGGAAATCTAATTTCCCAGGTAAAGTCTGGGAATTCAGTAGAGATCACTGAGTCCAGCAGTCTTCCTTGCTTTCTGCATCAGTGCCCTCAGCTGGAACTGCTTGCGAGACAGGAGACGTACATGCTGCAGGAAGAAAAACAACAGCTGGCTATTGGTAAAGTTCTGATAAAAACTTAATACTGCAATACAGTGTTCAAAGCATGGCACATTCTGTGACCCAAATGGGCTGTCAGTTTTTTGGAAACACTTAATTCATTATTCTACTAAATGCCACTTTCTTGGCTTAAAATGACTGGCAGATGGCTATCAAATGCAATCACTACAGTCTATTTTTTGCAATTTTAAATTATTAACTAGTTAATTAAACTATAATAATTAATTATTAACTCCACACATATTCTTATCAAAGTAATAATAGGCACCCCATAAGGTGAAATCAGACTAATGCACTTCCCATGGGGCAGAGAATGGTTCTTCTAACAGTAGATAAACAGAATTAGCAAGGGCTACACAAGAAGGAAACAATATGACTTTGTATCTATAATGCTTTAAAATTGGTCTTCAAATTCTGAAATTACTTTCTAAAACTTATACTTGAATTTATAAATATTCCCGTTCCTACAGGATCCTCTTCTGTGAAGAGATCATGAACATTGGTTCAGCTTACTAAAGAGTCCAAAGTAAATACATTTAAAACGCACATCTTAAAAACATCCCAAGAAACCTACCTTTAAAAAGACATCTAAATCTATCACTCCACGTCTCAGTGCTTCCCCAAGGTAGAAGATGGTGTCTTCAATTGCATTTTCCTCTGCATATAAGTTCAGGATCTGCTTGTAGAGCGGTGCTGTAGGAATTATAACTTCATCTATGTCATTATTTTCTGACTGACTTTCCATTTTCTCTAAGGCAGAACTGAGCTCCTCATCCTTCTTTTTGAGAAGTTCAATGTTCTTGTCAACTTCAGCCTAAAAACAATTAAGATCTTTATCTTCTTGCTATAGAATTGTCTAGATGTAAGATTTTTAGACATACCAGTTCATTCTGTACTTCTTTGCTTTATCTCTATTATGATTTTTACAAAAGAAAGAGCTATCAATCTGTAGATTTCAGATTTTTGAAAAAGTAACATCTGCTTTAGATAATGTCAATACATTACCCATTTATAACTAGAGAAGACATGCCAACACTCCCAAGTATTTCCAAGTCCACATTAGGAAAAATAACCATTTCAACTAACTAAAAATAATAAAGGCAAAGCCAAAGTAATTATTTTCTTTAGAATGTGGTATCCTCAGTTCTCTAGTCCAATTAATAATCTCTAATAATTTTTTAAACCACATCTGAACATTGAGCTGGTTTCAGAAACTGTTCATCAATCCCAAAATCTTACTCCTGAGCAGCAGTGCAAGGAGCAGATGGACTAAGTAGAAGATGCCTTAATGAATAACTGCAAGAATTTCTGAGCATACTGTGAGTAGGAGAGATTTCTGGGAAAGGAGAAGTTATACAAGGAGGCTGTGACCAAAATCTGTGTTCTCTGCACTAAGACACTGAAATGTTCTCCAGTGCTGCTGTTACACATTATTACCAAGAAACTGAGATGCAAATACGAAATAATCTCACACCACTAGCATCCTTCACAGGAAGAATGGGGAAAAATAATATTGTTCCTCTACTACTGAGCAATGACATTAGTAAGACACATGCAGGACACTGCATCTCATGGCCACTGCTATTTCTGACTTGCTTCAGTCTGAGCACAAGCCCCCAACTTCGAAAGAGAAAAAGCACAATGTGCTGGAAGCTTTGTTATTTCTATCACGCTTAATGATTAATTAATTAATTAACTACAAGCTTCTGTTCAGTACTAGGAATACTCAGGTGGGGAGCAGTGGCTCCTCTCAGCTTACCACTTCCTGATCCAGGCGAGTTACCATCTCTTCCAGTTTCTGGTGCCCCTTCTTCAGGTCCTCTTCTGTGCGTTTCAAGGCGTTGAGCTCGGCTTGTGCGCGATCCATCTCCTCCTTCATCCGCCACCGCAGTTTGTCACTGACTGCCGAGATGAGCGAAGCGCGGATCGTGTCCTCGCTGATGGTGCCATCTCTGCTGGGTCCTGCACAAGGAGGTTCCACAAGATTAATGCTGGGCTGCACTGGCTGCAGTATGAAGCCAGTTGGAATAGTGAGTGGCTGAGCTGCTCTATGTACTTCACCAATGTGAGACAGTAAAATAATTTTACTGCTCTCCACAATAACTTCCAGAAGCAGCAAAGACACCACATTAGGATGGACACAGGTAAATTTAAGAATATGCATCCATTCATTCACCACTATTCCCAAATCCACACACTTTTGTTTTTTTACTTTAAAAATGAGGTGGCCATTTCCTCTGAAGTCCATAAATGTTACTAGTCCAAGACCTTTTAAAGAAAAACAAGAGTTAATGGCTAGATGTATTCAACCACAATTAATGTTAACAGCTGAACTGAGACAAAGAATTTACCTATTACAGGTATTAGTTCAGGGTTTGGGTTTTTTTTTTTTGTTTGTTTTCTTTAGAATTGCCTGGCCTGGTGAGGAAAGTTTTAAACTAGGGAAGACAAAGGGAGAGTTACAGAGACCACTTCCAGGAAGGACATGCAGCCCAGGTTCTCATGGGGAACCACCCTGACACCTGCTGGAGGGACAACACAGCCAGGAACACACAATCCAGGAGATTCCTGGAAAGCACTGACAATAACTTTCTGACACAGATGAAGTCAACGAGAAAGATGTGCTGCTGGACCTTGTAAAACTAACAAGGAATGTCTGGTTGGAGATGTGAAGGTTGGGGCAGCCTTGGCTACAGTGACCATGAGATCGTGGAGTTCCATATCCTACAAGTAGATAGCAGGGCAATGAATAAAGTCAGAACCCTGGATTTTATGAGAGCTAACTCTGGCTTCTTCACAGATCTTCTTGGAAGAATGCCATGGGAATTTACCATAGAGGGTAAGAGGGGTCCAAGAGAGCAGGTGAATATTCAAGGATCACTTCCGCCAGGCTCAAGAACAGTGCATCCCTATGGGCAAGTGAGCAGAAAGGGCAGGAGACCTGAATATGCTTTTGCAAATCAGCCTTTCAAGGATAATTTCAAGGGTCTGTCACTAACACACTTTTAAACAGAAAGGTAAGTACTTTGTGTCTGTCACAAGAAGTGCAATGTGTCTCCAAACCAGGAAACTCAGAGTGCTCTAGCAAATGTGAAGTGGCTACTGGTGATATTTATCACAAACCACTTCAATTATTCTGTGGGAATAACTGGAGGGTCACAGTTTCCCCAGGCTTGTGCCTCACACCTTCTAGATCAGTGAAATTTCAACTGGATTGTAACAACTACTGACAAAGCAAGAATTACAGCAGCTTTTGTGCCTAAACTCCGTAACTGCTATGAATAAAATGCAGAGAGATTTGAAGCTCTATAACTGCAAAGAAAATATGCAAGAATTTTTACCAGAGAATCTTTTTATCCAGAGACACAGCCATCAAAACCCCAAAGCTGTTACAGCCCTATGCACATCACATTTTCCATTGCCCTAGATTTCAAAAAACAACAAAATGGGAAAAAATACTCATCACTGCTCACATGAATCTTGTATAATTGATGACTTTTTTTTTTACTTCTACTATCAAAACTGGACTGCATAATTTTTATCTCTTCCCTATGTTTTTTACTCTGTTCCTGTCCACAAAACCTGCACTAAGCCACATGGGTGGGAAGATAAATATATGGAAATGAATTACAGGTACTACAGGAAGAAGCACATAATTTTTACTAATCCACCAAAGCCTTCTAAAATACAGAAAACATAGATTTTGATCATTACTAATGTGAGCACTTTGCATATCCCTATAAGTTGCACCAGAATATGTGCACTTTTTTTAAAAAAATAGGCAAATTACCACTGAAAAACAAAGAAATTGAATTACTAAACTACTGGTGCAAAGACAGCCTTAAGAAAATACGAATGTCCCAACACTTCATCTGATTTATAGTTCTGGCCTAAAATAATCACCCTGTTGCCAGTCAACAAGATAATCTGCAAAATCTGGTTAACTATTAGAGCCAGCAACAGAAGTTGTCAAATAGCACCATATACACACCCAGGAATCCATCATGGCTGCTTCTTATGAAAAGGAGAAAAGAACAGCACCTTCTCCTGAGAAGTAAAACTTAAACCAAGTCAGTCAAACTGTCTAGGACAGATATGCACTGTATAGGACTTCCTGATTAAGGCAGACAATTGTTCCCAATCAAAAAGGCCTGCTTCCCCTTCAAAAAACAGTATTAGCATGATTTTAGTTACTGTTTACTTTACATAATGAATTATACTCTAACACAAAGTCAGAATCAGCCAGAAACAGTATCAGTAGAGCTTATGCTTACTTTCTATTCCCTCATTCACTCTTTGAGTTTTTATGCCAGGCTCACTGTAACAGTAAAGTAGGACAGAAGGAAAAAAAATAAAATCACAATACACCTAACACCATGAAAGTTCACACAGAAATGCCACCACATAGGCAGGAGGTCTTTGAACATAAAAAGCATCATTTTAATACAGCTCAATCAATGTATCTTCTTACAGAGCATGAACCCATAACATCATCTGTCACTTCCATAATTAGCCCAGCTTGGGGAAGAGTTCACGGCACATGGTCATTAAATCCACAGAACTCTGAAACCTTTAACCTTTACTAGGCAGCGTCTGGTTTCAGAAGTGACCTTATGGAATTATCAAACCAGTAACTGCATCAGAAAAGTAATTCATGGCAGATGACTGAACAGAAAGAAAAAGCCTAAAGGAGTATTTGAAAAAACAGTGATTGTGAAAAACTTGAGCTACTTTGCATGAACATTTTCATCCAATTCAATCTAGGCTCACTATAGGAAACAATACCACCAATCACACAAAACCCTGAAGATGTAAAAACTGATAGGCTCCTAAAAAACGATCACAATAACCCACAGCCAAACAAACAAACTGTACAGGAAAGAAACATTTTCAGTTGAAAGGAAAAAAACAATACTGAACTGTAAAAAACACCCAACAAAACAAACACAACAAAAACTTCTCACAATATTTTAAGTGTAGTGGATGATTAAAGAGATGTGTTTGCATTTCATCTGGCACAAGTGATAAGTCATGTAAACCAGGTGTAGGGCTTTTATCTAGCTGCAGCAAATGAGTCAGTGTAATGTTAAATTGTCACTATGAAACCTGGCATTACATTACAACATGGGATCTCAGATGATCTAACTCAGGACGGGAAGAGTCTTCTATCTTTGGCAGATACTGCATCCCTACTCATCTACAGTGGGGATGAAAATGAGGGAAAGAAATTGAATAGAATATATTTCTATTTTAAATTAACACTCTGCTGCATAAAGGCAAAACTGGATTTGTTTGAGAAAGACAGTGCAGAAAGCCAACTTTCCCTAGAAAGGTTATCAGCTCCCTACAGGAGAGTCAGTGGAGACCATTAATTCTCTGGGACACAAGAGCAGCCCCACAACACCATGCACTGTTTGAGGTACTTGAGTGGGACAGGAGCTTCCTTGCACTGTGCACAGCAGACTCACATCACCTCAGAGTGGAGGGGACCACTGAAGCAGCCAAGAACTTGAGTAAATACTTTCTTATTTGAAAAGGCTGAAAGCACTTGGACACAAAGGACAGGATCAGGCACAAGAAAAATACAACATACAACTTACTGCTGCTTTCAAATTCTGTAGTAACAGAACTCCTCAGATATTTTAGTAAGAGAAAAGTAGAAGCATCTCTCTTCCCTTGTTTTGTCCCCATGTATGTGAAGGAAAATCACAAAATACACACAAGTTCTGGAAAGAAAAGACATTCTATGACTGTAACCCAGGCCATTCCATAAATAACTGGGAGTTCACACATTAAATGAAGATCCTATGGATGCACTTCCAAATTACAGGGCTCAAGAGTCCACAATTGCTGATGTGAATAATGTCCCAACAAAACCTACATCCTCATGACATAACTGTGCCAAAAGAACTATCAGCCAGCTGGAAAGTTACTGCACAAGCTTCCAACTTAACTAGATGACATTTGCCACTGCTTCCCAGTCTTCTACACACACACTACAAGTGAGGGGCAGGGTGGAGAGCAAGGGCCACAGAGCAGCAGACTGGGAAAAGACACAGGTCAGTACCCTAAATCCTGATGCTGAAGGGAACAAAGGAATAAGTGACAAGCAGAAATCGGTAAGAAGCGACAGGGAAGAGGCTGGAGAAGAAACTCACTAAAAATGAAGCTCATTCCAAACCACTACTTTAGGAAGTTTCTATTCTGGGAGAAAAGAAAGTATAGAGTCCATTAGATATTTAAATGATGACAAAGGTATTTTTCTAAACCATGAACAGAGCAATGAAGACAATCAAAAGTCACCCACAGTTAAAGGGTGAGGAAAACCCCATGTAGTTACATGCAGTATTCTTCAAAATATTCACAAAGCACAAACAATGTATTGCATAAACCCAGGAATTTATCAAAAAGAAAAAGTTTTTTTTTCTTCCTTTGAATAAATTTTCAAGATCAATACTTTGGTAGTTCAGAGCAAGAACAACAAGTTGCTTACTCCCTTTTATTTCTTTACACAGCTAGAGAGAAGCTTTACTTCAGAGAATCCCTTTCCAAGGTACTCACCAACAGTGGTGACAGGAGGCTGAGAAGGGTAGTATTGAACACTGGTGGTTGCTGGAAAGGGAACACCACCTGGATAAGGATAGTTTGGGTAGCTGCTTTGACAAAGAAAGATATGCTAATGTTATGCAACTATTAGTAAAACATCATCCACCTAGATTATCTTCACTGCCACATGTTAAACATTCATTTACATAATAAAATGTTAAAACGGCAGGCCTTTTTCCTGTTCACATTAACATCTTTCACAACTGGTATTTCTGGTATTATTTAAGATGCCATTTTATCTGAAACCCTATCTACTTATTGCCTGGTCAACATTTGGATAACAAATTCTCCCCAGTCTCTCAGTTTTGCTATATGAAATCCCGCAGGTATCCAGAAGAAATCATTCTAGCTACCAACTGCCACACAACAATTTCAAATGATTAATTTTTCATATGAGAACAGTTAAGAAGATGACTGATGAACTGCTTTATGTAAACCTAAAAATGCAAAAAAGTGCAAAATATGGCTGCAAGGTGAAATAAACTCCTCCACAAATTCTCAGATTTTCTCAGAGTCCTGCTCTGAAGGATAAGAAAGCAAAAATATTCATTTGCTCACTGAAACAATTATGAGATGACATGTGACAATCTACACCCTTCTAAAATACACTTGCTATCAACTAAACCAAGGACATGAATTAGTCAGTACTAGACTCACAAACACCTGCATGCAGCAGAGTGTTTATTAACTACAGTAATAATTAAACAAAGTGGTCCAAAACCCCCTGCAAAATATAAAATAAGCATGTTCCATCCCTCTTCAGGTAACTGCAAATTTATTAGTTTTTAAAACCTTCCTATTCATTCATAAATTATACATTTTAAAAACAGTTCTTCTATTACTTTTGTACAAACATTAAGAGCACTTCAAACAAACATATTTAGGAGGAAAAACATGCTGTAAGAACTTAAAAAATCCTAACTTTTTTCCTCTTAAAACATAACACTCTCTCCCCTCCCAATCCTCACTGGTTTTTACATTTTTAAAATGTAAACTTTTAATTTTTAATTTTTTTTAAATAAAAATGCTCCATATTACACCAACATCTCCTATGCTCCTACTACAAAATCAGGACATAAGGATTAATAATAAAATCAATTAATTATTATGCAAAAAATGTAAGTACACACTAGGAGGCAATAGTCAACATCTCACTATTTACTAAGACAGATCTATAAGTCTTCTGGAAATGCTTTATTCCAAACTATTATATTAAGAAAATCTTGGTCAAAAGCATTAATAAAAAGCTTTTGAAGTAACTTTGTGTTCTTCAAATTCCCTTAGAGGAACTGGCCTAGAGTGTAAGTCCCCATGTACTCTGGAGTCAAGGTTTGTATTAATGCAGCAATGTTTTGTTCAGTTTTTGAGCTGCTAATAAAATCTCGACTTTTAGGGGTACATTTCTTTCTATGTCATGTAAACATACCAGCCCCATAAAAATATATGAGTGAAGGTGACAGCTGGGAGTTAGGTAATTTCAAAATCTATTTATCCCACCCATATATTTTTTATTTGAAGAAACACTAAGAAAGCTAAACCTTCCTCCAATTTTGGCTACTGACAAGAATTCAGCCCTCACTTTTCACAAACCCTGCTAACGTGAATAATTGTACAACAAATACACCATAAGAAAATACAATTCTGATTAGACACTGTTCAGTTAAACTCTCTATCAGGTAAATAATCATAGTTTAAAGGGGCCTCTTACCTTGGGTTTGGAGTGCTTGATGGTGGATAGGGAGATATTCCACCTTGAATTCCTGGCACATAGGAAGCTAAATAAAAAAGAATTTTGTGTATTTTTAAATTTCACAAGTTAAAACCCTCAAAGTAAATTAGTTCTTCTTCATATATAAAAATAACCTTATTGTTATATTGGGTTTTTTTTCTTAATCATTACTTTAAACTAATCACTGCATGGATAAAAATAGGTATCGATTTTAAAATAAGCGTACAAAAAAAACCAAACAAGAATCTGCAGCTAGGATACTCAGAAAAAAACCCCAAAACATGGTATTAAAGATGACTCACCTGAAGAGCTGTCTCCATTTTTTATGTAATAGTTGAAAAAAGAACCTTTCTAGGCAATGACCTCTACTCACTAAAAACAAGTGCATAATTTAAGTACCTCCAGAATAGTTGATTAGCTGTTTAATGATCCAACCATGTCCTTATCAAGTAATTTCTGCTATTTGGAAGTTGTATTTAAAATTTTGTTATCAGCAAATATAAATGTTGAAATAGTCTTAGCAAGTTTAAGATTTTTCTTGAAAACTTGACAAAATTATGTTTTGGATATACTTATTCCACATTTCTAGCAATTTTAGGAATACTTCATCAAATAACTTTTTTTTTTTCCAAGAGCTGAGTTATTTCCACTCTTCAGTGTTTTCAAATGATTAAAATTTTTGTCAGAGGACTTCATTTCTTCCTAAACAATGTATCTATAATGTGAAAAAACCCAAACCCTATATGTCTGTAAAATAAGGAAAGTCTGATTACACTAGTAAACCTAAGTAGCTATAAATAATTTCAAAACCCTGAAACATTTTCACTAAAATTACTTCAGCTATGAAGTAATTCATAGTACTTCAGCTCAATTCAACTCTAAATAGTAACTGAAAGCCCTTCAGCTTTGACTATAAGAGTAATCAAATGTGGTTCACTGCAGGTTTGTCCTTAAGGCACAAGTCACATCCTCTGCTAAAACTACACTTATACTGACCCCCACTGTTCCTGAAAACCAGGACAATCCAATCCTCTGGTGATCTCACAAGCAACAGACAAGTTGGAAAGTCCCAAACACCTGCCTTTAGTCTATTATTCCTAATGGTCCCATTTGTATTTGCTACCCATTTTCTCACAGGTTCAGAAACTAAAACCTTGCTAAAAATGGGTCCTGCTGGAAATGGCAATGAATAGCACTTCAGCTTTTCAAATGTAACACTGTGATCAAATAAAAGCCATACTCCAATAGAAAATGGACACAGTCTTAAAAATCTGGCAAAAATAAATAATCCCAAGTACAGCTACTGTACCATTAAATTCACGTGGAACTGTTTTAACATCATTAAATAAACAATCTCCAGCTAAACTGCTCCCCCTTCCCTACTGCCCCAGTCTGACCTGAGAAGGTCTATGTTGCTGTTTTTTTGGCTTTTTCACACCCAGTACAGACTATTCTCCTGGAAGAATTACTAGGATTTTCTGTTTCCCACTTCCTCTTTTTTTCCTCACTTACCTATCCCCAGTCTTTAAAATACCATGCCTCCAGAAGTTTAAATAAATACATGATTTAATAAGTCTTGAGCAAGAAAATAAGAATGGGTACCAAGTCAGAACACCAAATCAACAGAGAACACAGAATAAAAAAATCACAAGGCAGGGGTGTTTTTTTAATATTCAGCCAGCAGTTTGAAAAAATAAGAAAACCCACACAAACGGGAGCATGGGCATAGGAAACTCAAGCTATAGACATGCCTGTGCTTATGACATCAATGGTTATAGGATAGTTAAAAGATGGGCTTTTATTATTACAATGAAAAAAACTGGGATAGAAAGTTATTTGAACAATCTCTTTGTACATCTATCCTGGAATGTTGACAGGACATTGGCTGTTTTGAGGAGCTTGGAGATGTTTGAGTGTGTTCTGGTTTTTTTCTGGGTTTTGCTGTGTTGTAATACAAACTTGATTTTTACCCTCCATAACCCCAAATTCTACTTGAATTCTTAGACTCACAGAGCCTTTTAAGTTGTAAAAGACCTTTAAGGTCATTGAGTCCAATAATTTAAAAGTACAGCCCAGGTGAATTCATTAGCCTGCAATATAAAAAATAAACTGCATTACTTGTGGGCAAACTCTGCAGGGCAACAATCCCTTTGAAATATTAACATGATTATTTACAGAAATCAGTAGTGATGAGCACTTACAGGTTGGTGGGCCTGTTGCCTGGTATGGGGGGTAGCTGGAGGAAGCAGTAGGCCTAGAAAACACTGGAGGTTCCTCTCCAAACACAACAATCATGACCTGGATCAACTCCAACAAGTCTGACTGGGGCTGGGAGGGAAAGCAAATCACAAGTTGTTCATTTTGCTAACAGTTTGACTGTAGCAACAATAGGATACCATTCCATCAGCTCTCAAAAGCATTCCTTTTATTTGTGGGTTTAAGTCTTCTTAAAATGGATGTCTATATATGTATATGTGCATAATTAACTTCCTTTCTGGATTCTATTACAGACACCAAACCCAGCCAGCTCGTACCCAAAACCAGACAGCAAAATACACCATCAGCCACGTTTACACCCAGAATAAACTGGGTAAAACTGCAGGACAACAAATGTCTGGGTATACATGTCCAATGAGCATTTAGAATACTTTAAAAAATTAAATCCACTGCACAACACAAAAAACAGAGATCCCCAAGTTTTTAGACATTTCCATTTCATACACCACAGCTTTTGCTCTAATTCAGAATGTATCGACAGAAAAAAGCATTCTAACCCACTAAGGAGTGGCACAAACCTCCTTTAAACACAGTTCAACTAGGCTTCTCTGTTTATAACTACTCAGTATAGGCATGATTTCACTTTGCCAAAATAAGAACAAGCATCATGAATGCAGCACCAGATTAAATACCCCAATTCCAAGTTTACTTAGCATCATAATCCACTTACTTATTTTTACCAACGCCTCAAACTGAAGGAATTCTGTATCAGCTGTACCTTAGATGATCCTCATGCTTTGTGCAACACCTGACCTGGGCAGTCTTTTTCCTCTATTACTACACAAGCACTGAACTACCACCCATCCTTAATATATTCCTGTTAATCACTTTTTGCAGAACCACACATCTTGTATCATTTTTCTAATCTCGTCAACACAGTTTATCTTCTTTATAAGTCCATGTTTTGGCCAAAACTTCTATGAGGCCTGCGCTGCTCAGTGCCTCTATTTATTGGTAAACCAAATATATCCATATACATGAGAAATGTCTCTACATAAAGAAGTCCAAGTGCTTGTAAAAGTCCATTTTAGTCATAGAGATGTTTTAAGTAAATTCATAATTTCCCTTCTGTAAATATTCTTATCTCACAAATCTTCACATCCCTCTCTTGCCAGGGGAGAGGACACCTTATGCTGCACTGCTTAATTAGGAAAGTTGTAACTGATGATACAATTAATTACCTTAAATAAGCAGAACACAGAATGCAACATCCTGAACTTTAAGACATTCCAAAAAACAAACAGTTGATTTTATTTTAAAAATGGTTTAAAATTTCTGTTAAAGACTATGGTTTTTATTAAAAATGATACAACTATCTCAAGGAATGCAGAATGAGCAGTTTGAGGATTTCAAGCTCTCTATACTTACATATTTCCACTCATGCAGGTAGGGAAGGTATATCTTTCCATTTGCATCGACATGCTTCCCAGTTTTTATTGTCATAGAGCTAGTGGGTTTAACAAAACAAATTGGGGGGTTGAAAGGGTAGGTATCCAACAGCCACAAGCAAATTGGGATATTATATGTGTTACCTAGAAAAGAGATTTTAGAAGTTATTACAATTCTTCAACTGTCCTCCTGTATTCAGACTCATAAAAAACTCCTAAACGCAGTAAACTCAACCGTACAAAGTCAGAAGCCAGAGTCAAAATCTACTAAATAACATTCAATGAATAGGTAACATTATGGCCACAAAGTCAACATTTTTCAGAACAATTTAACTTTGATTTACAATCTTCACTCACCACTACTACACAATCTCATTTCTTGTACAACGCAACATTATAAGACTAATTGGAATTATCATTAGCTGCAGCAATAAATGGCTAACAACCCTCATTCAACTGACAAGCGTGAAAGAAAAAGATGTTACAAAGCTCTAAATGACTGAAGAAGCCATGCTCAGCATTCAAATTTTATCCTGCAGCAAAAACAGAGAACAATTTCTTTAAAATATTTTACTTTGGACAAGTAAAGGATTTCAAGAAAAGAGTGATCACTGAAGTAGAGAAGTTGAATCAGGACAAATCTAACTTTTTCATGCAATTTGGGAAAATAATGGGGATGATGATAATTATAATACATGCATACCTCTGTAAGGCACAGGAATGGTTCCAGTGAGGCTCATCAACTCCCTGGATGAGCCATCATTAAAAACTGAAAAAGAACAAACAATATTTTTAAAACAAACATATTGGTTATGGTAATCTCAGTTGAGGTTATTACCCGTCTATTTATTGCCATAAGTTTTCACACACTGAAATATAAACTCAGCCTGAAAGGTTCAGCTCTTGCCCATTTATGGATTAGCATATGTAACTCCTTATGAGTAACACACTTCTGAGAAATGAATGACTAATCATTGTCAAACTACCTTCTCAACAAATAAAACTGTTTCCTCATTCAGTGACCAAATAAAATGTTGGAACCTTGCAAACTGCAAGTAACGCAAATCGCTGCAAAGATAATCTGAACTCAAACTTCATTTAAAAAAAACAACTGTCATCTGAAGTTTACAAAAGAATTCTTTATGTTTTCTTCAAGTATATGCCACAGGCATTTATTATAGAATCAGTAAAGGTAATTTAACCAAGCAGTAACACACTGAAGAGCAAGAAAGAGTGCTTGACTCTGCCAAATCTTAGTCACAAACTGCACAAGAACTCCGACCTAAATTTACTGAGTTGCTGCATTTAGTTTTCTCATACTTTTAATCCAATACATTATTCTTGGCTGAATAAATCAGCTTCTGTTGAGGAAGCTTTTATCTTCTTAATTCCTCCTGGAAGTTTCTATCCATAATTCAAATGTAGGTTAGTATGCACAATTATTGTGGTGTTGATGTTCTGCAAAGGCAGGTAGAACATGTTGGGATTTCAGTGGGGGTATATATTTCATTATTAATATCAACTTCAAAACTGTCTCATCAGCAATGTAATCACTTTCTTGCAGCTGATGTCACTGCTACAAATAATATCAATTATCTGTAAGTGATTCTGTGCTTAACCTCCTCCAGGCAGCTTAAAGAGCATTAGGGAACACAAATGGCTACAGCTCAAAGATACCTGGAATTGTGATCACCATCTTATGCAAACTTGTACAGCTATTCCAGCCACAGTCCTTTCACTCCTGCTTTGTTTCTCCAGTCACTGCATGAATTTTTATTTCAGTAGCAGCTGCTGGCTTGCAGCTACTAAAGTTAAAATTAATTCATCTTTTACCTGTTCATGCCACTTCTTAATATTTCTCAATCCAGACATACAACTGAAAAAGTAGACGACTTTAAAATTTTTGATGATGTATCAGTAATATAAATTAGATCACAGAGGAATCCAACAGGTAACAGTTAAAAAAAGGTGACCAGAAGAAGGCTGACCTCAGCAGCTACACTGGCTCACTGTACACTGTAAAACCCTAGACATCATTTCCATTTAACACACTTAAATTTGAGACTTTAAAACAGCTAACAAACAGTGATTATCATAGATAATTTACATTACAAAACCCTCGTGCCTATTTTCTATATACTTGACTCTGTTTTCTTAATATTCTTAAGGACTACCACAATGATTTTCAATGAAGCATTTCTTCATTGATTTACAGTTCTTCCCACACAGAATTTTAAAAACCTCTTTGTATGGCAGCGAAGCTGAATTTGTAAGATACCAGCAATCTCAAGACACCAACTGATGACATCAGTGAGTGATTAACTAAAAGTTAAGCTGCGAAAAACATGACGCTTCTTGGCATATTAGAGTTATTTTCTAAAGTAACTCTACTATATTACCGAGTCTGTGTTTCTAAAGAAGTATTGATGTCAGAGACAAAAAAGAGAAACTCATGTGATGTTTTCTGGTGTTAATCTTCTTTTTCCCCCCACAAAAACGACCAAAGATATCTAACACACCAACAATCCACCAACAACGATTTTCTCATGCACAGACTAACCATATGAATCCATGACAGGTTTGAGGTCCTTGTACTGAGTAATAACACTGGTTGTCTCCTGTATAGTTAGGTCTCTATACTTATACTGGAAAACAAAAGAGAAAGAAATTACTTCAGAAGCTTTATTTTTTGTATAATTTAATTAAATTTTTTATTTTACCTAACAGACAGCATTTATGAGAGTTTACATCTATACATGCACATTCTTCTCCACTCTTAGTATGGAATAATCATTTATTTGTCCATATTACTTAAACGACCACTGTCAGTATAACTTATTGAACTTCAACAAGGTGTTAAGTCTTAACAAGGGTCTAACCATCAATTGATTTGGAAAGAACTGTTGTATTTTCTTTCATGTTCTACCACAAATAAGTGTATTTGAGAAATACATGTGAATCTTAAAAAAAGGTAACCTCCAAATGAATACAGTGATGTTTTGAACATTCCTGAAAAACAGCTGTCTAGGATCTGAACCACAAAGATACATTTCAAAGCACTTTTCAAAGCAACACCATATTTATCATTCACTGATTAGCATTGACATGTATTTTGTCAGCTAGAAAGCAGACACACCAAAGCACAATATTACCACCAATAATACTGGTTTTACCCCTTTCCTTTTATCAGGAGCAGGGAGTAACAGCACAGCTGCCCTGTAAACCACAGATACACTACTACAGAATTCACCAGTCTCAGAGCTATAACCCACAGACAGCAAAGAAGCTCCTGGGCAACAGGGCTGGTTCACCACACAGTGCAGCTCTTTAACCTAGTGGTTGTTCCTCCTGATAATTGCTATTGGAAAGAAAAGCCAGCAATGTGGCCCCTTGACAATTTTTTGATTCTAATATGATTGTAAAAAACTGCAATCTTCAGATGTCCTAAGGAATACAACCTTTCATTGAACCAGGCAGGAAGACAAAGAGCCCAGCAGAATGAAATGTCCGACATCCAAAGCACACAAATGTTAACAACATCTGAACAAATTAATTCAGACATTATCCAAGAGCAAACTGTGTTGCCACAGCTAAAGGTCATCTTGGCTCTGACAAACACTCATGAGTTGTGAAGTTTAGAAATAAACTCTTCTTCCTGTCACCTCCAGAGATTGACAAGGATGCTCCTCCTGGGCATGACAACTTGGATTTACTGAGCAGAGATGAACCCACCACGCCACCTCAGCCTACAGGAAGCACCAGCACCTCGGGTGATGCTGTGACTGATCTTCCTCAAATGACCAAGGACAAAACAGCCACACGGTCTGTCTGCAAAATGCTGGTCTGTGGGACAGAAAGCAATCCCTCCAGCAGGGATTCCTGTGTGCACAGGGAAGTACCAGCACAGAGGTCAACCAGCCCTTGGATGCTGTTTTGGCGGGAGGGTTGCAACAAAGCATCTCAGCCTCCTTCGTAAATGGGTGCAGGATTGGGAGTGTGCAGCAGGGGCTTGACAGAGAGACAACGTTGTTAACATTTGAATACATTCCTCCCTCCCTCCCCAACACCTGGATGAAGCAGGAACAGGCATTACTGGGACAGGGAGGAATTTTCATGTACACCAGCCAGAAACTGGCAGCACATACCCACACCGCTGCATGTGTCACTACAGGACAAATGACAGCTGATCACCAGCTACTTTTAAAAGGGGGGGACACCTTTTCATAGGAACAAACCTCATGGTCCAGGATAAAACCTCAACAAGATTGGTACAATCACCACTAAAAAGAGAAGCGGATTCCACTAACAGAAGCTCCTAAAAAGCACAAGGATTGTGGAATGGTTTGGGTTGGAAGCCACCTTAAAGATCATCTTGTTCCAAGCCCAAGGCAGGGAACCTTCTACTATCCCAGGTTGCTGAGAGCCCCATCCAGTCTGGCCGTGAACACTGCCAGGGATGGGGCATCCACAGCTTCTCCAGGCAAGCTGTGCCAGTGCCTCACCATGCTCACAGTAAAGAAGTAAGCAGAGTCAGGCTTTACTTCCACTTTTGGCACAAGAATCTCAAGTCAGTTGAGTCAAGAACTGATTAAACAATGCCTGCCTGCTCAGCAGGCACACTGTGAATCTGGTACATGATGGGGCTGATAAACCACAAATTTGATTATTGGGGGTGCTTTCAAAGGGCACAACACCTTAACATTAGGCAAGCATTTTCATATTTCCATTAAAACAAAGAAAGATAATATTCTTGCAAACTGTTTTTACACTGAGTGATGATTACTTAGTAGAGAGACAGCTGAATGATTCCAGCTACTGCCACGAGTGAAATTAAATGTTAATTTCAGCTGTTAATTTCTGTACTTACATCGATTTCCAAGAAATGCCAAAATCTCTTTGGAAAACACAAGCGCCTAGTAATTTCTACAAAGGTAACTAAAACTGATTAATTCGAATTCTTAATTTCTAGACTTTTTTCCCCCTCCATTCTCAGATGGCAAATGCATTCCGCTCATTTTACATACCAGGAAACTGATCACAGAAAGATGAAGCTTTTCAAGATTTGACAGCAGGTAAATATCTGAAGTTAAATCAAGTGCTTATGTTCCCCCAAAAGAGGGTCAAGCTTTTGTTATCTCATACATTCAACTACTCCATAGGTGAAATATCACTAAACTTCCCTCTCTAGAACAGAAAGTGTAACTATTTTTGAAAAATAAACATAATGAAATAGCATCTTCATTTTTCATCACCTACAGCAAGTCAGACGAGAACATAAAATGAGCAAGTGTGGGGGAAGGACACTGGATTACCTTAAATTCTATTTCTTCTATGGCATCGCAACAATTAATTTAGCAAAAAGAGGTGTTATACAAATACATATATGATCTCACTTGCTGACACTAAGTATTCAATACGCATTTTCAACCTGATGAAAAAATCTGCTTATGATTCCATGCAGGTGAATGCGCCTTTGGTTTTGATCTCATTCTCAACTATTGCACTTCATTTCAAAACGCTACACGTACAATTAAATGCTGCCAAAAAACCCCACCAAACCCCCCCCAACACACCCGTAACTCCCCCCAAGTGTCAGCCTTAGGGGTTTCCATTCCAAGTGCTGGACAAAGCCCAGTTTTCACTTGAAGAGTGGCACGCTTGGCTCTGCATGATTCAGTGGTTAATGATTTGTCTTCCGTGAGATTTTCCCGTTTCCTTACACGGGCGATAACCAAACCAATCCACCCCACTCCGGTCAGCGATGCTGAGCTCGCCTACCCCCTCCTGTAACCGGGGAGCACAAGCGCCGTGCGGCCCCCACTGCCCCGCCGGTGCCTGGCACTGTCCCAGCCCAGCCCCGCAGTTCGGCACGACCATTTTAGGCTCGCTGCGCCCTTCCTCCCTTCCCGACCCAACTCCCCGCAGCCTCCCGGCGCTGGGCCCCGCTGCCGCCCGCCCGCCCGCCCGGCCCAGCCCGTACCTTGGTGAGCATCTTCTTCAGCTGGCTCTCGGACACGGCCATGGCGGCCGCCCCTCGCTGCCGGTGTCGGTGCCGGTGTCGGTGCCGCCGCTGCTCCCGGTGCCGCCGGCCCGGCCCTACATAAACACAGGAAGCGGCCGCGCTCCCGCTTCCGGCGGCGGCGCCGCTCCCGCGCGTCACGGGGCGGGCACCGAGCGGCTCCAGCCCCGGCACCGCGGGGCAGCGGGAGCGGAGCCGCCGGGAACGGCTTTGGGCTTAAAGACCCTTCTGGGAGCCCGTGATAAAGCAAAGGTCCCCACCGCGCCGCTGGAGCCGCGGCCCTTTGGTTATTGTTCGAGGAATACGACACACACGCAACATCAAATTAATCCGCAAAACACACCTCTAAGAGCTGGCAGCATTTTAAGATTAGAATTATTACAAAAGCACCAAACTAAATAAAGGACAGCTTGACTATTCGCATGAACATAAATGCTCAACAGATGAGAAACAACACCATGAAAAACAATGTAAAACCTCAAATTCATATTCTTTTTTTTTCCAAAGTAAGTGAAAAAAACCAAAGTGAAGCTTTTCAAAAATATAGCAGCGAAGTTGGTTACCTGCAGCCATCACTAATCTTCCCCCATCATTTACCACTACAGTGAAAGAAATCTGGGTATTCCATAAAAATAAAGGTCTGAATTACTGGAGGTTTTTTCTTTCCATTTTTAATCCAGTTTTGAGATCTGTATACACAGAACACCCTACATGTCTGGCTCTTTGTGAGATGTAACTGGAAGGCACAAAGGATCAGATCTTTTGCTCTGCCACAGATCCTACTTTTGCTGAGAACAAACTTCCAACAATATTTAACCATCCTCCCCTCAAAGTGTGAATGTAGAATGACGTTCCTAAGCTGTACACAGTATGGAGGGGAGCCCATGTCCCCTGTGCCTGCCATGTGATGCTGAGATACAATCAGGAGGAATACAGTCTTTTACCAGTAGTAAATCAAGAGGTTAGAACCCAAAAAACCCCTTGATCTCAAAACCATCTGGTTTTTACCTACCAAATACACATCCTGCTTTTTCATCACGTCCTTGGCCTCCAGGGAGGAGGGTTATAGGTTGTGTTGCCTTCTCCTGAGGCAAATGTAAAGCTCCCAGCCGGCTTTGGATTGAGGTCTGAATGTGCAGATAGTCCTGCCCTGTTTAACTGCTGGATTTTATTATTTATTTGAAACCCAACCCCTGCTCCTCCCATTCAGGAAGAGCCCCTGTTCCAGTGCTACATGTTTGTAGTGAGAACTGCAGATGCTTTAGTGCTCTTAATGTCCTCACAAAATAAAAGCAAGCAAGACATGACTAGAGTATTTCACACAAATTAATAGTGAACAGAAATACATAGCCAATAGTTCAGGTTTGAAGGATACTTGGGAACATCATGTTCCCCTTGGTAAACAGCAAAATACCAGGAGTCCATTGACATAAGAGCATCTACGGCCTTGGAAGATGAACTGTGGAATTGCATAACCAGTGCCTGAGGAGTGACTCTTCCCTACACAAGCCTCAGATACAGCATTTAAAGCCACGAGGAATGGTTCAAGTGGGCTCTGCATGCTGAAGTTTCTGCAAAGCTCAGTAAGTGTGAAGGCCCAGGGGCTTATCCCCAAGGTAGCTATGCCTCAACCCTGGAGGAACTGAGGCAAATGGGGAAAGACACCCTTCTAGGTCATGGTGAGAACAACTTTCCTGCCATGGGCCTTTGCAGACACACGTTAATGTTTCTTAGGTTTCCTTGTTTCATTGGTTAAGTTCATGTCACCCTGTTACCATATGTGTGCACCTGCCAGAATGTTCTTCCATCCCTTGGACCCCGTTGGGTAATTCTGCTGCAGTGTTCCACCCCGTGATCCCATTAACCCCCCCGGTTCCTAACCACCCCTCTGCACTATGTTTCCCTATCCCTATTGGACCTCGACCCTCAGAAACACCCCTTTTATTTGGTACATAACTCTGGATCCATTTGTGTCTCTGTCCCTGGTCTACATTTGAGGCTGTACCCACGATGCAGACACTGAACAGCGCTCGGATTTCCCCATCTCCTCACCTTTATCTCAGCCCTTTATCAGCAGAGTGCTCTGGCCCTGGAGGCGCAGGTCGCTCTCAGGACACCACTCTACAGGTAAGCCTCTCTCCAGCACTGCCTCCTAAAGAGCTGCAGAGAGCCAAGAGTAACCCAAGAACCAGGCTATAACTGGCAGCCAAAAGCCACAGGCAAGTGCCAGGTGAATTTAGGTAAAACATTCTTGCATGTTACCTGCCTCATTTTGGCTACCAAAAGTGCACTTTCAAACAAAAATATACTGTCCAGTGTGGTATTAAATTATTTAAACCTAAACTGAGAAAGCACTTTTGGAAAGTAAAGCAACAAAGCTTCCTTTTTCTACAGAAATCCATATATATGAAGCAACCTCTTCTGCCTTGCAGATCTCCAGCTTCAGTGAGCAGACACAGAGGCTTCCCTTGTGCTTCCTTACAGTTTCAGCTGCTGCTGCAGGTCATGAATTGAGCCTGCACTGCTTTGCAGTTTCTCTTGCACCAGTGGGTCTTCCTCCAGTCTGACCATTTCAATCACTCCACTGGTTCCAAGAATACATGGGAGACTTAAGAATACTTCACTGTTTATATTGCAACACCCCTGAAACAACACACAAAGAACGCTGTCACACACACAGTTACTTATTTCTTCTGCAACTACACAGAAGCATACAACTACGCAAAATGACCCAATTATTTTAATTAAGCAAGGATATTCCAACATATGGCATGTTTGGATAGGTCAAATTCCATTTCTTTTAGATACTGTGCATTGGGTTACTGTATAGAAACTGTAAAATATTACTGTGCAGATAAAAATTTGTGAACCATCCCACACTTGGGGTGTTTTTCCAAGATAGATAGATAGATCTCTGTAATGCAGGCAAAGTTTGTACCACTAAATACCGTTTCTTAGCTACAACAAGCAGGAACACTTTATGGTACAATATCATTAGTTCTTTTAGGACTGAAGAAAATAAATAATGCAGCCTAAGAACTGAGGAAAATTTTTCAAATACTGATCCCATAAAGATTCTGCAAAAGAATTCATCAAACTTATATCCCTATAATTCCAATTTACACTGTAGATTGTGTTTATTTTTGGAATCTAGGGAATTTTACATTCTGTAGATACTTTGAGAGACTTGTCACTCCTCTGTATCTGTATTTAGTTCAGGAATGATTAAAAACTTCACTTGGAACATAATGATTTAATTAGGTATGTACTTGTACTCAATGAAATAAGCAGCCAGCTCGACTTCCCTGCACAGGGACATGCAAATTGTCCATCTGAAGACTCTAAATTGAAGTGACAAACAAATGTTTCTACATGGCTTTTCTCATCATATGGAATGACCTAATGCTTTAGTGAAGCCTCTTTGGAAAAACTTCAAACAAAATTCAGTCTACAATTTTAAGTTAACTGTTGCTTCATAATTTTCTCATCTTAAGGAAAGTACTAAGGAGTAAAAAAGCAGCTGTTTCAAACTTAATCAAATAAAATACTGGCAGAAAATGCATTTTATACTTTCAGAAAAGATACAAAATTCTTTTGGCCCCTAAAAAAACTCTATATTCAATACTGAACACTCTGGAATGACAACACTCATTTCATTTGCCAAATCCAGCTATTCCAGGGGTTCTGGGCAGCAACCTTACATGTACTTTCTCTCTGGACTTGTATTTTTAGGAGAGTAATCCACTTTTAATATTGGTTTCAGATTAAAACAGTAAGTGATTTTTGCTCATTTTTGGACCGGTATTGAGAGCTGTTGTTGGAAGAAAGTAATGGCAGTAGCAGTACTTCAGAACACTGAGATGTCTGTGCTGCTAGAATTAATGGTCATAGCCGGTATAAATAATATAATTACAGTGCTGACCAAACGGTATTAAAAACACATTTACCTTTGCCAGAGTGGATACAGAATGAACCTTTCTTTTATCTTTCACAATGCTGTCAACCAAATCAGCAACTGAGAGCCCAACAGACCAAGATCTCTGACCTTTTCCCTTTAGGACTTCCATAGCTCTATACATAAACCAGGAAAAGGAGAAAAATGTGATGTTTAGATTGTAATTATTCTTATTTTGGTTTTTATGTAAAACCTAAAATATAGGTTTAAGTGTACCATATCAGGTAAAGTGTACTATAAAAAAAAAAAAGATTCTCTGTTTTGGGAAACAACACAATGGAATAAAGAATTGCTGAAAATAATTTCTTTACAATATATATTCTCTACACTTGTAACAATACTCTTTTTTGTCAAAAGGTGTAACTGATAATTGAATTAGTTAAATTCATCCAAACTGGTGCTTTACTTTGAAGCAAATGCTTCCAACACAAGCTCTGAGAAAACTGGGCCAGAAGGCTTGTCTAGTATTTGTTTTAAATACACAGTCAAACAGCTCTGATATTCTGTTGTATATTGTGGTGTCTCCTCACATCGTCACAGGCACAATGTTAGTAAGAATTTCAGAAAAACAGTGCCCATGTACACATCCATAAAAGTGAATGACAACTTGACCTATAGTTTCCTATAAACTCAATATATGTTCATATATACATTGCTCATTTTAGAGCAAGTTTGCCCCACTTCATAAAGAGCTGAAGAACATGTAAACATCAAGTGCCTAAATATGAAGGAAAAAAAAAAAGGTTATAATGGTGCTACCTGTTAGCCACCTTTTCCCTTGAGTTAGGAGTAGCCATTGCTTCTGTTTGATTTGCAACTACATTACAGCTTGTCCATGATGGTACTAAATAGAAACAACCAAAAAAGAAAAAAAAAAGCATTTGAGGTTGTGGTTTCTTTTGTTTTTTTTTTTCTTCCTTTGACAAATGGCAAATACTTTTGCTACTACTCCAGGTCTACAGACTTTGGTACCCCAAAACTGCATTACTTAAAGCCATTATTAAATGAGAATTTAACACTCTTCTTATTACTTTTCTCATTACTTTCATTACTTTTCTCAATTACTTTCATTATTCAGCTACTTAGGCACTGCTCATAGTCATAATAAAGCATCACTTTACCTTTGTCTTCCCCTTGTTCACCAACAACCCAGGCATCTTTTGCCAGCACCTCTGCTTTTAAAAGGTTGGTCAGCAAGTACTGAAGTCTCTCTGAATCAAGGTTGGCACCTACTCCAATTACTCTGCTTTTGGGAAATGAGCTCAGTTTCCACGACACAAATGTCATTACTTCAACTAAATGTCAAAGAAAAAACACGTTGCCAATGAAGAACCACTAAAAATTCAACTCAACTGCAAATTATGAATCATTACGAAAAACTCTGGACTTCTTTACTTTAGAAAAGGTATAAGCAGTTAAGAACATATTGGTAGTTTATTTCAACCTAAAACACACAGTCAGGTGGCGAAGAAGTGAAAAAATGAGAACAATAAGGGAGTAAGAAGAGCTGTCTTCAATGCATTACAGGATAGAGGCTCACACTTCTTTCCTACGTAGTGAGTTTGCTTTGTCTTAGTTCACAGTACCACTGACCTGGAAATTTAAACCTTCCACCTGGCTGCAATATTTACTATTAATGCTATACTTTGTATAAGAGTAGCCTGGCACATAACACACACGGATCTATCCCTCCTGCACAGGAGAAATGTGCACATAAAACTCACAACTGACAAGACAACAGCCAATGGATGCTAATGATGTAGACACACGTTGAAACTACGCACAAAAACACACAGAAATACATACCTGTTACACAAAACAAAGTACGCTATTTTCTTTTATCTTGGTAACAGTAAAGAAAAAACCCTCAAAGACAGTGTTCTGCTCAAAGCTGAAAAGGAAAACATCTTTCAGACTAGTAAGAAATTTTGACTAACCAGGTGTATTCAGCAGTAACATATTTTTAAGACAGGCCAGAGAAAAAGCCAAGTGAGGGACAGAACATTATGCAGAGTACCAGCATACCTGGATGAGAAGCAACAAGGAGAACAGCATTCTGACTGTAGTGGGATACTGCTGGAATAATTCCTCTGAACAAATCCACATTGCTTTGTATGACATCGAGGTAAGTCTGAGCATTGCCCAGAGAATTAACTGTAAGCACCACAACTTTGGAATCAGCTGAAGCAGAAAAATCTGAAAATATAAAAAAACCACATTTTGAAATGTATGTCATTCTATTCAGTTTTGGATGCAAACCCAAGAGCTGTTCTAAAGGCTAAACTACAGCATCCAGCTCAATTAGGGATTCTTTCCCTCCTGTCCCCTCCATATCCCCCAGTGTGGAATTTGGGGCACTTCCACAGCACCTGTAGAACACAGCTCTCCCACAGAACTACCTTCCTGTTTTATAGGTGCCAAACGCAAAAGGCAGACCACAATTTGTCCAAGGTTACAGAGTAAAGACCAGAAAACATCTAGACAGTTTTGACAGATAAACTTTTCCAAGTTTTCTTGGCAAGAAAGAAAAAAAAATTCATGAAAAGGCTCCTTAACTTTTATTTCAACTGTTAAAAAAGGAGAAAAATTTTACTCTTTTATCTGAGGCTTCTTCTGTAAGTTTTGACCTTATACCTTAATCAAGGACATGTAGACAACCATGAAAAGCACTCCAAGAATCTATTCATTAACTTAAAAGACAAATTGTATTTATTAGCCCAAAGAAACACACAATCACACTTGCTGCAGGAATCTGTAAGTCAAAGCTGCCTTGAGCAGGTATCTCTGAGTGCAGCACAGGTGATCAGCCTGGACAGAGAAATAGGGGGATTCTTCTGTTGCACCACTTTTGGAACCAGCTGAAACCAAAGCAGAGGTCTAATGCACTGACAAATTAAAACCATACTAAGCAGGTATATAATTAATATACTATAATTAATACCAGGGTGCCTGAAACTCAGATATAAACACACTAAAACAGCATCTGACAGCATACAAACATTTTGTAGTATTGCAACACTACCAAGCTTCTTATACCACAGCTAAATGCAAATATACAACAGGCACCCACAGAGGCACAGACAGAGCTGTGGTACAGTTGCACAAGCAGGGCTCAGGAAAAAAGGTGTGCTAGCAGTAAAACCTGCAAGATAAGATCAAAGAATGTACAGCAGGCAATGCCAGGTGCAGAATAAGCCACAGTGATCCTTGGTGGAGCCAGAACAAGTCCCTGTCCCCAAAATAAGATAAATTAAAAGAGAAGCACAAGAAAACCCCTCATTTCATCTTGCAAAGGGTGCAAGGCACATGGAAACATGACACATAAGCAAGGAAGAATGTTACTCAATTCAGTTCCAGCTCTTCCTGTGGAAAAACTTCTGAGCTGCATGGCCTCAACCTCTGCAACCATCAAAGGCTGTAACTGATCACTAATTACAGAGACATGGCATTGACTCTGTTGAATTGTATGTTCACAGCTGAATGAGGACAAGGTTATTAAGAACTCTTTGTTTGAGCATGCAGTGATAGAGATTAAGGACTCACTACTGGCCATGTGCATGCTTAATGAACATCAAGCTAGGAAAGCAGCACTTTGAAACACACCTTTATTTATCAGCCTTCTGAACTCTGCTTTCACAGCCTTCATTAATTCCTATGCAAATATTTTTCCCCCCTTTCCCTCTCTCTGCCTATGACACAGAAGTTCTAGCTTGGCTTCTCTGTATTTGAGTCCAATTTCAGCTTTATCCTCTTACCTGCAAGTACAGACTTTTTCAAAAGGACAGCTTATGTGTCACTGTATCTCCCCAGGTGTCCTGCTCTTGGTAAAACGAGCACAAGCACACATAGTACAGCACCCACTCCTGCTCCAGAAACAACATCTCATACCTTTGCTGATCTCCACATTTGGCACAGCAAAAATCTCCAAATCCATGGCCCCTCCTTTTGCTGCACCTTCAGAAAGATCCAAAAGAACCACCTTATCTGCAACATCCTGTATGAACAAAAATAATACAGATCAATAATAAACCAAAAAACCCCCTTGTTTTTGTGGGAGTGAGGAATAGAAACCAAAATTTCTCCCATTTCATTGTTTGCTATACTATGTACAAATCAAACAAATTTACTGGTCAAAATTACAGCCAAATCACAAGGAAAAGGACTTCGTTTAGGAAGTCTAACTGGAAAAAAACCCACATTACAAAACCAACAAAAAACTCACAAAGCTATCTCTGGAAAGTCAGAAATGTTGACATTACTGCTGTGTCTAACATACAGCTGTGATGAAGTACAGCCCATCTACAGACTATCCTTTTCCAGGGAACTAGGAGATCCCAGCTGTAAGAGGCTACTGCTGAGACAAGAATCTTTTAGGGATTTTCAAAGTAAGTGAATTCAATATTCAACCCTTTGAATTCAAAATGCTGACTGAGAAACCAGAGCAGAAAACTAACATCTCTGGTTGTCCATAAGTTAACTGAAGAGACAAATGACCTAAGCAGTGACAGTTGTTAAAACTGATGAGGTATTCCTTAGTGTCAGGTATTAAGAACTAGATTGGAATCCTCTCTCTTACAGGCCTCTTGCTATTTTTAATGATTATGTACCTTTGCTGCAACTGCTAGTACACATGCAATGCCAAGATCTCCAGCTCCAACAACAGTAATTTTGTTAAAACATCCTTCATTTCTGCCTCCAGTTTTACTCCTTGATTTCATGTCAGTCTCTCCTGCAATTAAAAGAAAACCACAAACTTAGTTGCTGGTCCACACTGTATCAATGCAAGTATTGTTACTTCATAAAGGATCATGGCTGTGCCAGAGTTAAACCAAATTACATGGATTTTTTCAAAACAGCAGTCAAGACTGACCACAGAAAATCCATCACAACTTGCAAGGTGTAAAACAAATATTCCCCTCTAGACAGGAATGTTTTTTTTCACTAAACAGAAATAGATGAGCCTGACAACAGCAAGAAGCTAAACACTAACATCATAAAAAGGAGCACTCCCTTTGCTCCTGTTACAGCTGTGCATACAGACCATGGTTGTAAAAAAATATAAACCATATAAAATACAAATAATTGTAAAATATAAACCACGTGAACCAAGTTTCTTTGTGACATCAAGTAATTACAGTAAGTGAGTATCTTTTATAAGAACATTAGAAATGAGTCTATGAAAACATCCCCACCTTCAGTAATCTTTGCAATATAGGAGAGAAGTTCTGATTGCCTGGCTGCATCAGAAGATGACAGTGAGTACAAAGGGAGCTCTTCCTCAAACTTTGCAATCATTTCCTTGATTAATCCAATAAGAGTTGATTTAGGCTGAAATACAGCAGACAAACAGAAAACAAAACAGCTGAACAGCTATTTCATATAGTGGTATCAGCTGTGAACTGCCAGAGCCATACAGAATTTAATCAAATTAGAAATACTGACACTCTTAACATCTACACAAACATCTAAGGGAGAGAAAAGCATCACTTTGAGAAGATACTTTCCAAACAGGAGTATGAATTAAAAGGAATTTAACAAAAGGAATTCTAAAATTGAAATCACCAGTGTTAGTAGTTTTTGATGGCACCCATGAATGTATGGAAGCCTCTGATTTAGCCACATCCAGTATTATAAAAGGGACAAATCCTAGCTAAAGAGAAGTTAGTTCTGAGCTTCTTAGATAAGCTCAACTGTCCAGAGTTCTGGCAATTCAGTCCTTCTCCAGGCAAAACACACTGTGAAGTCAGCAGAAGTTCCCTTAGGAATTTCTGTATCAATAATGTAAAATACAGCCCATTCATTTCAAAAAGCTGGCATTCATTAAATAATTTTTACTGGCCTAGCGGTCATATTTAAGTGAGTAATTTAATACAGTGCATAGAATTATTTAGCAGCAGCACTGACTTTTGAATTTCTGTGCTGTTTCAGAGTTCTGCCAAAAGAGACATACCCAAAAGGCAGAAACTTCCATTGAACTTTCCTGTGGGATACTCAACTGGTCTCACTATTCATAGCAACAAAATATCATGAGGTTTACTCTGCTTTGTAAAGAATCAGTCTCTTTTTTTCCTTAAAATCCCTTCCAACTGCCTTTAGAAGCCTCAGACTGCTGGAAAGCTCCACGTGGTACCAGGCAGTATTCCCAAATGCTGCCCTCCCGTCAGCCACTCCACCTCTTACATGGCTCCAGTTCTGCAGGTAGGGCAAATAAATCCTGCCCCGTGCATCGACGTGTTTCCCCACTGCAATGCCCATGTTTGCAGTTGGCTTCAGGAAGCAAATGGGGGGAGCAAAGGGATGAGAATCCAGGATCCACAGACAAACAGGTATGTTATAGGAATTACCTGTTCAACACAAAATAAAAGCCATTACTAACTTCTGCACTGAGAAGAGGCACTAAAGACCAGTTGTGCGTGATGTGATTCACACCTTGTAATAACAAAGGAAAAAAGTCTGACAGATCACTTTCAGATTCACACTGGAAAATATTCGCATTACTTAGGCTAATTAATAAAACCAGATCAACTTGAAGTGTTACTGATTGTGCCCTTCTTAATATGAAGCTCTATTGTTGTTTTGCTTCCCAGGGCCCTCTCTCAGCCAACGTGTCCCCTTTTTCCAGCAAAGAAAGGCTTCATATATATATATGTGTATATATATATTTTTTCATACTTATTTTATGACTTAACACCTAGTGCAAAAAAGCATCCATAAAGAGCTTTGCATCAGCCTTCAAAGGCTTTAAGTTGAAAATAAAAAATTGCCTACAAGTTATTTTTGGACACTGTCTATACAAGTGCAGGTCTCAGAGAGTTCACAAGCTCCATTAGCACCAAAGTGTTTGCCAACACAGTCTTAAACTACATCGTTTTTAAAATAGTTAATTCAGTTATTTAATTAATGGCACCTCATTTCAGCATCTGTGCACTTGTTTGTGCAAGTAGAAGCGACTTCTGCTAATTCAAACAAAATATTTTCTTGTCCCCTTTGAAGACACTGCACAGTGAACTGTTAAGAGGCAACACCCAACACATTTTACACATTTAGAGCCATTAACTGGCAAGAGAATGACATTTGATTTATCTTACCATATTTCACTGGAACAGTGCCACTAAAATTCAGGAGGTCCTTCTGGGATCCATCCTTGAAGGCTGAAATTAAAAATGCAATTAAAAAAAAATGCAAACAACTCCTTTCAAAGCCATCCCATCCACAACTACAAATATGCAACAGTGATTTTTCCTTAGAAATCAAATACACTCCTCCTAGAAGAACCAAGACTAAAATAAGATCCCCCTGCATATTTTAAAATATTTCCTTATTGAAATTTTAACAAAATTTGCATTGGTACAACTAAGCACGTCATTAGCCTGAAAACCCCTTGTCCTGGGTAATTCTGATGTTGTGGGAATTTCCAGTCAGGCTGAGGGATTCTGGAAATCACACTCTACAAGCTAAAGATACTTTCAAAATACTTTCAATACAATAATGAAATATGGGGAAAATGATGTTACATATAAAGAATTTAAAGTGTCAATTTTCTGTAATTATTGACAAGTTGAAGTAAGATAAAGTAAATGAGTTGCTGAGGTTTTTATATGTATGCATGCTTGGAAGAACATTCAGGAACAGTAAGTGGCATGAGAAATTTTACTGCAAGTCAACATAAAGACAGGAACACAATGGAAATACATTCTATTATACAGAGTCTGCATTTATGGCAAGTAAGAACCCCCACAAATAGTTCAGAGTAACTGTATCACTTCTTACTGTATGTGTTCATGGAGAACGTGAAGTTGGGGTAGGTCTTGCTAACATTCTTCAGCTCTTCTATGGTCAGGTCTCTGAACTTATACTGGGAAGGGGGAGAAAACAATAAGGAAAAAGTTTCACTTCAAAGGCTTCTATACAAGAGATAGGGAAAAGGACACTATAGAAAGCAGAAACACAAGAAGGGAAAGGTAATAATTACTTTTATTATTATAAATCGTTTTGATGTGAAATAAATTATCAAAAAGAATTGATTACAAAAAAGCTTTGAAGCTATTGCAGTTCTGCTGTTGCTACGTAAGAGTTGTGAAATTCTGAACATCACTCCTTATATACCATTTCTTCGCCTTTACAGCTGTGTGAGTAGAAGTTTAGTAAAATTTAGTCCCCTCTGCACACGTTAAAAATAATGTAAAAATATGAACCTCTTGGAAAAAGGAGGTTATTTTCTTACTGACACAGGTAAACTCAGATCCACCTGCACATATTTTAGAAGAGTTTACCAAGATGTTGCTTTCCACAAACGTGTCAAATGTGTAAGTAATTAGCCTCTGGGAGGTCGTGTTTTTTGGTTTTTTTTTTCATTTTTCAGCTGTCCTTGAGAGCTGAGAAAATGAATCCCTTCTGCTTCATCGAGACTGTCCCCAGCCAGTCCGATACCTGAGCTTCCAAGAGATTTGCATCCTCCCACACTCCAAAGTTACAAGGAGTATTTTCCACTTCCTAGATTAGAGCCTTTGTTTCTCATTTAGGAAACCTGGTGCTGTTTTTTTGGAACCCTTGCCTAAGCAAACAAAACTGCTGCCTGACGGTGGCTTAAAGAGCGGCTCGCTGCCCTGGAATAATTGTCACCAAACAGTATCTAAAATCGAATTTCTCTTCAGTCTGTCACCCCGCCAGCAATGGGACAGCTGCGGACATGGCACAGTTATTTTCTACAGTCTACGCGAAAGCACAGAGCTGCTGACAACACTTTTTAGTCAGCTTCTCTCCATAGAGGATTCTGCAATCACGCAGGAAAAAAAAAATCCAATGTTCCCTAATTATGAATGTCTGCACAACTTACGACATTTTTTTGGAGGCATTAATACATCTGGTTGTGAAACCAGCTGGCCTCCTTCTATCCGTAATACAAAACGAGGCATTCCTATCAAAGTTCGTCCTCTTCTAAAGATCACAGGAATTACGAGGCGACTCAGACACAGAACTTCCTCATTTCTCACTCAAAGTTATTTGGCATGCCCAAAGCTTAAACACGCCCAGCTCAGTTTCTCACATGGAAATTAAAACGCTCAGAGGGATGCTACAACAACGCGTCTGTGCGCTCCTAAGGCGTGGAGGCGCTAAGGCGGAGAATGCCACCAAAGAAAAAAAAAAAAGCTATCGATTTCTGATGAGTGAAGAGCAAGGTTTCAGCCGTGAGGCGCGGCGTGAACCGGGGGGATAAACTGATGCACGGTGCAACTCAAAGCTGGACTGTAGCAGGACAGCGCAGACCCAGGGATGCGAAGGGAGAGGATGGGACGGGATGGTGGCAGCCGCCCCCCGGACCCCGCCGCCCCCCGACCCCGCCGCTCCCGGACCCCGCCGCTCCCTCCGCCCCGGCCCTCCCTCAGCGCCGCCGCGCGCCCCCTCCCCTCCCCGCGCCGCCGGCGCGCGCACCTTGCCCAGCTGCCTCCGCAGCGCCTCCGCCGCCTGCGCCATGGCGGCGCCTTCCCGGCGGGCCCCGCGCGGCAGCACCGCCCTCAGCGCGGCGGGCCGGCCTCGGCCAGGGGAATGGGGGAGTGACCGCACTGCCTTAAACCGGGATCTGCTGTGCTTGGGAGATCATCGTGTACTTTCAAGTCTAATCAGGAGGAAAAGAGACTAAGCAGATGACGCGGCGGCAGCCAGCGTCCAGTCAAGGTGATCCGCGAATGAACAAGCATCTTTAAAGAAGCAGTAAATTAAGATGTTGTTCACAGAATCACAAACTGTTGAGTGGAAGAGACCCCCCCGGATCATGGTGTCCAGCTCCTGGCCCTGCACAGGACACCCCAGGAGTCGCACCGTGTGCCTGAGAGTATTGTCCAAATGCTTCTTGAACTCGGTCAGACTTGGTGCTGTGCCCACTTCCCTGGGGAGCCTGTTCAGTGCCCAGCCACCCTCTGCGTGAAAAACCTTTTCCTGATACCCAACCTAAACCTCCCCTGACATGATGCCACTTCCTCGAGTCCTGTCACTGGTCACCACAGAAAGACATCAGTGTCTGCCCCCCTGCTTCTCCTCATGAAGAAGTTGTAACTGCAATGATGTCTCCTCTCAGTCTCCTTCAGGCTGAACAAGCCAAGTAACCTCATCCCTTTCTACAGCTTCCCCTCCTTTGTGACCATGCATAGGTATTACAGGGATGCAGGGATTTTTTCCCTCTCTGTTGGCAGTATCAAAACTCATTTGCAAGTTTATGGAATTACAAGTATGTAAATACAAAACTGACATGAGTTTATTTCCCCACATTAGCCTCTTATTTTTTAAGCCTCCTTACCACACAGCAGAGAGACCAGAAAACTGCCTTTTGGAAAGTGGACCATGCAAGTCTGATGGCCAGTTCAGTGAAAAACAGTAGGTTGAGAAAGGTAAATGGTGACAAATGCCAGTTCTATCCCCCTAACTGTACAGAAAACTGACAGAACAGACCAAGCATGATAGTAGCATGTCTTTACAAGAACCAAGATCTTGAGAAAGCCCATATAATTTTTTTCTCCCTCATTGATATGAGGCCTGAAGCAGAGAGTAAATAAGGGCACAGGTTGTTGATACAGCCATAGCAGAAAAGAATTAGGTTTAGAACAACCTTCATTAAGCTTCTCCATCATACGTAGTGTTTAATGAATCTGATTCTGCTTCTGTGCTGAAATTGTTGTGTGTGATGTAATGAAGGATGTTACAGTTTCAATGTTCAGCTTGGAAAGTAGCACAAGGTAATCCCTCAGGAACTGGCAGTGCAGATTCTAGTAAGTGCTACACATCATTTGCCCAGCAAGCACAGTACCTCTTCAGTTAAACTGTTACAGAATGATCGGCATGAACATTTATCTAAACCTTTTAAGAGATAATTTGAAAATAATTTTGTTTCACAAAGGTCTTAGCATAGACTACTGTTTGAGAATAAAACATTCCCTTTAGATTTTTAATTTCAAGGATCTGAATTTTTACTTTCTTATTCTTTCACAGTAAAAACAACTGTAAAAATCTGATATATATTTACAGTTAGTGAGTTTGATGTTTGGAAGCATTTTTAAAAACATCTGTGTTCATACCTAACCAAAACAATCATAGCAACCAGGACAGTGACCACATCCCTATGCAGTGACACGCTGCTACTGGTAGTAGTGTTTCTGTTTGAGGCTTAGAAGTTACCCTTGACTAAGCTTGCACCCAAACTACAGATTCAAGTTTCTTAGTACTACTCACTGTTGAAATCCATTTCAATTCCAAGCTGAGCCTGTGCCCTCTGACTCAAAATCTTCTTTAAACACCATTTGCAATGAATAACTCTGTATTACATCAACAGCATATTGGAACTAATCTCTAGGTAATGAAACATCTTGCTAGCAGGCTAATACACAGCCTTGCTACCCCATGTACCCTCCAGTAGTTCCTCGGCCCCCATCACTGGGAACACTCTTCCAAATGAAGCCATAAAATTTTGCATATATTCTTAGCAAACAAGCTACAGAAATTCTCCCAAACTGGGACTTATCAAGCAATACATGCAGCTCTTGCATTATTACAGCTCCTCATTGCATGAAACAGTATTAAAACTCATTTTAGTAATCTATGTATTAAACCCCAGCATTTTGCCAGCAGTACTGATCATCTTCCTGACAGAGATGTTTTCTTTGAGACTTGGTAGAAAAGTTAAGACAGTTAATGAAAAAGGAAACAGACTGCAGTTTCTCAAGTGCTAAGGGAGAAGGCAAAGCAAAATGACAGTCTTGGGGTGACATGGATCTTGTCTTGCAGCATATGGCCTTGGAATGTTATTAAGCTCCATGCAAGAGGAAAATGACATCTTTTTAACAGCCTCAAACTTTCATACTCTAAACACCAGTCTCATTATTCTCCCTGTGTACATCCTGTATCCATAGAGATGGCATCCATACAACATGAGAGCTGGAAGAAGATGGCAGGTAGAATTATTGCCTTATTGTGACAGGGAGCTGAGGACAGACCCAAAACAATCATGTACCCTTAGCTGCATCATTCAAGGAAGCTACTTACCTCTCAAAGAAATCCACAGGAGAGGTTTAATACATGGAGCAACAAATGTAAGGCACTCAAACAGCCTTTTGTACTCTGTGTGTTCACAGGTATGTGTTCAGTTATTCCCATGCACTACAGAACCTGGAACTCTACACTCAAGTGTTTTCCAAGTCAGAATCAAGTCAACTCCTTCAACCAAAAAACCTACTGAAACTCTTGATTCTTTAAATTGTTGATTGCCATCAGCTTTCAGACACAGAGTATGAGACACTTGCCTGTTTTTAAGCAAGGAATGTTGAGAAACATCCAGGATACAAAAAAAATTCATGAGTTTGCCAGCAGAGGGAGAAGGATGTAGACAAAACCCAAGACTCCCATGAAGAACCAAACAGAAGAAACCTCAAAGCAAATTAAGCACCATGTGGTAAGGAAAAATAGAACTATTAGTTGTGGACAGAGAAGTCAGAACTAAAACTCATTACATATTTGATTACTTCAGGAATGACCTCTGTCCTTTATTTCATTCCACAGAGCATGGTATGTCAAAGGCTTTTTAGATTCCCAGGCTCATAGAAAAATAAATGTTTCCATATGCAGTTCCAGGGGTAAGAAGAGGCTATCTATGGGATAAAGAAATTGCAGTTCTGTCTTGTGGAACTGAAATATTATTCCAAATAAACTACAACTAAAAGCTGTCCTCAAACAAGGGAAACCTATAAATACTTTTTTCCCCCAATCTGAATAATTTTGCTTTCAGAAGTAGCTTTACTGGCTGGGTTAAGATGTAGGATCTACTCAATGCAGAACCACCCTCCACCTGAACAGAACACCTTTGCCTTGAAATAATGGCTGAGATTGACTGATCACAGCTATTAAGATACATTAAAAATCTCAAGGGAATTCCATAAAAGACAGTTCCAAAGAAGGTGAGATCTCATGCCTTCAAAACAAGGTACTCATAGGATGCATTAAATGCAGATTTGCAATATTTTAAAAGACTATTTTTTTAAGCACAAGAGTGTGCAAGCATTGCCATTCCTTATAAAGGCAGGTGGGCTCACTGATGTGTATCCATTCATCCATTTGGAAGTGGGTCACAGCACCAGTTGATCAGAACAGTCATTTACTTCCATCAAAACACAAAACCCTTCCAGAGGGGACAGCCATCATGGGAGTTCAGACTGCTTACAAGGGAATATGGACACCCAAGAAGGATGCTGCTTCCAAACACTTCAAATGCAAAAGATTAAAGGCAATAGGCACACTTGGGTATATTATTCTAAATACATGTTCCTCCAAGTACATACTGTGTCACAGCCTAAACTGCATCAGGAGACACCAGGGACTTTCAGATCTTTTCTGAAGGCTTAAGTGACTCCATTACACACCTTCTTGCTGGCTGCAAGAGAGCCATTCACAGAGAACATTCAGACTGACATTGCTGTATGTGAGAGCTCAGAGGGAACAGCAGAAAGTAATTATGATAAATCTTCCATAAAAGTAAACCAATGAGAAATAGCAGTAAAATGTTTAATGCCTGTAATTTATTGTATACATACTCTGGAAAATTTATATGCATTTGGCGTGTGCTAATGTATACACTTCCTTGACAGCACCAGAGAGTAGGTAAGCTATGTACGAGTTTTTAACCTGATTTGTCACATTGTGTAAAAAGACACTGTGCACACATGATATCCCCAAAGGAAAGAAATCATTGGCTAAAACTAGAAGCCTTATTTACACACTAACACTTTAATATTGTGTCACACCCACTCAACAAAATAAATAGAAGTACATTCATCACAATTTAAACACCAGTCTCTCCATATATTTATTTTCTGACATGTTTTGGTCTCCAGAAATATGCTATATCTAGAAATATGTATCAGCTACTAGATTATGTTACAAAATGCAAAAAAAAAATAGAAAATTAGTTTTCCTGGACAATATTTTGGGCTTTACACAAAAATAAATCCAGATTTCCATAGAGATCTCATATACTTCTTGAAAGATTTTTATTTTAAAGCACAGCACAGAGTTGCACACTAAGGCTTCCTGTGATATGCAAAACCCTGGCCTCCAAAAGACATCGCTGTAAAGTGAAACATGGCTCAAGTGTAAATACAAGACATTTTCAAAAAGTAGTCATCAATAGAAAGTGCCCTTCATTTGATTTAGCATTAGCAGTAAAGAAGTAGCTACCTTAATTGTGCAATCAAAGCCAGACCTGGAAGGGTTTTATGAAAAGTACGTCATTTCACACTCTCAAGTTTAAGGATATAGAATCTGAGATAGCAGAAACCAACCTTTTTATCCTTCTACATTCATTATTTTTTGACACAATTTAGTAAAAAGGCACATTGTCAAATGGTGAATTAAAAATCTAAAAACCAAACCAGAATTTCCTTAAATACATTTAAGTCATTAGCTGAACATCCAATTCCAATAAACCAATGTAAGTGTTCTTCCAGTTTTTCTTCACTTCAAATTCAGATGCACTTTGGAAGTACTGAAATACTGTCATTAGATGAATACTATTAATCTGGCAAACAGTAAACAGGTTTTTGGATACAAGGTCAGGAATTAAAAAACGAGTTTAGTTCCTTCCTAGATGACATACAAATATGCAACAAATATGCAAGCACATTAAAAGCCAAACATTTGTACAAAATAGGAAACTCATCAGCATCCCATGCCAAGTATGAGAAAGTACTTCTTGACTGTAAAATTACAAATGTGTCCTTGAATAATTTTTCATATGAAATAGACAAAATCTAAGCGATGATACTGTGTGAAGAAAGTTATAGAGTGTCTTAGGGAGGCTAGCAGAGTACATTCCAGTCATCATCTAAATGACAAAGTGCTTTACAGATTAAGAAGTTTAACTGATCTTGCATGGTTAAATGATCAGAAAATGGTGAAATAATCAGGTTTTACTTAACTTGTATTTGTCTGAAATGCAGATTTCTTTCCCAACAGAACCAATTTTGACTTAATATATTTCTTTTGCTTCATAAGAGACTTTTTTTCTCCCCAACCAGGCAGGAAGTTGCTCACAGATTATACAGCTATCTGGGTTGATGGACCTCAAGTCTTTCTCCAGCTAAAAAGAATTTGAAAGTACAAACCCAGAACTTGATCATGGTCCCAAAGTTCACTGTCCTGAATGGGTAATTCTAGAAACCAGGGAATTTCCAACAGGAAATTTGAGATGGTCCCAATGCAGCAGAGAATACAACACACTTCTAGACAGTGAGGTTACACTATCTTGCATGGTCTCAAGTACATACACTGAGAAACAGTTTTTGTTAGCTAACAGAGGAAGTTAAAACTACAGAGGAGCAACAATGGTATATTCACCTGGACTCCATGTTAGCTAATACTGAGATAGTTTATAGAATCTATACCAGTAACTAACATCAGTGTTTTGCTGAGGCAATGAAATGGTACACCATTGACAGAAAACATCTTAAAAAGGCTAAGCTGTTTTTTCTTACATTAAGAATCAGATGTTTAAATTTGAGCAGCTTCCAAGACTGTTCCTTACAGGTTGCTATCTGAACTGCTTCTTAGAAGCAGCACTGTTAAGAATAGCCCCAATAGGAAAGGTTCCTTTGTTGTTTATCCACAAGGTAATTTTTCCTTTTTCCCCACCCCAAGCCAATGCCCAAAGCCCTTTTTGTACTTTTAAAAGTATTTCTAGCATTAAAACATAGTGGCCTGAAGCAGCTGAAGGCAGATACTACCAATGGAGTCCTGGAGCTCAAGGCAAAGCTGAGTAGTGACACTGGTGGGCTTTGAAGGGCAACTTGGGGAAATCCAAGTAGATGCAACACCAGATTTGAGCTTCAGGTCTCTGTGCAACTCCTGTAGACTTACATGAGCCCTGTGCTGATTGTAAACAAATTCAGTTACTGAAACAGTCCTTAAGTGCATAGTTAGAAATAATGTGCAAATATGGGCATAAAGGTAAGTAGCTGAACTAACTCTCCTGCTATACATACTATTTTAGGTTTTTGGCTTGCTGAAATCAATCACAAGTACTAACTAGTTAACATGATGTTAATACTGAAAAGTTGCAAATGCATTCTAACAAAACTTAATTCTGATGTTCCTTCTGAACAGTAAAACTAATTAGATAAATGACTGCTTCACATTTTAAATAATTTAACCATCAGATGTTTAATGCAAGAAAAAACACAATTTGTAAAAGCAGCAGAAGCTGTTAAACAGATCTGAAGATTTACAGGGTAGGAGAAGAATTCCCAAGCATATGCTTGAGCCCAAGAGCACAGGTTACATACAAACACTAGAAATTTCTGTTTCCAGGGTGTGTGTTTCTCATACTCAATTAGAGTGGCACTGGAATTCTAGACACAGCAAAAGCCAACATGATCTTCTGGCCATATCCATCACTGCACAGTTTGCAAATGACATGCACTTTTCTGTTTAGAAATAAAGAGGTTGAAATTAAATTTTTTCAAATTAAAAGATCTGCAGCTCTTTATTGCCTTAAACACCTGTGGGCTGTGGCTAAATTTACACCCAAGCTGCTGCTGTACAGAAGATGACATTTTAACACTTTGAGGCTCATGTTGGGAGACAGGGTAGGATATAGAGCAATCTCTCCAAGTCTTACGAAATATCAGGGAACAAGAATGCTATTCCTTTTGTTCAAGTGAATGCAAAATTGGTTTACTGGTACATGGCCCACACAGTTCCAAATCAGTGCATAGCTAGTCAGTATTTCTGCTGGCATCTTGAACTGGTTTAATCAATGGAAACATCTATTAATTTTATTCCATTTAATATGCATTAGTGCATTAATTTCTTCATAAAAAACCAACCCTGGCAAGTATTAAAAATAAATATCTTATTTAGGTCAAACTAAAGCCTTGCTTTTCAGTACTTTAATCCCTTTAAATATTCTTTTGCCCTCTAACAAGCAAATGGAAACCGAAGTAGAATAAGAGATGCATGGAGGCAGAGGGGAGCAGAAACATGAACAAAGTCAACACCATAAGTCAGTTAACGTGTCCTCAGCTTCTTAGACTGTCTCTTGCGCTTCAGTTCTTCTTCTTCCCGTCTCAGTTCTTCCAAATCTTCCTGAACACCGAGTCTCAAGCTGTCAAATAAGATTAAATCCTTTACACTGCTACTCAGGACACTTGAGGCTTTACTTCTACAGGCCCAAAAAGCAATGCTCAAAGTACTACAGCTGATTTAAAGAATAATTTTGTATCAGATCTTTAACTATAGAATGAATGCAGCTTTAAAAAACCAAGGGTTTTTTTGATCATAAGGTCAGAATCAAATATTTCAAGGGAAAAAGATATTTAATGCTTCTGTCAAAAAATTAAGACTGCATAAAAAAATACCTAAGGACTTTTTTCTCCCAAAAAGCAGCTACTGAAACACATCCATTGAAAAATTGAAACTGAATTTAACTCAATTTTCTTATCTCCACTTCCTTTATGCTATGTGTAGTTAAAAGTGACTCAGGAATTCAACTCTGCAAAATCTCCCTCTAAGATGTCAACAGAGTTTGGTTAACAGCAATATCACTTTAGAATTCCATTTATTTCTCCTAACTCCACTTAACAGACTATAGCTGCCCATGGGAGCCAGGAGGAATAAAGACACTGACTGTAACTCCAAAGATGCAAGTTTCTAATGCTCGAGGCAGCTTCTGAATAACCATATAAAAAGAACAAAAGAATTTGGTGACTCCATGCATTCCAATACTTGCATTTTCTATTTAAAAAATATAGTTTTTACAAAGCTTGTCTCACTACTCATTTAAAAACAAAGAATCTGTTTATGACATAAGAATTGTGCAGGCCCAAAGGCCAAAACCAAGCTGAAAGTATCATTTTCGTAATTTAAATCAATGACTATAAAAGCTTGTCAGCATACTTTTTACACTTCTATAGAAATAGACACACACACATATAGATAAAAACAAATAAAATTTTCAGACCTCAAACTAGCAGAATACTGTAATGCTTCAGACAAATTAAAAGACTTGTAATTTCAACTCAAATGTATATTTTGAAAAAGATTTTTGGAAATGAATTAGCTTTGTTTTTTTTATTGGTTCTTAACAAGCAAGGTTTGTGATAGATAAGGACATACATGACTTACTTAGTGTATCCACCACTGTCTGTATTAATTCCATCTTTTACTTAAGCTTTCTCTAAAAAGAATTGTAAGGCTTATTTACCTCTGCTGTAAAAAGCAGAGTGGATATTTGCTAGCTTAGCCCTTTGACTTCAGCAACAAACAAACTTGGCAATTTCTATCCAAGTTCAAAACCATGCATACCTCCTAGCTTCTTCTTTCTGTTGCTCTCTCCAGCTGCTCTCCATGTAACGTAAGGCATAATCACTTTCATCTTTGTACCTGAAAATTAAATATCAGTTTTTAGCACACTGAAAAACAGCTCATGAATTAATATCCCTTCTCAGGAAGAATAATTACTTCTTCTACTGCTTGTTCTGCAGTATCTTAAAATTGTTACTTTTCTTACCTTTTCCGGTCATAGCCAAATATTTCCCGAATATGTTTTGATATTTCTTCTTGAGGTTCCCCTTCATCTTCAATGAAGTCATCCATTTCAGAGTCATATTCATCATCATCATCATCATCTTCTATTTGTCTTTTGTAACTAACAGGTGGTCTTCCAAGACCTAAATGACAGGAGAGAATAAAATAATTAATAACACAAACATAATTTTAATTTAACAGAACTTCTCCTTGCCGTACCTTAGGCATAGGCATTTTCTGGGCTTCGAGGTAGAAAACTTCTGCCTCAACCAGCATTTCTCAAAAATTCAGCAAGAGTAAATACTTCCTCTGAGTTGTGCTAGAAGAGATTACCTATCACTATCAGCAATGGCATCCTGAGGAAACCACTCAACAGATACCTGTTCTTTGTTCAGTGTGTTTTCCAGGCACTACACTACACTCCACTCTTGCTCCTGATCAGAAAATTTTCAGAATGGCTTGTCACTGATAAGATAAATCTGTAAAAACACTAAAATGTAAAACCTGTGAGTGATCTAGCCCTTCAAGCATCTATTATTTAATACACGACAAAGTTTTATAGACCAACTATTAAGCAATGCTGGAAGCGAACCCTTCAATTATTTCCCTTCTAACAGCATTCATATACCAGTATCCATCACAGGCTGCTCAGTTTTCTTTCATGTGATACTTCACACCACCTGTATTTCAAAAATCACAAGCATAGGTAAAAATAAATAAATTAAAAGCTGCTATATTTAATTTTGCTTCAACTATTAAACTATTCTTGTTTGAGTTTCACTTGGGTTTTTTCCAATTCTTCTCCCCACTTGGGACAGGACAAGAAAGCAGCAGCATGGTACTTAGCTGCCAGTTAGAGTTAAACCATACCAGTGAAAAAATTCTTTGTTTTATACATGCATACCTCGTGGATGAAGCACAGGTCTATGCCCTGGAAAAGGTCTCATTCCATTCATCTGTCCATTGCTAGGTCTTGTGATGAGGTTTTTAGAAGAAATGGTTTCTGACACGACAGTACATTTGGGTTTCACAGCTGTGCCCGGGCTGCTGCCTGGTCGTGCAGGTCCTGCGCTTGTGCTGATGCCCGGCCTCCCTGGTCCAGTGCCCAAGCTGCTGCCTGGTCGCTTGGCTCCTGCGCTTGGACTGATTCCTGGCCTTCCTGGTCCTGTTCCCAGGCTGCTGCCTGGTCGCCCTGGTCCTATGTTTGTGCTGCTGCCCGGCCTTCCCGGTCCGGTGCCCAAGCTGCCACCCGGTCGCTTAAGTCCCACGCCTGAGCTGCTGCCGGGCCGCCCAGGCCCTGTGCTTGAGCTGCCTGTGGGCCTTCCCGGTCCCACGCCTGAGCCACCTCCCGGTCGCCCAGGTCCTGTGGCTGAGCTGCTGCCCAGCCGCCCAGGTCCTGAGCTTAAACCGCTTCCTGGCCTTCCGGGTCCCCCGCCAGAACTGCCGCTTGATCGCCCCAGTCCTGCACTTGAACCACCCCCAGGATGTCCAGGCCCTCCCTTCCCTAGGCTACTGCCAGATCGTTTGGCATTGGAGTTGATTCCAGGCTGAAGGGCTGCAGGTTTCCCTGGTTTTGCATGGGCAGACTTTTTCAGGCTGGATTCTTTTGCAGATGGCATTCTCTGAGCCCCATTGGCCATGGGTTTTGAAGGTGGCACTTGAGAGCTTGAGCCAGACTTTCTAATACCATTGACAGGTAATTTATTATGACTGCTAGCAGCAGAGCTTTTTAAGGAACCATTTTGTGAGTTTTTTTCCATTTGATCAAGTCTGGAAGAAGATGATGACCGTGGGTGTTTTTCAGTCAATGCTGGTGCTTTGGATTTCTTATCAATACCACCCATAGAAAGCGACAGATTGCTTTTAGATGTGGAATGTTTATCTACTGAGCTTTTATTGAGTTTTGTGTTTACAGGTGCTTTTTGAGAAGACAGTTTTTTTGAAGAACTGCATATCCCTGTAGGCTTAATCTCCTTCTCACTTTTTTTATGCATTTCTACTTTTTTGTTTTTGCGTCCCAAAAACTCCCTCTCTCTCAATTCTTCTGCTGTTCTGGGCCTCTCTTCTACCTTTTTCACTGGTTTTATTTCCACTGGTTCATATTGTTTCTTTTCAGCAAGCCTCAAGAGCTCTGCAAAGTTCAGAGGTGCTGGTGCACTTTTGGGAGGTGCCTTTGGTTTCACTGCAGCTTTGGATGGTTTCTCTTCATATTCCTCTTGCTCATGATCAGATTCCATGTGACTGTATTCAAGTTGCTCAGTTTCATCTTCTGTTGCGTACTCAGCCTCTGGGGCCTGAGCAACATTCTCACAAGCCCTCCTCTTTTTAGGCTTCTCTTCAACAGGAACACCATTATAGCCATAAAAATTATCCTTTGTTCGTGAGGCCATAGCTCTTGCCTTTCTGTCATGTTTCAGTTCAATACGCCTCGCCAAGAGCTGCTCTTTCTTCCTTCTTTCTTCCAGTGCTGCAAGAAAACCAGAAGAAAGTTATGTGAAATGCTGCTATAACAAAACCCACTAAGGACTTTTGAGGGAAGCAGCTTCCCAAGATGCTGTGAAAATTACGGAGCACCTTTGTATAAAAAGGTACAGAAGTTATGGGATCTCTGCGTAGTGGAGGGAGTTCTGACACTGAGCAAGAGAATCTTAACACTGTACAGAACTTAATACCAACTGTTTAAGAGAAGTAGAGGAAGAGGAGGGAATAAGTATTGGGGGGATAAGAATGGGCAAATGGCCAAATGGCCAAAGTGTGTGTGTGTGGAAGGATATAAGGGAGACAGAAGCAGCTGAACACAGATAAGCAAGCAGCTGGTCATTCCACAGGTCTGATATGGCACAGGGCTCTATCTCCACAGTCTGTCCTATATCCTTTCTGTTCTGGCTTAGCTGTTTTCTGCATAAGTGTGCTCTCTATCTTGTGTCTGTGATCTGCTGACAAGTCAGGCTGAACTAGCTGGTGAATGAGACATCTAAATGCCAAATACTGGACTGACCAAGGAGTGGGGGCTAAATACCAGAAAGATTCAGAAAAAGTAGAAATTCCTAGAAAATGGATTGGGCTACTCATACTTTGGGCATCTATAAAGATACCATTCCTTGTCTGTGTTACTCTATTGTCAAAGGCTGTGACAGCACAGAGTGCGCCAGCATGCCCCATGTGGAATTCATGCTTAGACTTGCTTCTGGCTGGACCTGGCAGCAGGCATAAGGAACAGACTCATGACTGGACCAGGAGAGAAGGAATAACCTGGGCCATCCAGTCCATCAGATTTGGTTACCTTTAACAAAACATTAACACCAGAAGCAATGCAGTACTACTTTATTCCATAGGCTATTTAAAGGAAATATATAAGTGGAGAAACTGTGTCTCAGAGACTCTTTAAAATTCACTGTATTGATACACTAGATTAAGATACAACAATGGCAACTCTTTCCATTTTTCACACAGGTGAAGCTTTTCAAAGTTAAGCTAATGAAAGTTGAGAGAGTTTTTGCTCTTCACCTTAACTGCTTTCTCAATCTCAGCTATAGAGCCTAATGTAACTAACTAATGTTTTAACTCCTTAGGAAAGCAAGCAAATGTCCCCAGTCCTTAGCTTTAGCTTTCCCTCAGCATCAGGTCTACGCACAAATTCCAGAAGCAGATGTGCAACTGTATTTGCAAGAACTTTGAATAAGGTGACAAATAGCAAAGAATAAATGGAAGCCTCTCATAGGAGAAATTTTGTCCTTTTACCTTTTTTTCTCTTTTCTTCTTCTTGCCGTCTGAGAAATGCTTGCACTGCTGCAGACTCTACACCCTTGACTTTGGGAACTTTTTTGGGAGGACCCACAGCCAAACTGTACCTTTTCTGCAAAGAACAAAGAAATACGTCAGAACAGTTAAGAAATGTAAAAGTCAGTCTATAAAACTGAGGAGCTGCATAACAGTCCTATACTTGACTTAAGCACAGAGATGGTACAGAGTAAACAATGAATTCCCACTGAAACTGAGGTTTGTGCTGAATGCATTTGACTCACTGTTGTACTTTCAGGCTGACTTAGAACAACCAGTCCCAAGCCTTTGGGAGAAACTTGCAAGTTAGAAAGTGCATGGTCCAAGGGAATAGATGTGTCATGAAAAGTTTTTGAAAGATCATTTCATAACCATCAGAAGAGCAAGATAACCAAAGTCCAGAACAAGATAACAAAATTAAGACATGGACATCTGTCTTGTCTATACCATTGGCCACCAGCCAACTACTTCACCCTATAAATACTGCCATCAGGATGGGCCTGATTTGAGCTCTGGCTGAACTGCAGCTTAACTGGATGCCAGGTGACGCCTTGAGCAGGGATGCCTCTCAGGGTTAGAAACTCCTTACCTGAAACTAAGAGATCTTTCCTTACCCAAGGTGGAAAGACTCCTTACTCATGACAGATCCTCAGTAGGTGACAGAGGATGTTGCATTAGTATTATGGAACATTACTAATCCATCCACCCATATTATTACAAACACTCTGGATAATCCCATTAGATATATACCACTGACCAAGCCCGAGACTAAGAATGGATCCAGCCACTCCTAGAGTCCAACTTGAATTTAGAAAGCAAGGAGTCCACTCAGAACCTTGTGACTCAACAGGACTGTGCTTCTTGCTCTCTGCATTGCCAGTCCCTGAGAATCATTCTAAATGAACTCATAAATAAATGAATTTGAACTCAGCCTTATTTCTTGTATGTTTCTTCCATTAATTAAGATGAACCTTGCATTAAACCTTGTCAAACATCTGTTGAACTTTGTTACATTCCATTGAATTGTCAAATCATTATTTTATCTCAAAATACACTGCTGCCTATCTTTTGAGTGAGCTACATTCCACTCATCCACAGCAGGGGCTCACTCAGCTTTTGGAAGGAATGAACAGGAAACCAGAAGACAGGTAGGGAAACAAAATGAGTGAAATGCACTGGACTAATAAGGAATGCAATGGCTGCATTAGTAATGGAATAAAAATATTTCAGTTCAGCCTGAGTCTTTGACCAAGAGGAACCAAAAGCAAAGTACAGCCCAAACTGCCAGGTCAATTCAGTTGCAGACTGCAGGTTTACAGCTCCATTTTCAGCTTGCTTGTAGACACTCATTTCAGTTTCAGGTTACCTAATTCAGCAACAATAGATAAATCAACTCAAAAAATTGAATTACTCTCAAACTTGGAATAGACTTCAGCAGCATAATTAATAGGCTGATGTAAAACCAACAATACTGATTTTAGTTCCTGCTGGCAGTGACCTTAAACACAAAACAGTTGTACATCAAGGAGTTAGTGATCCACACACCAGTTGACCTGAAACTGGTACAGGCCTGCACTCTGCTTATCACCCGAGATCAGTGTGACCTCAGCACTGTGACAGAATACACAGCCCCCACCTGGCACCTGGTAATTACAGCACTTGCACATGGTGTAATTCGCCAGAAGAGAAGGCTCCTGGGAGATCTTCCTTCAGCCTTTCAGTACTGAAAGGGAGCTTATAAGAAAGATGGGGACAATTTTTAGCAGAGACAGTAGCAACAGGACAAGGGGTATTGGTCTTTAACTAAAAGAGGGTAGATTCTGACTAGAAGTTGTTTGATGGGATTGGTGAAACACTGGCTCAGATTGCCAAGAGAGGCTATAGACTCCCCATCCCTGTAAACATTCAAGGCCAGGTTGGACAGGGCTCTGGGTAACCTGATCTATTTAAAGACATCCCTGCTCATTGCAGTGGAGTTGGACTAGATCACCTTTAACAGCTCCTATTCTGCGATTCTGTATCTCATTATATCCTGAAGTGAAGCTGCATGTTTTCATGTAACATCCTTTTCCCTGGCAGAGGAAAAGATAAACTGTGCTATTAACTGCCCAGGACATCCTGCGAAAGCTCTAAAGAATACAACACTGATTACATGCACCACAGACAGGATTTGCTCAGCTTGCCAGGCCTAAAAGGTCTGTCCAGTGCTGCTCAACCTGGGGTTCCAGCAACTGAACAGATGCAAAAAAGGGGGTAACACAGATAACTCTGTTTCTCTAATATCCAATAAATGTTACTTAAATCAATGTTAAGTGCCCAAGTGCCTCTTACTGGGTTCTATAACAACCATTTGCATTAATGTGCTACACCTGTTCAGACACTGCCTTTCACAAATGTACCAGGTTCTGCCTAAAATGGCGAGAAAAAGTGATTTTTTAAAAAACTTATTCCCACAAACAAAATACAGAAGAAAAAACAAAGCAATGAGAGAGAGACAGCTGCAAAGATAAATACAATAGAAGGCAGTTAAACCCAGAAGCAGAAAGAAAGCAGAATTTAGGAGCAAAAGAAACCCAAACCTAAAACTGAGGTTTGAGAGGGTGGGTTTTCTGTTTATGTCAGAAGCCAATAGATTAAAATCTAAACTAAGATCTCCCATGAGACATTAAGATCCTCACCAAATGAAAGAGATGTGAAAAAGACGCAAATAGAAAGTATCACTAAAGAGCCACACAAGTCAGCATTTCTATAAATATCTTTCTGTCCTCATAAAGCCTTATGAAACTTAACTAAAAATCAAAATCAAGTATCAAAAATCAAAATCAAATATCTGGTAAGGAAAGCTACATCCAACTGTTTCAGAAGCAACAATGAACAGATCCTTGGATTACTTTGATTACTAACATGCAAACCCATAAATTAGCTTGAATATATATGCACTAAGAAGGAAGGTTTGGAGGCTCATTTCTAAACTGCATCCAAAACTGGCTCCAAGAAGGCAGCTACAATACCAGGCACTTGTAGTCTCCTTGAGCATTTCTGAAATGACCAGAGCAGAATTACAGAGGTGCACCATCCACATACATTGCCTGTTAAAGCCTGCCATGTCACCTCATCACATTAAACACCTACTACAGCCAAGCTCATTTACTGAGCTTCACCTCTCTGCAAGGAAGTTTAGCACAACCTGAGAACCAATTTTCTTGTTTGCACCAAAAGCATTCCAGGACTTGACTGCTCAGGAAACCTGAGCCACGATGCAACACTGCCTCTCAGCTTTTCCTCAAATGTGGCCCATGGCCCTGTGTCCCAAAGAAATCTGATTTACTACATCTGAGCTGGAACAGAGAGAGAGGCAAAGCAATCCACACTATCAGTCAAAATCCTGTCAGAAAGAGGTTGAAGCAAATTAGTACCTTAGAAGTTATTTGCAGTACTTTGTAGTATACTCATCTTACTCTAATGTCTATGTAAATTATCTTACAAAGTTAAACACGTCATGTTTGGCCATTGGTAACCTAATTTGGCAAAGCTTCATTTAATTATTGCATTTCAACTGTATCCTCAGTTTCAAAAATTCTATTTTAAAAACTGTGTAAGACTCAAGCATCTTTTCCAACCTAAATGATTTTGTGCCTAAGGAGCACCTTTGAAAACTGCTAAACAGCAGGGACAAATGTAGATTGATCTATTCTGTTGGGAAACCTTATAAAGAATTAAAGTGATGGGGAAGCAGTTTTCAGGCTTTGTTTTACTGCACTGTGACCAACAGCCCTATCCAGGAGCAGGTTTGTAAAGCAGCTTGACAGACAAGCTCTTTTCTGACTGCCACTAACATGACAAATCATGCAAAATTTAAATTAAGTCTTCCTATCAGTCACATTTCTTAATACTGACTAACAACTGAAAGCACAGCAAAACAATTCACAAACGAATACCCATTTTCTGTACTATTGCTGATACAAGTTTGCTCATCTTCTTTCAGTAATAGCATAAAATAACCTGCTGAAGCACAGCTTTTTTAAAAGCACTGAACCATATGCATGTTCCACAAACACTAATAAAGTGTTTTATATACAGTGTAAATGAATATGCATCTGACCGCAGGTAAAGCAGGCAAAATAAGCCAGCACAAGTCACCACACCATCTAAACAGCAGCTGCACTATTCTGGCTTTTAATAACCATTGCTAAGTTGGTTAAATCAACAGAGGAATAGAAATGTTTAGTCTTTAAGAAAGAGCAGGTCAAGCTGTTCCCAGAACACTGCACTATTCGAGTTGTAAACAGGGATTATTTGCTCTGAAGTCACTGACTTCCTTCAAAATGTGGCACATGATCCTTACAGAGTTGTAGCTACTTTGATGTCAGCATTCAAGTACCAAATCTTGGACTGTAGAACAGAATTTATAAAATAATTGTAAACTTTTTGGCACCCAAATGAAGCCCCAAGGGCCCAGACCAAATGCCAGCACCAGACAGAAAGCAGTAGAACTGCCTTTAACAATGGTCAATATTTACACAGGTGGCAGTGCAAGATCAATGCAAGTGATGAATTCTGCCAAACCCAATTCTGGAATAGAGCACCTGTGCAGCTCAGTTACTGCAATGGGTTTGCACACACAGTGCAAAGACAATTCCACTTGTGTTATCCACTGCAAGCAACTTGCAGGGGCTCTCACAGGCTGGGGAGATCATTTTATTTGCTTGTTTTTCACTAGCATGTTACAGCACTTTGCCTGTTCTTCCTTATTATTTGCCAAGACATGCAACCTTCTCCAATGGGAAGTTCCTGTTTCCACCTAAATATTCTTTGAGGTATAACTTTCTGAGAACATCAGGAATGGTTCATCCACCAAATAGATCCTTGTTTGTGCCGCTCCTGTGGCAATGCCAGTCCCTCAGAAGGCAGCTTTCCACACTGTAGGTGGCCATTTGTGTTCAGTGCCCAGGGGCCTCTGCCCTTCATCCTGAACTGGTATTTCCAAAGCTTCTGGTACAGATCCACCACGGGGTTCCCAGCAGCTGACTTTGCAGCGAGACTCCTAGAATACACACAGGATGATTTCTCAACTGCTGCTTTCAGTTTCTGGTTGTGACAAAGTAAATAGTAGGTAACAAGCATGTTTAAATCTGCTTCACTTCAGGTTCTAACAGCTCCTACCAAGAGAAAGATAAAACGCTCAGCTTATCAACTCACACTATTCTCCTCTTCCAAAACCAATTCAACGAGTTCATATATTTTATTCCTAAAAAAGCAAGAATTATTTTCTTCCAATTTTGCAACTGCTGCCACAACACCCAAGCAGAACCCTTAGCTGGAAAAAATGCAGAGATTCCTTCTATTAAAAGTTGCTTCACACAAGAAAAAATAAAAGAAAAAAAGAACAGATAGTTTCTGCTTGCCTTTCAGTAGTGTTATTGTGGTCCCCATTTTCATCTGCTTTTGCAAAAAAAAGAGATCAGGAATAGGAAAAGCTGGAAATTTTACTAGTCAGCATTTAAACCTCGACAGCCTGGAACTTTACTATCAGGTCAGTCGAGTGCAAAAGCCCTCCTCATCCCTGCCAACATTTCACATGGAGTATCCTGCCGTTCCTCTTGTGGAGGCTGGTGTAATCCAAAGAAATTTAGGCCCCGTTTTGAGGCAAGTTTTAAGCACACAAAAAATACACACACATCAATCGATGAGAGTTTGGTCCTACAGCAGCAATCTGCACTTCAGAGCCGTTCCCATTATTTCTCATGCAGGGCTTCTCTCGCCTGTGGGCAAACGCTCGATAACTCCTAGATTAGAATTCGATGGGCAGGCTCTGTAACCCAAGGTCCTCTGAACAAACTGCGATTCTGTTAGTGTTTCACTTCACAAATATTTAATTCCTCGTGGCTACTCAGCTTCACTGGAGGCTGCTTTGTATCAGTCTAAACTTAAAGTGAGACCTCACAAATGCTGACGTGGATGATGAGCTCTTTCAGTTTTGCGTCACCTCTTTGTGGTTAAATTGTATCCGATTTCTGTAAATTCTGTACACCAGTTTCGCCCTCAGTTAAAAGGAGTTGGGAGCAATATGAGTTGTTTATATTGTCATTATTAATTTATTAGAAACTAAGGTGAAATAAAAGAATGACTTATTTCCAACTGTCCTCATGGGTTTTTTTTAAAGCTGCAGTAAAACTTCTTATTTTAAAGAAGAGCTACAATAAAAATATCTGAAAGTGCTTTGCCATGCTATGTGTAACACGTGGCATAACTCAGTATACCAATTTCACCAAAAAGAGTGACACCATGTATTTAAACCTCTCTAAAGTCAACGTTAAAACTCATAACTGTTATGTCTAGTCAAAGCAAGACCACATTGAAAATCTAATGAACTGCTAATATAAACACAGGTAACAAGACACAACAGTGAAACCCCCACGGAATACTAGATGATAAAACCTGGGGCTCTACTCAGCAACTGCTGTGAAGATGATTAGCAGCACATCATTAATAGCTTAGACAGTAGCTCATATATGTACTGTTTTATTTAGAAACAAAACCTGATGCAACTAGCAGGGCACCAAAAGGCTGATTTCAGCAATGTTCCTTTTGAATCTGGATTTCCATAGGGAGATGAACAAGCAGATTCGTTTTTACAGGGACATGATGTAATATCTGCTTTATCCAGGCCCCTCTTTTACAAGGCCACATTATTTCTTAGAGTTTTTATATAGTCCCCACTTCAAACTAAACACTGCCTGTATAGTGTGTACATATATTTATATATACTTTGATTATACACTATTTGTTCATGTCACTGTTTTTCATTACAAAGGGCATGGAATATTTAGCTGGGTGCACTGTAAAGTTTAAAACAAACTTCTCAGAGAAATTCAGAGGATATGCTCATTAATGCAGGGACTAACATTTCTGGAAACCTGGTAATTTTATATACCAGTAAATGTGTAATTAGTCTATATGTTTTTAATAAAAGTATTTAAAAATAATTATTTTCTTCTCATATAAACACATTTAATGTACTAGCTTTAATGCAGTGGAGTTGTTTAGATGTCCAGTGATTGTAAAATCTCCATGGGCTCTCTTTTAAAGCCCAGCAGCTGCAAATAGCTTCAAGCAGCGCCAAGTGCAGCTCTGCTTTTGCTCAGAGACTGGGGCCAACTTCAGAGTTAAAAGCTGCACCACTAATGTGCTAAACCAAACTGTTTCAACTATGGATTCAATTGCACTCTCACTTCATGAGTTAATCAGGAATTTGCAAATCCTAATGCTGCCTTTTCTAAAAGGAGTAGCTAAACCCTCATCCATTGCACAAGTAGGATCCCCTTCCTCCACCACCACATCCACAATAGAGAATATGGCAGATATTTTATCAATTCATCATCATGGCTTAAAACTACTTGTGACAAAAAAGTAGTGGCACACACAGTAAAGCTGCATGGGGAAACTGAGAATGTAAAGAGAAGCTTTAAACATATAAAATAAAAAAATTATAATAACCCAGTGACAACTTAGTAAAACAGTTCAAGACTGATCAAATGGGCATTTAAATATCCTAAAGTATTTCCATATTTGTTATTGTATTATTTATGTTATGAACCAGATTCCTATGCAGGGTCAGAGACAAATTAAATGTGCCTAAATATAAAAAAGTAGATTTTATAGGATTTTAAACCCACAATGGAATCTGATTAATTTCACATCTACCATATGGTTGGTACATATTATCAACTGGTCACACTATTAGTGAACACTACCAAAGTTTTACTGATGATATAGAGACAATGAGATACACGCTAGTTCTGACACCACCAAAATGAAGACACTGTACAATTGAGAGTATGTTTTTTTCTGGTTTTCCCACAGTTTCTGCTAAAAACAACTACCCCTCATTTATACACGGTTTAGGCAAACTAATCATAGAAACAGAACTTTGGTACTCTGTTGAAGAGCAAACAGAAAAAGTGTCTCCCTAGCTCGTGGCTACCAAGGAGAAAATATTTTCTATCCAAATAAGCACGCATGACTTATAATTTGGATCCTCCCAGCGGAATGAAACCCAGGATATTAATGCATGAAAAGGCCACGTGCTCTTCCTCCTGCCAGACTTCATCCAGGCAAGTCAGGGGGTTATTTCACACGGAATCCACACGTTACCGATAGCGTGAAGTGAAACAATCTGCTGAAGTACAGACCTCAGAACAATGTGAGCAACACAGTAAATGCCTGTCGCCAATCCTCCCCACAGCGCTGTTACACGGTATTCCTTCTCGGCGCACACAGAGCCCTCAGACAACGCAGCCCATTCACCCAAAACTTGTCACTTTGTCTCCGACTCGCACATGAGACGTGGCAGACGTGTGTTTTCAGAGCAAACAAAAGGACCTAGCCGGGTTTTGGCCGCTGCCTTCCCCCGCACCAGCGCTGTGCTCCCGGGATCTCGGCATCGCCAGACCAGGAGGCGCAAGCCGCGGCTGCCCGCTCCCAGCCCGGGGGTACCGGCACCTGTTGACAGAAAGGGCCCCGCTCGCCCCCTGCCCGCACACAGACACTCCTCCAGCCCCCAAGAGCGAACAACTCCGGCCGGCGAGGCGAAAGGCCCGGCAGAGCCCGGCGGTGGGCGCTGCCTGGGCAGGGGCCGAGGCTGAGGCGGGCAGGGTTCCCGCGGCCATGGGGCCCTGCCCGGCCCGACCGCCACCGCACCCCGGCCCCGCGCCCCCTCGGCAGCCCCCGAGCTCACCGGCACCGCGTTCAGCCCCTGCTGCTCCGAGGCCATCACGAGAATGTTGCGGAAATCCATGGCCGGGCCGGAACACGGGGGGCTGCGGCAGCCGCCCCGCCAGCACCGCCAGCTGCCCCCCGCCCGCCGCCCGCTCGGCCCCGCTCGCTTCCGCCCGTGCCGCCTACCCTTTATATAGCCTCGCCTGGCGCTGGCGTCACTTCCCCCGTGGCGGAGCCTGGCCACGGGAAACGGGACTGGGAAAGGGGAGGGAGCTGGGAGTTGCGTCTCGGGAGCCCCGCAGGACGGCGGAGCACAGAGCAGCGGCGGGGGCGGCCTTATGAGCCCACCGGGGCAGCCCCCGCCCGGCCCGGCCTGGCGCTTCTCGCCGCCCCCCGCTCACAGCTGGGCCGGAGCCGGGAATTGTCCCTCCACCCACCTCGGCTTCGCCCCTGAAACGCCTTAGAGAGAGGCGCCTTGCGAGGGCATGGAGTGACGGGACAAGGGATGATGGCTGCAAACTGACAGAGGGTGGGTTTAGATTAGGTGTCACGAAGAAGTTCTTTACTGTGAGGGCGGTGAGGCACCGGGACCGCTTGCCCAGAGAAGTTGTGAGTTTCCCATCCCAGGAAATGTTCAAGGCCAGGTTGGATGGGGCTTGACACAACCTGGTCAAGTGAAAGGTGTCCCTGCCCTGACAACAGGGGGCTCAGAACTAGAGGATCTGTAAGGTCCCTTCCAGCCCAATCCATTCTGTGGTTCTGTGATTACCACCCCCGACCTCGGCATGGGGATGTCAATAAAAAGCTACTTCCTTCTTTTTCCCAATAGTAACTCTTCGTTTTTCAGTGACAGAATTGTGGGGTTTTGAAAGTAAGAAGCCTTTGGGGGCAATGGCCAGTAGCTCCAAGCACACCCTGACACCTGCCCTTGTCCCTCCTGCATTCCCAGCTGCTAGCTCGTCCCTCAGTGGACATCAGCTAGGCAGAAGCCCTGTAACAAAGGAGGAATATGGATTAAGTTTCCTCAGGAATCTTTCTTGGCTTATCAAGTCTTCAAAATTGGTGCTTGTAGGGGTGTCACAGTTACTCCAGCAGTGCACTCCCAGCTGCAGGAATATTGCCTGATACAGGGCTCCCAGGAGCAATGCTGACCAGCAGAGTGGCCAAATAAAATGCTCTGTGTGTGTGTATGTTTAAATATTTTACTAAGTCTGACACACCACAAGACTGTGCAAGAACACCAGCTGATCAGATTCTTCCCTTGCATTGGTTACCAGCTCATTTCCTGGATCTGTTATTTGAGAACCATCTGACAAAAATTCTTCTGCTCCACATTGCTTCTCATAGAAATGTGGGCACTGAAAGGAAGGGATTTTTTCCTTCATTTAATCCTTCTTTAGCATAAATTCTTTAAGGCTGCTAATACTTGACAACTCTTCACTTTCAGTTCCTTCAGTTCCTGCCTTTTCCAGTTTCCCTTTGCCTCTCGCTTTTTTGTCATATCTGATATTCCCTTCTGGACATAGCTGTAAGTCACATTGCAGCCTGGTGTAAAGATGCCCAGCGAGGCCTTAGCTGATGGGAGGAACAGGACAATTTATCTGAGTCAAGCACGGCACCAGTTAATTTGCAGGGCCTTTGTAGTTCTTGAGCTACAGGAGACCCAAGTTGTTCCTGTAATGCTTGCTCTGGTATCTCTGCATGGCATCACTCTGTGCAGGGTGGACAGTCCTCCTGACCTACCATTGCTTTTTCTTGGGACAGTCCTGACTCAAACTCTTATCCTGTAAGAACCTAATTCTTCTCTTTCCCCCCTTTTTATTATCATCTCCATTTACTGACTTTTGACTTCTGACTCAGACCTGATCACCTCTTCTGGTTCCTGCCCTCTTTGTATTATAACTTTCTTCATTTTAAGAGTTCCTAGTGTGGCTCTCTTCACAGGCAGTTGGTGGTTCATCAAGTTTCTTCCCATTTTTGGCATTGTGTTTCCCTCTGTGCTACTGTCTGTAAGGTTGTGATGCTATTTTGTGGCAGTCTTATCCGCTACCTCATCACTGCTGTGGTGCTTTCATCAGAATTTCCCTGCTCCACCTTGAATTTCCTGTATCTCCACTGTGCCCTTCCTTGAGAGGCTTTTAGTATGACTCAGGTTCCTGCATGACAACAGTACTGGCAGAGCAGTGATTGCTCTTTGACTTCTATGCATGCTCTCTTGGTCCACATTGGAGCTGGCAGGAGCACTTGGCTAAATGCGGATTTCATTCTGCTGACTGCGGTCCTCAAGATGAGTGGAGGGAAAATCTCTCCTTGCATCTCCAATAGGAGTTACAAGCAGGCCAGGGAATGGCACTGCAGCTGCGGTCTGTTGCCTGTCAATCTTTGGAAACCCTTAACCACAGTTGTTGCCTTTTCCTGTAAATGACAATACTGTGACATCACTTCCCTCAGCAGAGGGAATTTACCTCCGTGTTTCTCCAGTGGGAGAAATAATAGCGTTGTGTAAATGTGTGGGCATTTTCTGGGGCAGTAGCAAGAGATGCTGAGCTGTGCTGGGTTTCCCCGACTGCCCCCGTGGCATTTAAACCCAGATCTAGCACAAGTTACACGTCAGCACAGTGCTTTGATGTGGCCCAGCCTCTTCTTCTGCAACAAATGAGAACCTCCGTGCTGTGTGTGCCTGCACCTGTGTCCTCCTGTGCTTTCAGTAGCTTCCCAAATTATCTTCACTCTTCACAACCTCTGCACACGTTTACAATGTGATGAACCGATCCAGACTAGACTTGCCAGGACTCCCAAGCCCAGCTAGCCTGTCAGCAGCAAGAGAAGAAGCAACTTTGTGCCTTAAACCAAGCTGATGTTTCTATTAAATACAAGCAAGGATAGAAAATGTTTCTTCCCCTTTTTGTAACTCTCCAACCTATCTGATTCTGTGCATGTTTAACATCACCCCAGCTTTGAAAGAATTGTAAAAGTCTTGAGAATTTAAACATACTGTAATAAATGGAAAGCTAGACTTGCCAATACATCAAGCAATATAGCCAATTTATTAATTTGTTCAATAAAAGGGTGAGCAATTACAGCACTGGGTGCGCAGGGGGGTCCGCTCCAAGCAACGCACAAATTCAGACTCAAAGGTCTTCTTATACCATTCTAGACACTTCACTTCCCCAGATTTTTAGTTATTTTCTGCTTGCTTTTCTTTATAATCAGCAGTTGTGGTTTTTGAAGATCTGTCGAGAAGGTGGTCCAAGATGGTCTTCTGATGTCTCTCCAGTCTCTCATTCTTCTTTTTAAAATATCTATTTCCACTAGCATTATTTTTGGTTATAATTTGCTTAAACAAGCATATACATTCTGTTAGTCAGCATACATTTTGCAAGGCTCCTCTCAGCCATTACACAACTTAAAGCTAGCAGGCCCCCAACACCTGTCTGCATGAGGCCCCTCTCCGTTACAAAACCTCAAAGTCAGCATGTTTCAAAATATCTTTGTAGAGCCTCTCAGTTTATGTTAGTCTCAGTTCCCCTTTAAATGATTACAAACTCTTCTATACTAAAAACATTATAACTTGTACAAAGGAGAGTTTAAAACTTATACTACAAGGTAGTTTAAGGCTTTTATTAATTCCTTGCAAACAATTACAATTTTGTTGTTAAAACAAACTGTCAGCTAAAAGCCTACTGTTGTATAGTTGCCTTGTTAAACCCCACTTCCATGCCTGACTTAGCTGATTGTTTTTTCAAACTCTTCTTTATAATAATCCCATGGTCTCTGTCCACGCTACCCACAGACACGCATGCTATTTGATTGACATGAATCACAACCTGATTTCTCACACCTACATCTTTCAGAGAACCAATACAATGCCTCTCAGATCTCCCATCTCTCCTCTCAAACCTCTGATTTGTGCTGCTGAAAAAATTCAGACAGGTTTGTTCTTTTTGTGTGTACATTTTTAAGCAAGAGCTTGGCTAAATTTTATTTTTCTTAAATACCTTCACTTTTGGATATTACTTGTGACTAGAACTGTTTAGAAAAGACTTAGATATAGGACAATATAGGACAATATTTCCCCAGAAAGTGTCTGCAAGTTTTTAATCAGCTATGCTCAACAATAGCTCAGCCCCAGCCACGCACACTTCAGGCATGTGACTAATCCTATTAACTTGAAGTGAAGTGTATTAAAGTGTTTAAAGGATTAGAGTCTTAATTACAGGCCATCTACAGAGGTCAAATATCAAAGGCTGTTCAGAGCCTGAGTTTTAGCATTTTCTGAATGAATGAATGAGTAATATTTGTGTGAGTTTCCCTTTCCCCTTTTCACGAAGTATCCCTTTGGCTGTGGAGTTAAATGGGTGTTCCAATATGGCATTCATTAACTGAGCTGAATCATCCTGGTGTCCAACAGGCAGGTCTCTAGATCATCAGCTGGTTAGACATTAGCAGGGCTGCCCATGTATGCTCTAAAGAAGTTTAGGACTTGGCAAACACGAATTTGAACAAATCAAGGTTGCATAGCATAGTGCCAGCCTACTTTATCGGTGCTTCTGATTTGAATTATTAATCACTAAGAATTTTTTCCTTATGATATATTAAACAGAAATGGAAAGGAAGAACCTTGGGATGATAATAAGCTGGTCTTGTCAGTGTATAACTTAGACATCTAACTTAGATGTATAAATTATGGTCTTTGGCTCCAAACAGGAATATCAGAAAAACAGGTATGGAAATTGCCTTCTTCTTCCCACCCCAAAAGCAGGATCAATTCTATTAGGTAATTTCTGACAAATGCTTGTTCAATTTGCATTTGAAACCTGGAAACCAAGGCTGTCATTCCTTGCATTATTCTCTCACCCTTTTTTCATCTACACCTTGAGAAAATTGTTTCTAACATCTAACCCATATCTCTGTTGCCCACTGAGCCTTTTCAGCTGATCAGAAGACTGTATTGTCCTCTCCCTTAGGCATACAGCACACATATTTAGGGCCCTTCTACTATGTCTCCCCTTTCTCTGGGATAAACCACTCCAATTCCTCCAATGCTTCCTCATAAACCCTCTAATTCTCTATTCTATCCCAAGCAGAATACAATACCCCAACTGAAGGTTTTCTAGCTCCAAGCATGACAGAAGAATGGCTTCATTTGCCTGGCAAACAATATTCCTTTTTATGTAGCTCCCAGTGCTATTTGCCCTTTTTGTAGTGGCATGACTGATTCCTGTTTGGTTTGTGATCCATGCTAACCACCACAACAGTTTATGCAGTGCTGCTATCAGACCAGTAAATCCACAACCTGCATTTGTGATGTTGGTAGTTCTGCAGAGAGTGAAAGCACATCATTTGAATTACTTGCTTTCCCCCTACTGTAATTTGCCAAGTGTGTTGAGATCCTAGCCCGGTTCTCTAACACTTCCTGCCCCTCCCAGCCAGTGAGGCTGGCAAGAAAGTTGTCTGCTCTGCCATCTAAATTATTTAATGAAAATGTCAGATTTGTGATACTCCTGCAGAATTCTGTTTGCTGTGTCCAGCCAAGTTAACAACATGCTGATGCTAAATATTTCAGTTCAGTTACAGCCAATTCTGGACTTGCTTTTGAGATGGATGGCCATGTGAGACAATGTTAGGAGCCCTTTTAAAACCCAGAGCTGGAAATGAGCCTGCTTGACATAATTTTTTCTAGGCAAAGTAATCTCTATGATGGTAATTTCTTTTCTAGGTACTTAAATGTGTCAGAGGAGGGAGAGGTTTAACTCCAGCACCTCATTGTTTAATGACTCAACAGGTCACAAAACAGGTACAGCTTCCTAACACAGGAATGCGAGCAAGAGAGAACTTGAATTTCTCTGTATGTGATCGAAAATTGTTGTCATCTAAAATACATGTATTTCAAATCCAGAACAATCACAATATATCACTTTTACATTGCCGTGCACTGGGGACAGAAACAAACCGTCAAGAAACAAACTTCCCTAGTCATTAAAAGTGATTTCAAGTAACTGTCTTGTGTTCTTTTAGGACAGTTTTTGGCTTCATGTTTTAAACAAAGGCAATGAAACTTTTTAGTCCAGGGATAAGTGCGAACAAACATGGCTGCACCTCACCAAGCAGTTACCTGTGTCACACTGTGACTGCCTGTGAGCACTCAGCACACCCCAAGGATAAACTATATCATGAGAGAAGAAACAGGCCCTATGGACCACCCATCAAATCAGGACTCTACTGATGAAAATACTGGCTTCTTCATGAAAAAGTCCCCACATGAACAAAAAAAGTAGATCGGGCAGAAAGTGAGGATAATGATACTAAATAACATCAGCTGGTGGAATAGCTGTATTTGCAAGGTATTCTCGCAATCAGAGAAGAAAGAAGATTAAGAATGTAAAAAACTCCAACCAAACAAAAATCCCCCAGCCAAACAAAAACTCCCAAACCAATTAGTTGTTTAGCTTATTCAATATTACAAATACAAATATTATGAATACAGAAGTATCTTTAAAGTGCCTGTTGTCAAAAATCTCAAAAGATAAGTATGGGAAACAGACCAAAATAACCCCTCTGTAATATGTATTCATATTGTTTTATGAGAATAATCTCCTTTCCAAAGATGGTAAAAAGAAGGCCATGGGGGAAAAAAGAAAAACAAACAAACAAACAAACAAAAACAGCAACAACAAAAAAAAACCCAAAAAAACCCAACGAAAAACAACAAACAAAAAAAAACCCCCACCCTTGGAGTACTTAAACATTGAACAGCAGTCATGTGCCCAGATATCATAGGGTTAATAAGAAGGCAAACAACACATGTAAGACAGACCGCAGAGCAGTAAGGGCTTTCCTCTGTGACAGGATTAGGCTGATTTTAGATAACTGGAAAGACATGAGACATCGGGAAGAGCACCCCAGATGAGCAAACAGGGACTGAGAGACAACGGTCTCAGTTCCATCATTCAGCGCGGGCAAGCTCTCTGCCTTGGAAACTACTCTGAACCAATCTCCCTGTCTGCATTTCATCCGAGCTCCCGGCTAAGAGGCCAGCTGGAATGTAATCTCTGAGAGATGGCTATCACAAGAGCACGGAGAGCCACGGTCAGCGCTACTGAGCAGCTGTGACTGCCGCGTGTCCATACAGAGACAGGCGTACAGGCTGGCAGGCAGCTGCTTCGGCAAGGTGTCCCCCTCTGTCCCCGTCTCACACGGCAGCCAGCATTCCCATAAGGATGCCGTGCGGTGTCACTGCCGGCTGCTCATCCACACGCCAGCTCATGTAACCGGCAAAGGAAGAAATCAGAGCTAAGAACTGCAAACAAGGCTGGAAGTGACGCAGATCGCAGCTGGGAAATGAAGGCTGGGTCCCGCGGGAGCCGCTGGCGGGCAGGGGCGGGGGGGCTTCTGCCGCTCCTTGGCGCTCCCTGCCCGGGCCGGGCCGGGTTGGGGACAGCAGGTGGCGGTGGCGTCCTTGGTACCGCTGGAGCCCACACCGCGCGGGGATGCTGCACAATGCCGTGTTCAGAGCAGCATCTGTGACCCTCGGCTGGTGCCAGCCGTGGGTGTTCACGCTGGCCGCTTCTCAGCCACTTCCGAAGGGCGCTGAAAGGCTCAGCAGAGCCCTCCCCCGCAGCCGTCCAGGAGGAGAGCTTCCCACAGAACACTGCTGAGAGATAAGTAAACAGCAAAAAGAGCATCTCCAAGGTTTATCTATTTTATTCAAAGCTCTTCGTAATCATACATGCCTGTGAAGCTGAGAAATGCCACATGCAGTTGCAGATGGTTGTGGCATCTGAAGCAGATCAAATGGATGGTACATTTTCTTATATTGCTCAGAAGCCAAAATATCTTCTTTTCAAATGCACAGTGAATTATTTGGATTTATTTCCCAGTTGAGAGCCTGATTTGAAGATCTACTTCGTTTTTGGTGAAGGTCTATGCCATTTCTGAAAATTAGGCTCCTAGATGTTTTTACAGATCTCTACTCTATTACACATGTAAATAAAAATATACAAAGCTGCCAAATGAAAGCAACTTAAAATGAGCTGTTTCTTCAAATTGTGTTCCTCTATTGCACCTCTTCGTCTCATCTTCTCCCTGCCTTAAAGAAACTTATGCCCTCATCACCAAATACCCCCCATCCTCCAAGACTGACAAATCCAGTCTCCTTTGTATTGTAAGGGAATGAGCTCCAGAATCAAGGTGACAAAACTCCTTGCACCTCCCTTTTGCAAATCAGTGTTATCTTGAGTGTTTACTTTGCTTATGCTTGGCAAAACTAGATAGAAGGGGAAGTTTATTGTATTTTAATCTGATTTCACCTAACTTTCTCTCCCAGACTGTTTTCATTCCTTCTTTCACGTGTATGAGGATGGAGATGGTTGTGGCCGTGCAGCCTCCCCGGTGCAAGTCAGGAGCCAAGGGAGTCCCAGACCTGGATACTGATAACAGGATCTGTCAACTGTCCCAAACCAGGCAAAGTTAATGAACCAGGGCCGGGAGGCATTCAGGAGTAGCAGAACAAGGGCACCGGAGACAAGGCTTGACACAAAGCTGCAGCTTAGGTTCATGGCCCATCCAGGAGATGGAGCTGAGGACAAAGCTGCAGCAGAAGTCAAGGGTTCACTGGGAGTCATGGCTGGACACATGCTAGCTCCAGTACAGATGTAGGAGTCAGGACTGGGAAAAAACTGCCTCCAGCATAGGTCTACAATCCACCTAGGAGGCAGCTCTTGGTTTCCCAGCCCAGGGTGCCTTCAGAAGCTCCACGTGCAATTCCTTTGCCCCTCCACCGGCGTTTCCTGACGATTTTGCAGTTTTACCCTGCCATTCATACCTCATTCACACCAAGCTTAATTCTTTGTACGTCAAATCCTTACGGCTGTGGTGCCACCCCAGAGGAGGACTATTTACCTGGCCAGGTTGTAAACAATTCAGTGCAAACTGCTTCAGTCCTCATCAGGAAGGTCACCAAAAGCTGGTGCAGACTGAAAGCAGCAGTGTAAGATGCTACCTGTGGGAAGCAGATTTTAGCAAACAGGCTGCTGCCTCCTACGTGAGCTCTGTGTTTTGAGCGTAGCCCCCATATTGAGCACTTCACAGTAGCATAATCTCACACACAATTTTCTCAGCAAGGTTCTCTGCAGGCCTGAGCTGTATTTACCATGCAGTTAGCATAGTCAAAGATTGAGAGCATTATATTTAAACCAATAAAATAGATTCCTGATTATCATCTCCTGGTAAGTCTAGCTTTTTGCAGTGTGCTGAGTCTCAGTGCAGGGATTGTGATCCTAGAAATAAAGAACATAAGGGCATTTGGAGCAAAATAGGTTCAGTTAAGCAAATACAAGGGTATTTTCATTCCACTACACTCTCATCAAATCATTTGGCTTCATATATTTAAGCTTTTCTGCAATTTCTTGTTAGCTAAACCTATTTAACCTCTATTCTGCAGATATATCTCAGATTTCCTAGAAGGAGGTTGTAATTTGTGGAGTATATTGTACTAATTTGTATAACTTTGAGAAATAAAAAACCGTGACATTGTAATGAATGATATTATAATTTCTAACTCTCCTTCAGAAAACCTATCTTATTAACAGTACTACATTGAAATAGACCACCATTTTATCCCTGGCACAAAAATTAAAAGGGAAAAGCAATCCATTTTGTCAGAGCATACCTTGGCAAATCTAATTCCATTCCACTAAATGAACAGTGCAAAGAGGATTGGAACTTACCAGGAAGCAGTGAGTGAAAGGTCAGATTTTCAGCAAGCATAAATCAACATTCTTGCATGGCTTAAGCGGATTTATGCCCATATATACTAGTCAAGAATCTGGCTCATTAATGACTGGATGAATTACAAATAGAGCATCAAGCAGGAGTTTGAGTCTTAACACCTATTTCCTTGACTTGTTAGCTTAAATCAGATTCTATATATTCTGAAGACTTTTTGTTCGCCGTAGCTGAGGAGCAATCTAGTGTGGAATTTGATTAAATTCCCTCTCTTGAAAGCCATCTTTTCAAGCAAGGTCTGAGTAGTGCTTCTAAACAGCTTGAGCACAATGAATCGTTGTCAGCTTTTCCAATCCATACATTTCAGATTTTGAAATGTAGCCTTTAGGGCAACTTAAATAACACAAAACCAGTTGATTGATTGTCCAAGGTTGTGATGATTTGGTGATGCTCAGCAGGAGATGATTTGGTGTTGCAGACTCACTCCCTTTTGAAGCACTCTACTCCAGGTAGTGCTCTGTGAATGTTTAAAGAGCTGCAGCACACAGGAATTAAGCAGAGCAGGAGTACAGGATTTGTGCAGAATTGAAGGAGACTGAAAAATCATCTCAGAGGGGTTTTATATTCAACATGGCTGTGCCAAGCTTTTCTTGGAGCAGGCGTCCCACAAGCGTTTATGGATGGCCTAAGCCAGCACAGCTGCTGGGATAAGAAACCTCTGCTCAGCCTATATCTCTGCTTTATTTGTGCTGGCATCAGGATTTGTAGAATTGCACAATAAAGATGACCGGGAACCATCCAGCTGGAAACAAACCTAACAACAAGTTCATTCCCCTGAGGCCACAGCTTTCAGCAGTGCAGCCAGATTTGTTCATTGAACTCTGCTCTCCCAGGGGGCTGGAGAAGGAGGTTAAGGTCACTGCTTTGCAGAAGGACGCCTACCTGCCATTGTCCCTGTCAGATGGGCTCAAGTGCCACTAGGACAATGCACTCCAAGCCTGGAACACTTCCTTGGCCGGCAGTAGGGCGTGAGGGAGGAGGGAGAGGGACATGCAGGAGAGAAACCTGGGCCATAGGGAATGTCTCTGCTGATCAAAGAGAAAGGAGATCAGAGTTCAAGCACTTCACCTTTGGGATATTTGCCAGGCCCTGGCAAAGTCAGACTTGGTTTGTGAAACCCGAAAACTGCTCACAGACTTTTTTCCCCAGGGTATCAACTGATGAATAATGAATGCTTTTATGCTGTGCCATTCTCTCAGTTTCCGTTGTTGTTGCTAAAGTTGTCTGCCTTAGACAGGCTTTTTTTCTGTCACCTTGGTGTCTGTAGCCAGATCCTCTAGGAAAGTCAAGCTCCTGGATATCATTCACTGCTACAGGAAGTGAAAAATCACAGTGTTTAATCCGTATTGCTAAAAGTGAAGAAAACTTCTGAAAAGAAACACTGTTATTGATCAGAAAGGTAATTTTTAACTCAGAAAAGTACTTCAAAAGTGCATTTGAAAGATTGTGCATATTTAGTAGCAGAATAGCCTAGTTACAAGATTGTGCTATTATTTTATCTCAGAAATTTCAAGGCAGGTCTGTGGCTCGAAGGAAAACTGTGGAGAAGCAGCAGCCACCGCAACAAGCTGTGTTGATAAGCAAGCAGGAACTCCCTCATGGCATCCCTTGCCCACCCGATTTTTCAGGTGAATCAAACAGCAGAGGCCACTTCCACTTCCAGATGTAAAATCTCTCTTTCTCACAACCATAGGAATTTTAGTGTTCACGTGTGTCTAAATGCTCTTACTAATTCTGTTTCACTTGTATAAATTCCCTGGCAGTTTTCAGTTCAGTTAGTTAAATAAACCATAATTTCCTGCCTGAAATGTCAACTATTGTGGCCCACGGTTCCCTAAGGGTCTCGCTGCCTTTAGATCAGCTGCTTCACAATCTGAGCACATTCACCTCCTTTTAAAAAGCATTTTCTCTGCTTGCTTTTAACATGAGGACTTCCCCCATGCAGGAAATCCAAGTTTTAAAAGTAAAGATAACAGAGAAGTCATTCTCTTCAGCATCAAAGGGATTACAGGAAGCAGTGTAACTATGGCACTGAATTGTAGATCCAGCAAGACCCAGTTCATGTCACTCAGAGGAGACATCCTTTGGGATGATGGGGACATTTCAAATGGGTGAGGGACATTGCAAAGTTATGAGTCAAGGTTTGTACTCCCTGTTGGAAGCTGGAAGCCTCCACCACGTTACGTCACCTATTTTGCCCTGTATTCCCAGGCTGCCTCCCTATATGGGTTTCTGGACTTCCGCTTTTTGGTAAACAACCCCAACCCAAAAACTTTCTGAAGATCTTTGGACTTTCCTCTATGGGTAAGGAGGTCAGGGCTTCTTTATCAGGCAAACTGTTGACCCAACAACAAGGTGCAAAGAGCTGCAGGTTTTGAAGCTGCAGTCACAATTTTAACCCTTTCCTGAGAATTAGCATGCTAGAGGTGGGGAATGCATACCCTCCTTCCTGGGAAGGAACAGCCGAGGTAACAGCCTCTCCTATTCATTGCAAACACTACTCAGCACTCAAATAAATAAACGCAGCTTTCTACCAAATGCAGCACCTTCCTAAAGGTGCTGAGCAGTGGGGCAAAGGAACTGATCCCTTTTGGGTCGAGTGATAGAGAAATGCAGTGTCTGACACAGACTTTTCACTCTTAAAGCAGCTGCCGGTGTGGTTGTTCAGTAGCTCCCAGCTCGGCCAGGCTGCAGGTGCCCTCCCTCCCCGCCTCTGTTTGCATCCACACAACATGAGCCTGGGAGCAAAGGCCACAGAGCTGCTGGCATGTTTTGAAATATGATACAGGCAGCAGAATAAATCCAAACACTGATGGCGGTTCTTATGTAATGCAATAGTAATGCTGCATGCCAGAAGCAACAATAACTCTGTCTTACACAGGAGAATGAGTGACTCTTGGACATCTTTCCAAATGCTCAAATACATGAAGAGTCCAGGCAAAGGCTGTCCTGTGGAGGGACCAGCAAAATGCTTAGGGCTCTGGCTATAAAACTGGGCAGTTCCCCATCCACCTGTGTGGTAGGATAAGAAGGTCTCACCCTCAGAGGAATCACCAAGCCTGGGTGTTGCCAGAATGGTCCCTGCCTGCTCCTCACCCCCAAGTCCTTTCTAGAATGGGTTCAGTGATGAGCACAGTGCGGACAAATTGTGATGGCTTGTTTATACAGTCAACATGTTCAGAATTAAAGGTCATACCTCAAGGTCTTTAGTGAGGCAAAGCTCTTGGCCACGTGTGTGTTTCACAACCTAGACTACACTGGGTAACCAGTTTGTAGTGGGAGACCTCCCTGATTTCTGCAGAGTTACCTGAACAATACCTGACTGAAATCCTGTCAGGTGCAAAGAGATGACCTTCCTGATGTCTGCTCAGTATAAACTCTTGTCCCAAAGTTTTCCTGAAGCCCACACAAAAGAGCAAGCCACTGGATCATCTAGGATCATCTAATTTATGCTTTTTGAATCTAAACCAGTGAGAAGCTCCTGATGTGCAGGGCAGAAGATCCTCATAAGGCTAGGGAGCTCTCTGGGCCTGGCCATGCCTTCTGCACTGCTCAGGGGAAGGGAGCTGTTGCTCTTTCTTTGCTGGTTTCTAGAAGAATTCAGTTTTCTGTACCTCACTGTAGTTGTCTTCCATTTTATGTCACCTCCTGGCAGTTGTGAGCTGCTGTGACATTAAAGAAAACACACTCTAGTAACAGCATCATCTTTCTTTCCAAGCCTGAGTGCTAAAAAGGGTTTGCTGCTTCTTGAATCTTCCATGTCAAAAAACCCCCACCAAATTCCACTTAGAAGCCGTATCACTTTTGCTTGTAGAGAAAAAATTTGAGATCTTACATAGGTGTATAAACGAATATTATCAAATAAAAACCTGGTGCTAGTTCTACTGGCATTGAAATTCAAGTCTGTATCACATGAGAGACTTGGCTTGAGAAGTACCTGTAAATACTTAGAGAAAATATTTATTTTTATGTAGAATAAAAGGAAAATTCTACCACCATGTGGCTTTGTGAGAGAGAAATTTGTTTCTGGAACTAAAACTGTGGTATGGACTTGCTACTGTCATCTCTTCTCACTCCTCTTTTTACCTGAAATTTGGGGAAGAAAATCACGTACAATCAAGCTGGGCCATGTTCAAGCGTTTGCTGAAAATGCCAGGGGAAAATTCACAACTCTGACATTTAATGAGCACAGCTGATGGCTCTAAGACGTTTGACTGGCTGCCAAATTGATATGTCTGTGTATCCCATCAGTGGCTGTTATATCTCATTTGGGTTTGGTTTGTTGTTTTTTGGTTTTGTTTTTTTTTTCCTCTGATCTCTGTTAAATTGATTTTTAGCCAGTTTGTTTGGCAATGGTGCTGAAGCACTGCAAAGTGGACACAAGATAGAAACAATGCTAAGCAACCAGATGTAAAAAGACTGGAGCAATAAGAAAGCATATTTGTTTTTCGCTGTTTAAACATTATTTACCAGCTGGGGAACTGTCTTGCAGGATATACTGCGGTTCCATTAAACTAATCCAGAGCACAAACACATCACACAATGTGGTCTTACAAACACACCTCCTGCAAATACTCCTGCATGCAGGAAGTGATACAGCAGGAATAGATTAGGTGACAGTCACTGGAGACACAGGTGGGGACAAAGGACTGTCTAGGAGGACTGGGACATCATGAGACATAGATCAATTCTAGGTAGAGCTACATTTCCCCATGTGTAAGAGATCTCTATCCACCTGTCAGCAGCTGCTCTGAGATCCTGTGATATCACCAGAGCACTGGCAGACCCAGGTCAGAGCTGGATGAAGAGAAAGAAGGGAAAATTGCCAGAGTAGAGGTTCTGAAGATAGGATTTCAGCTGATCAACTGGATTATTGCATAAATGCCAAATTTATGCCATCAGCACAAAACTGGAGGCCCTAAATACAAAATGAAGACCCTAAGTAGAAAAACCTAAAGCTCTGATGCGGTGGGTGATGACAGATAGTGCATTGTTCACAATGGAGTTGCAGAGCCTGTCCCTTCTCTGCCATGCTGTCAGGCTGTCAGACAGCATTGCCCCTGGTTGGCCTCCTCTACAGTAGCTAAAAATCTTCTGCCTTCCCCCAGTGATGAGGAAGATGGGGGCTGTCAGAGAGCAAGGAAACACAGGGTACCTTCTGCACTGCTATTGGTTTTACTGATGAAGCTACTTGGACGAGTAACTCTAACTCAACATCACTTTAAAAAACTGAGAGAAGATCATTAATGGCAGAGGTCTCTGCTGTGTCCCCTCCCTACTGCATGGCATCCTTCCAGCCTGCAAATGTTGCCTTTCCTTGCCAAATCCAAACCCTTTATGCTTTTTGTATGAAAGCTTCTCCTTTTCCTGCTCTGAGAAAAAGAATGTGCCAAGCAGAGCAGTAAAAACTGCGTCACTAGCTGGGATAATGTCTCCAGACCTGCCAGTCAGGAAACTGATCCTAGTTACAGTATTAGAAAGTAGCTCCTGAAGCAGCAGGTCATTAACTGACCTTGCTTTGGCCTCCCCTGTGTCTGTTTTGACACATGTCCAAGATTAAACACCTCCACTGCCACTATTTTAGCCCTTCCCTTACTTCTTCAGCCTTATCTCCACCTCTTGAAGCTGTGCTGTCCCTCTTGGCCCAACAGCTGCTCAATAGCTGCCCTCCTGCCTCTCCCAGGCCTCCTTATCCAGAGGAGACAAAAGAGGGAGTCAGCAAAACACTGTCCCTGCCACTGCCAGCCCAACTGGATAGGTGCCTGGCTGCTCCCTGAGCTGCTCCCAGGGCAGTGCCCTCTGCTCAGGGTGCCCACTGCAGACCCCACCTGGAGCTCCCCTGACCCAGCAAGGTGGGACAAACCCTGTACAACAGAGCTCTGGCTTCAGGAGATTAGGTGAGACCACTTCCACCATCACTGAGTTAATAGATTTTCTCCAGTGCTGTTTTATACTTGATCATCAGAAAATTTTAGGGATAAAAATGGCTATTTCCCCACTCTTGGAAAAGAGAGAATTTTTACTTTGCTTTGTAGGATTTATTTCTAGGCTTGTGACTTAGCAAGAAAAAAAATCAATGAAAATCACATCGTCCTGATTCCCGTCACATCCTTTTTGTTCTTTTCCCTCTTGACTTTTGAGGCTGCTATTTTAATAACTGTTTGCAGTCGAAATCAATGCCATGCCACACTGAAAAGGCTGAAATCCAAGCTTTCCTGGGGGAAAATATTTCCCCACACATCCCTATGGGAGAGATCAGAGTTCAGCCACGTGTCCAGTAGCTCGGGATGATTCTTGGAGGTGCTTCATTTTGTCTCCTTCCCCATGCTGCTCTGAACATGGTAATTCACAATCACAGCAGGCTCCCATGCCTCCAAAAGCAGGAATGTGGTGAAGTATAGGGACTCCAAAGAGCTGAGGTACAGGGGAATGTGGTGGTTAAAGGCTGCTGTGTGTTTTATGTTTCTGGGGTCTATTTTTAGCAGCTGTGGTTGCACTGTATCACAACCCTAAGTCACCTCTGACCTTAGAGTCACAAATATGAAACTGAAAAACAAATTAATTAGATCCACACACTGGCCAGAAAGGAAGCCTCTCTCAATATTTATGGACCAAATAAACATAAACAACTGTAAAAATGTATTTTTGTTCTCTGTGGCTAAACACAGGCCTCCTCTGCTGCTGATCCTTTGGCTGGACAGTAAAAGGTCCCAGCATCTCTGCTGTGAGTAGTTGTTGCGGGGTCTTTGGGGGTTTTCAGGTCAGCCTCACGAAAATGATATGGCTGTTACGAAGCGCTAGGGCTGACTGCCAGACTTTGCACCTCTTCTTTTATGCTTGAACCCTTTTTTCACTTAAAATCATTGTTACATCAGTGTACCTGTGCTGAAATTAGTTGCTTGAGAGTAATCGCTCCTGATTTGCACCAGCAGAAGTCAGAAGAGCATCCGTCCACCCGTGTCCTGTTTTCTTGGCCAGTTTGAAAGAGAGTCAACCCAAACCAACACACCTCTCTAGCTGGTGAAGCAATGCAGTATCTCATCTTACAGGTTGCTTTGTTCCTTTTGTTCTTTGCTGTCTGTGCATGCAGAGAGGCTTTTCCCCACGTTGGCTATTGGATTTCATGTTTTCTCGTGCCCAGTCTGTCCGACAGCCTTTCCTTTCCAGTTACTGTTTTTTAAAATGGCTCCAACCCCTCTCTTTTGCCATCTCAGAGAAAAGGCACAATTACATTATTGTACCTAGTGAATGCATTTTCTCATACATGTAGCTGAATGGGAGATTATTTAAATATCTTAAACACTTTCCTAATTGGAATAATGACGTGCTAGGAATGGGAGTGTGAGGAGAATTTATATTCAGGCTCCTGAATTTCAGTGAATGAATAATCAACACTCCATTAGTTCCTACATGGTTAAACAATTTTTTTTTAAAGCCAATGGTTACTGTAAAAACACCATTTGACTGCACTAAAACAAACAAACAAATGGAACCCCAAATATGGGTATTCCTGGTGATCTTTAGATCATGTGAGAGCTTTGCGGATCCATTGGCAAAGGAGAAGCTGACTTGAAATGCTGTTGGCTGATGCCTCAGGGCTGCTCACCAGCCTCTGCTCCATGCTTGCCCCATTTATCCTGTCACTCCTCACCTTGTGCTATCCTGGTGCTGCTGTCAACACCTGCATTCCAAGCCAGATTTGGGGTCAATTTGGGTTAAAAAGTAACCCAGCAAAGGTATGTTTGCTTGTCTGTGTTTGTGACTGTTTGAAAGGCTCAATTTCCCCATGTGATTCATAGGAAGGCTGTACCAAGGTCTGTGCTGGCAGGAGGGCAGGCAGGAGCGAGGGGAAAATGGAGCAAGCCCAGGAGCTGGGAGGAAAAAAAATCTCTGACTGATATTGCTGCCAAATACTGTATCTTCTGGAGTCACTGCCTTTGACCAGAGCAGTTGCATTGGTACCTGTGGCCTGTACCTTAGCAAGACTGGCTGGTCTTTACAGCTTTGCTTATTCTAATCAACAGGTTGGTCATTGTCTTGGTCAGTTTATTGCTGTAAAGTCAATTATATGCAGTTACTCAGAAGTCAGTGTGCAGTGGTCCAATGTAATCTGTTCTATATACAAAATCAAATTTTCCTGTCATCTTGCATATTCACAATAATTACAAAACACTCTTATTCATTTACCTGGAAGAGCCTTTAAGCAGTTCTGAGTGATTAACCATTGTTGCCGCTACTGTCTTTTGCATCCTCCAGTACTATGTTTTTCTTTTCATTGTTTCTCTCCTGCCAATTGTTTCTGTAGTTAATTTCATTGGGCTTGATCTGAAGCCCATGGGGGTGACTGCACAGTCTATCATTAACTTGAACAGGCTGATGATCAGACCTGCTGCAATTCCTTTAATAGGCACAGGTCAAGGACTTGAAATGCAGAACACCTGTTTTACTCTGTGTTCCTATTGCTATTTCAGCTTGCTCCATCAGATGTTTATGCAGAAATGCAAACTCTCCTAGGCACAACACTGGGAAGTAGAGGTCTACACTACATTTATTACAGCAGTACTTAGAAATGCCAACCACAGCACAGGTTGCCCTGTGACTCACTCAAGCACCCAGCAAGAGACAGATGGAGAGAGACAAACAGGCAGTTTGTGGCAGAACTGAGGCTTAAATCCAGGTAACATTAACTGCAAGTTTAGTATCTGTTCTCCCTGCTTCCAGTTATGCCTCTCATTTTGCTAAGGCACAACAGCACATGTACCTGTGCAACATTCTCTAATCCTGTCTGTCTTTATCGGGCAGGAGGCAGAATATTAATCCAAAAGGAAGGGCTGACTCTCGGGTGTTTCCGTCAGCCCTGGTGCTGTTTGCTTGCACAGCAGTAATTATAGACTCTGCCACAAACAGTATGAATGATTCTTTCCAGTGTCTCCCTGATAAGGAGAAGCTGGAAGAGATCATGTGTACATGTCTCACAGAGCTCAAAGTTTCCTTATCCTTTTGCCATTCTACTTTCCAGCATTATCAGGTGCCCTGCAGTACTCAGCCCTGGAGGAGAGGCTTGAGCTGAAGGGACGTTTGCTGCCCAGTCTACCCAATCCTGCTTGAAAGCAGCCATCCATGACTAAGGGAGTAAAACCACAAAAATTCCAGCTCAACTTGAAGTGAATCCATGTTCCCACTGATTACTCAAACCAAAGCATGGGTGTTAGTGCACTGTCTCTGCTGGAAAACATACCGTGCTCTCATGTTATGGGAATTAACCACAAAGTTAGTTTAACTGCTAAAAAAATTGCCTTTTTTTTTCCACAGCAGCATCATGAACACACATGAGTTATCATGAGGTGAAAAACAGGCACTCAGCAGCAGATCTTGAAATCAGCAGTTCTGGGCAGACATCTGAGCTGATCTCAGCAAAACCACATTGTCCTCTTCTGACTGTTTCCACCTCCTGAAAACAAATTAACATTAACTCTCCAGAAGCTTTAAAAATGAAAACCTTTTTTTTAAAAAAAAATTAAACTCTATTTTTAGAAATTAGGATGTCTCAAATCCTTTCTTTAAGTTTCTCAAACATTTGTAATTCACCCATTGATCTAAATGTAGATTCAGTTATTTATGCTGGATTTATTGTGCATTATGCTCTGGCTACTTGCTGACTCTCTCTCAGAGGCTACATGAACTCTATGACATGAAAAAGAGCTTCCTCTGTGCCAAACAGGAAAAATTTAAAACTATTGATATGAAAATACTGATAATAGTGCAGAGAAGCACTTTGGACTTCTCCTAAAGTGTAGGCTGATCTTCATTATGTTCTGTTTGCATTTGTTTTTGCTCCATGGAAGAGAGATTAGGACACAGCCAGCTTAGCTCCCTGTTTAGCAAGAATATAGAAGATGATAACTGCAAGGACACATTATTTACTTGATCAATAAGACTGACTTTGGAATGCAGTCTAACTTGCTTTCTGAGTAATCTTATTAGACTTCAGTTCCCAAATGCTGCTTAACTCCCAACTGCCAAAATAGGGATTTATAAATTCCTTGCCTCCTACAGCTGGTTAGTAATAGGGACAGAAATTTGTAGGCACCATCCAGATCTGCCTTTCTAGAATAATTTTCCTTCTTTCACTAAGAATCTTCAATAGTCTAAATAAAACTCCCAGTGTAACCACCTCTGTCTTGCAGAAGGTGAAGCACAGGACGAGCAGAAGGATGATGGAGATCACACAGATTGTGCAAGGTACAACTGTTGAATTCTTTCCTAAAATGAAAAGTACTTGCTAAAAAACGATCCTCTGGTAAGGCAGTCAGTCAGTCACTCCAAGAAGGGAGCCACCAGTAACCAGATTTTTATATTTCTCAGAGCCTGAAACTGTTTTCCAAAGACATCAGTTAATGTCAACTTTGCCTGCTTCTGATCTTGTTTCTAACGTTCCTCTGTTTTTCGCCCACAGACAAATGTTTGAAGCTTGGACATTTTTAAGGGATAGCTCTAAAGGAGCTGGAAAAAATGCCAAATGACTTTAAAATACTCCCATACTTGAAAGAACAACAACAACAACCAAAAAAGATTGAATTGCCTCACATTCCCCTGTTCCTAGAACAGAACCTTTATGGGGCAAACGTGACCTTGCTGTTCTTCCTCTGCCTCCTGCTGTGGCAGTGTGAGGTGGGTCAGGATGCAGCCCAAAAGCCAGCCTGGTGCTACCACACTGCTGCTCACCCTAAAACCCCTTGCATTCTCTCTCTGCTCTTGGCACCTGTACTAAAGCCCTGGTGCCAGAACAGCATCTCCCCTTCCCATCGGGGCATTCATGCCTGCTATTTGTAGCACTCATCCTTCCTGTGCAGATGTGGGAGCCACCAACCAGAAAGTGCTTTGAAGTCTAATGGCTTGGTAGCACAGTGAAATGCTAAAAAGAACACTAAGTCTGTCAGGGGAAAATCCTTGTACTTGAGGCTGCTATCACAGGTATTTATGGTAAAGGAATGCTGGCCCAAATTCAAGGCTATGCATTCCAGATTGGCAGCTTAAAACAGGTAAAACACAGGGCCAGCGTGGCTGCCAAGGAGCTCCTCCCAAGCTTGTGTACTGCAGCACTAAGGACATTCATAGACAGAAAAAATTTCTGCTACCTGCTGTTCCAGGTAAAGGGGGGATTGCTAATAAATATCCTAAGAACCTCTCCAGTCTCTCCTTTCCTGTGGTGTGTTCGCATGCTGGTGGTGTCTGAAAGGAATCAAATATGGATCCTGCTTCACTTCTCTTTTCTGAACATCCTTCTGATCACAACGAACAATGACTGTCACCCCAAATGGCTGGGTGGCTGCATGTCTGTCTGCACTCACCTGCTGGAAACTGCCACCATGCAGTTCTGGCTGGAGAAGATGGAAGTCACTGTGCTGGGAGCAGGAGTTCCCAGGCTGGGGCATGGCGTGACCAGCAGTGCTGAACTGAACTGCACTGCTGGCAAAGTGCACAGGGCCTGACAGCCCAGGAGAAGAGAAAACCCCAGGGGAAAGAAAGCAAAACAGACCAAAAATAAATGCAAGTGGAAGGGGTGTGCAAAGGCTCCCTTACATGGGCTGGTAGCTGCTGGCTCATGCCTTCATCCAAGGGCACCTGGGGCTCACGAGGTCCTTTCCACCACTGATTTGTCCTCTCCAGCAGCCCCTGCCTGTGTCATACAGGTTCCTGCCTGCCGTGGAGACAGTGTGTTGGTCTTGGACAAGGGACAGCCTCTGACATTTGGGCTGGGGATCGCCCCTGTGCCCCAGAGCAGGGTTTGCACCATAATTCTGCACATGAGCAGGCGCCTCCTCATTGGAATGGCACCTTCCCCTGTGGGCTCACGGTTCTCCCTGGGTTTCTTGTAGGCTCTCAGCAGAGCTGTGGGCTCCATGGCAAGATGCTGACAGCAAGTGGGAAGGGATGGTGGAAAGGCTTGAGAGGTCCAAGGAGCCCAGCATGGTCACATGATAACAGACTAGCAGTAAATTTGTTGGAAAAATCAGGTCCAGCTGCTTGCTTCTATTGGTTTTACCGGGTCAGATCTGGATGTGGTTGTAACGTTCTGCTCCTCCATTTCCTTGTTTTGAACATGAACATTTTGTTTCAGGCCATGAAATGGGAGTGAAGTTTGGGCGCTAAAATCTCAGAAAGAAGGAAACACCGTGCCTTGTCTTTCCAGTTCTTTGTAATTACTTGGCTTTCTGGGTCTTCCCTGGGGGACTCCTAACTTCCTTCTGCTAATTGTATACAGAAATTATTTACTCTGGTTCATATCCTGGACCCTGGCACCTGCTAATTAGGTGTCCATGAGGGCTGCAAGTGGGTATTGCCTACGTAGGGCTTCCAGACCTTATCCCAGAAATGTAGTTAAGTGAGGATTTCCTTTAGAGTCAAAGTCCACTCAAAAACCTCTCTCCTTCATTTCTCTACCTCAGGCTACTCATTGCCCTGCTCCTGGACTTCTCCAACCCCCAAGCTTTTCTTTTTAGTACAGCAGGGCTTCACAGAGCTCATGGGCACAATCACAAAATCAAGGAAAGAAGCAGGAACAGAAAGGAGACGAGTGTCTGTCCTCACTGCGTCCTACAAAGGACTTTTAGATTCCAGTGATGTCTCCTAGGCTCCTGCATCTAAGCTTTGGCCAGACTGTAGAGAATAAAGCAATTTAGAGAATGTCTCTTAAGTGTTTAATGCTCTCAGGAGAAGTTGTCTGAACCATAGACAATTTTGTTGCACACCCTGTGGCTGTCCCCAGTGGGCCATGTAATGCAGGGGAGTCAGACCACTTTGTGTTACTTTGACACTGGTTTTTGTTCCTCTCAAGTCATTTCCTGCTGACTTAACAGCTCTCATGGTTCCTGCCTGTATCTGTGGAAAAACCAGCTGCTGATTCAGCTGTAGCTCTCTCAGGAAGGGGAACCTGAGTTTGGGTTTTGAGGAGGCAGGCCAGCATCCAGGAGCCTTCGCCTGTTCCTAGGGGAACCCCAGAGCCAGGAATGAAGACAAAGCACAAGTTTTGGTTTCAATTCACTTTTTAAAACTAGTGCCTTTTCAAAAACCAGTTTCCATAGTGACAGGGAACTGTAGCACCATTGTGGAGGTCCAAAAAGCCCCGGCTGAGTATTAGCCAGAAATTCAGCAGTGTGGCCAGCTCCTGAGCAGCCCTCCCCAGCCCCTGCTGTACTCACAGTAGGACTTTGCTTCAAACACCTTCCTGCCTACCAGCCACACTTTTAGCTGCCTGTGGGCTGTGCTACTCCTGAGCACTAGGGCTTAATCACAGGTAAAATGATGTTTGTCCAAAAAAGGAATATACTTTGGCTGCATTTAGCCCTTTCATATAAAGGGAAAAGCTAGATTTGAAGACAGCTTTCACCCATTATTTCCTTTTGCAGAATGGTGCAGAAACCATGAAATGTGCTCACAACCATCCATCAAGGCAGCAGAGGAACCTGGCTGGAAGCCCAGGTCCTATTTAATTCTTATTTGTTTGAATGTGCTGCCTCTACCCTTCCCTTTTGCTATCTCTCATAGAGGGTGCTTCCATCCATGCTATAATCCAGACCTCCCAAAAGGACCTAGGAACTCTCACACAATCATATTGTTGTCCTGGTCCTCACCACAACATACAAGAAGCATGCCAGAGAGAACATCCTCCCTGCTAGCTCAGTGCCAGGTGGTGGAGGTGATGGACAGCAGCGCTTCCTCACAGAGCTCCTTTGCCCTCATCCTTCGTTATCTGCTGGATTATGTTGCAGTTTGTAGTATGCAAAGAAATACAACCACAGCACTCTTACAAGTTTCAGGTAAAGTTACAGGCACTTGTCAAGTGGTTGTGTTGCCTGTGGCTTTTAGGTTATGTGCATTATGCATGTGTAGGAGGCAGAGAAAAGTGTGGTTGTGCTATCTGTACAAATCTCAGGAAGCCTCGCAGTAAGTCTGGACTTAACGCCATTCCTTAGAAATGGCCAGGACTGTGGGGGACTGTGGGCTTCAGTGGGGGTGTCTGTGGCCTGTGTGCCACCCAGAGTGCAGAGCCAACCTGCCAGGCGGGGTGAAGATGCCTCCCAAGGGACCACTGTGCATATGGCAATTCCAGAACAGAACCCTGGCACTGAAGGCAGGGCACTGGCCTGACTCAAAGCATGCACCAGCCACCTCCTCCTGCTCCAAACTAAGTGCTATTATCCCTTTCAGTTTTATGATAAACTGTAATTTTTCTCAAACATTTAACCATCATTATTCCCTTCCTACTCCTCCTATTTTTGCTTGCATATCCATGCGACACTTTTGGAGCTGAGATCACATGCAAGAAAACAGAGTGAAAATGGCAGCTAACATAGCTTTTGTGAGAGAAGGATGTTTTGCATGTTGCTTCCTGTTAAACCACTGGAAATGGCATACCCAAACAAGAAATTGTCCTTCTGGTGCAAGACCTTAACTCACATGAAAAAGGCCAAGTTCTGCAGGAAAGAAAAAAGAAAGAGAGGCATATTTGGACCAGTGTTTATGCCAGGATTTTCCATGTGAGGGTAGATGTACTGCACCAAGCTAAGGGTTTGTCTATGCTAAGGCTGCCAGTGGAGCCCCAGAAGAGGCCAAGAGGCCAGACGTATTTGCTTTGTATTTCCCAGCTTCTAACAATTGGCAGCTCAAGGAATTCATCAAGCAGAGGTGAAACAGTGTCTATAGTGCCAGGACAAGCTGAATAAAATAAGAACTATGTATGTCTTGAGAACTAGTCATCAGGATTCACCAAAACTCGAAAAGTGCACCATTCTGACTGTCTTGTGATTGCGAGTGCAGGCACTGTTTTAGGGAGGTACTTCCTGCAGGAGACAAATTTTTCCCTTGCTTCCTTGAGACCTTCAAGTGACCCCACTAAATTGTTAAAATTCCATTAAAAAGTGGCTGCGGGGAACATGTGCAATAAATAGCTGCTAAGATCAATGGCAGTCTTCCTGATTTAAAATCAATGTATTGCTTGCTGACAGTGCTGGCAGTGTTTTCCTCTAGGAAATGCAACAGTGATTTGCTTTAAATAAACACAGTGGTAAAAAATTTTATCTGAACTCATTAGTGACTCAGACTGATTTTAGAGTAATCCAGAAAATGCCTGTTGCCCACAGACAAGACTTGGAAATGTTCAGTGACTTTGGGTACTGCCATTTATGGTGGACCACTGGAAAGCCTCCTGGAACAGAGCAGAACTTAGGGTACCTAGAGCATGCTCTGAAAGCCACCAGACACTTTTGAAAGCATGACATGAACAGCATTAGGTTACTATGGCTCTAATGACCACCATCCACCCTTTCCAGGCTGATTCCTTGTTACCCTCTCAGCTTCTGGCTGGCCTTTATCCCATGTGACACCATGCATTCATGATGGAACTAAGCCCATCAAAACCTAAAGTGCCACCACAAGTTGGTCTCATCCACCAGCCACCAGCATGCAGCTTTGGGCTGAGTTGGGATCCTCTCCCTCTTTTTCTTTAAAGCTTCTCTCCCACCATGAATAGTTTTTTCTTAGAGGCCCAGCTAGATTGCTTTAATGAAAATAGACATGAAAGCTTTTGCCCTACCTACGTTCTATTTTGTAACCTAACCATTTAATTGCATCATGCTTTTTCCTACAAATCATCTGATGATGATTCCCAGGACAAGCCTTTACCTCTTTTCCTGCATGTTTTAATACTTCAGCTATTACTACATCCTGCTTGTAGATATCACTAAATCCTGAGGTGATTGGTCACTAGACAACTCAGAGCTCTTTTTGATGGGTTTCTAACCTGGGAAATGGGGCACTTGAGTGAGAACCAGGAACTGTAACCACATCAGAACTCTGCAGTCGATGCCTACAGACTTTCCAGAAGGGACAGGGAAGGACAGAGGGTAGGGTGTTTGCCTTACATGTGAAAAAACAGACTGAATGCACAGAACAGTCTTTGAAAACCAGTGATCAAGAGGTTGGGGGCTTATAAATAAAATCTAGGGGCAAGCCAACAAAGGAAAATTCATGTTTGGTCTTCCTACAGAGCACCAAAACAAGGGAAGCTGTTGATGAAGATTTATTTTGTCTGCAGGAAACACTGTGCTCTCATGCTCTGATCCTGCTGGAGCACTCCTTGATATCTCTTGGAAAAGCAGCACAGTAAGCTGTAAGCAATCCAGGAGACTCTTGGAGGGTGTTGAGGATGATTTCTTAATCCAGGTTTATGACAACAATCAACAGCTTGACCAGAGGAGAAGCATTACCAGTCCTGTTGCTTAACAACAGGGATGAACTAATTAAAGATGACAAAACTGGTGATAGCTCAGACTGCAACGATCCTACCATGGTGGATTTCAGTCTTGAACATCTCTCCTGTGAAGAAAGGCTGAGAGAGTTGGGGTTCTTCAGCCTGGAGAAGAGCAGGCTTCAGGGAGATCTTATTGCTGCCCTTTATAAGAAATATGGAGAAAGACTTTTTACTGAGGCCTGTAGTGATAGGAGAAAGTGCAGTTGTTTTAAACCAAAAGAGGGTGGACCTTAATTGAATATACAGAGGATTTTATTTTTATGATTAGAATGGTTATGAACAGGTCCCGAGAAGTTGTGGATGGTCTGTGATGGAAGCATTTGAAGTCAGGAAAGATTTGGCTTTGAGCAACCTCATATAGTGGAAAGTTCCCTGCCGATGGCAGGGGCTTTGGACTGGATGATCTTTAAAGGTCCCTCCCAACCCAAGTCATTCTATGGTTCTATGATAAACTGTAAACATTTTAGATTTTGTGATTCACTTCCATGATGAATGGAATTTTTATTTTAAATGGGGACTATTTTTACTTCTCTATTAATGTGGTTTTTAATAAGATTATAATGTACTTGTTTGGATGGTGATTAGGGTATAAACCAATAAAAACAAGGAAAATCTCATAACGGACCTGCTCTCTGGATCCTCCTTATGTGAGCTATACACATGCTCATCCCCAGAAGTATTAACTATTCCATAAACATAGACACTCACGCACAGCATTTATTAAGCCCAAACAGCAAAGTGATTTTATGCCTGAGAAGAATACTTTCAAATACACAGACTATAAATAGATGATATGCTGCCTTTCTGGTTCAGTAAATAGCCTGAAAAAGTGCTCTCAGGAGACATGAATTTGCAGTGTCCCCCCTTTATTTCACTGAGACGTTTCACTGAGTCTAAATTTAATACTTTATTGTCAGTATGGAAATTGCCATCATGAGGGAAGCAATTGCACTTTCTGCATTTCTTTAAGGATCAGGAAATAAATCTGCTCAGAAAGAAAACAGTCCTGTATCTCCTCACGTGCAGAGAAAAGCACCAGGTTACTTGACATGAAAAGCATTGGGAACTTCTGCAATGGCCAGTACACAAACAACAAACAAGCCTAAACAAGTTGGATATGACAAAATAGAAAACCACACTGGATGTATCTTGCATCCCGGGATGCATCCCGGGAACTGGGACACTGCTTGGAGCAGCCTGCAAGAAAATGGCTGAGGAGCATCTCAGAGATGAACTCAAATAAAACTTTTCCAGCCCTCAATGGTACACTTGTTTCTGGTTCTTGAGTAGTTAAATTCCCAGATGCTTTTGTATTAAATAGTAAATCTGAAAGTGCAAAATAAAGGATGTGGCTCCACCACCCACTGGGAGAGCCCATTCCATCAGAGTGAGAGAAGATGCGACCCCTCATTCCAGAGGCACCTGCAGGTGAGAAACATTTTGCAGCTTTTCCAGCCATTGCTGGAGGTAGGACAACCACCTCCCTGTGTGATAAACAGGTTTCTCTTGCTGTCTTTCCCCCCCTGCACACCATAAATATGGCCCAGCAGAAGTATTTTCAAGCACAAACATGAACAAAAGTACTTAATGCTTTGTGTTGCTATATCCAACCCCCATAAATTTATGCTCATGTAATTACTGCCCTCTGTTTGCCTACTGATAATGAGTTAAAAATATCACACACACCCCAAATTAGAACTGGTTTCTATTTTTTGTTAAATTCCTGCAGCTGATATAGAAGAAAATGTTGTGATGAGCCACATGAGATCCCTCTTGCCTCCACTAGTCAGGACAGGAGACTGCAACACTACTAACAGAAAAACCCCATCAAAAAACCCCCCATGCATAGACCAAGACAAGTTTGGCTGTACTGTGATGGCATCAGTCCTGTATCTCTTCTTTCTTCATCTGATGCTTGGTGTTTCTACAGTGGGAATGGATTTGAGCCGGGATCTTTTCTATCAGAGCCTGCATTTAAATGGAATGTAAAACCTTTCTGCAATATCCAAATTCCTAGTTTATATTCCAAGGTACTCCTAACTTAGATTAAGCATAAAATATTTCTGTTATTTAGATAAAATGTAAAATGATATGCAAGCCATTTTTGTTCTATCCAAATTCCTAATTTATACTCTGAAGTGTCTCTCACTTATATGGAACTACTTACCATTGATGAAACACTTATTTTTGTAGTAGAAATATTGACATAATCCATGAGTAATATTGCAAACCTTTGAAAGAACATAAAATTAATTTAATATTAAATATACAACAATAAATTTCCAACTTATATTCAGTTTGTAAAATCTTTTTGCATGAGCCATCTCTTTATTACATACAAGTATCATATTTGCCATTTAAGCTTCTGAGTCTCTATTTTTAAAAGCTTTGTGGAAGGAACTCTCTGGAAATCCCATAAGGTCAACCCTTTCCCAAGCAAAACTAATGAGATTGAGCTTCCCAGTGCGTGTTTGAGGTGGGGAAGTCAGGACATGCACACAGTTTCCCCTTCACTTCTGATAGGCTTCTCTGAGTAAATAACATTGCACAAAACCCCACCCTCAGCTGTTAATGTATTTTGAACGTTTGCATCAATAACACAGAGAAACACATACTTTTTATGTGAGAGCAGGTGAAGCTTCAGCTGGCAGCCACTGGAGATAGAAGCTGCATTAGAAAAAAAGAACTAATCTAAAGCTGCACTCTTGCCAATATCCTCTCACATTTTTTGAGCAGGAGAGACAATACTAAATGCAAACATGCCCCTGCCCACTGCACAGGCCTGGATCGTCACAGAGAGGCTGGGATAAGCAGATGAACATTTGGCTAAGGACCAAAGAGCAGATTTTTAAATTTGTTTTTGTTTTTGTTTTTTTTTTTTTTTTAAGATATTGAAAGGCCAAGACACAATCAAGGTCCCAAAAGGATTTCCAAAAGGGATTAGGAGCCCAAGTTCTGTTAATGTATTGGTCCTTCTGAAAATCCTGTACAGTAGCAAATGAACTTCATTGCTGAACATCAAAATACGTCCGTGCTCGTGCTGCTTCTGCTAGGGATCTTGATTTCAGAAGGGCAAAGTCTTTATCACAGAAATTTCTTCTCCTTCTTTAGTTCACCTACCTTCCCCCCAAAATGGGAAAGCTTATCCTCTTCTTGCTTAATGAAATTGTTACTGCCCTATGAACTATTTTAACTGAAATTGTAAGATCAGCACTCAATTCCCTGGCTGTGGCCACCCAGATATTTGCTTTACAGAGAACAATTTGCTTTCATTTGCTTGAGGCTTACCTACCATAGATTTCACTGGAATGCCACTCTGATCTGGTAGTGCAGAGCTGCAGGGTCTTTTTTTTGGGCAGAAATCCCTCTTGGATTGGTAAGTGATGCAAAGTATCACTTGTAGTGTCCATCCCGGTGCCATCAGATGGCAATGCCAAACACGGCCCTCTCTGTTTACACATCTCTACTGACAGGAATAGTGCTGCCCATGTGGGACCTCGGGACTGCTGTTCATACACATTTTGTCCTCAGAAACACGATACCAATCTATTGCACAAAGACTGCAAAAGAATTGCACTGATTTTTTTTTTTTTTTTTTAACTTTATGGAAGAAAGTGTTCCCTCAATGTGATAAATACTGAACATGACTTTTGCTCAGGCTGCAAATAGCAAATTACTTAATCATCAACTATTTAAGTACCCGCTTGTTTTGTCATGAAGTGAAACTTGTGAACAAGATCGTATTACACGTAAAGTGGCTTCCTGCATCTTAAATATTAATCCTCATGTAAAAACAAATTAAAGGTAGTCCCAGGATCACTTTAGTAAGTCTGAGCTGATGCATCCCACTCTCTCGTATCCCACATTAAATGTTCCTTGTCTTTGTGCCAACACCAACATTTTTGCAGCCTCTGAATGACCTTGGCAGAAGGATGGGGATGGGGATGTAAGCTAGGAGGGACCCAGTCCTGGGAGGGCACAGGGCCATTACCAGCCACTGGCAGCAGGAATAGGGCTGGAAAATACAGCCAGCCCTGCAAGGGAGAGAGTTTGCTAAGGACCTGTGGTCTTAAGAGGGAGATGATGGGAAGTGTTAAGGGGTCAATTGTGAAAGAAGAGAAGAATTGTGAAAAGAGAAAAATATGGAAACACGGAGTGGTGGATACTCAAGGTGGAGAAGAAAGAGTAGAAGGCCGCAGGGGACTGTGCAAGAAATAGGGATGTGAAAGGGCAGGAGCCAGAGCGGCAGGCGGGAAGCCACAGGAAGGGAAGGGAGGAGAGAGGCGGGGGCTGGGGTGTGCGGGCACAGGCAGGGGACCAGGTGTGCGGAGCGGGCAGCCGAGATGGGATGGGCCTGGCAGAGAGCGAGGGCTGAGGGGTGCGCTGCCTCTCGCCCAGCGCCTGGTACCGCCGGTGCCGCTGAAGTGCGAGAGCGAAGGACGCGGTCCCGCCCCGTGTGCCCTGCCCGGGGCTCCGCACCCGCGAGGCGCTGCCGGGCGGGAGTCCCCGGGGAGCGGGCGCTGGACTGGCCCTGGCCTCCCTCGCC
>VZSR01000520.1:2249557-2262129 GCA_013398615.1 Brachypodius melanocephalos
GGCCACCCCCGCCCCCCGCGATGCTCACCCGGCCTCTCCCGGCAGCTGTTGCTCCAGCGGTGCGCTTGCCCGGGCGACTCTGCGCTGCGTCCTCCTCCTGTCATGTGTGTTTTTAAAAACATCTACGGTACATCTGCTCTACGTGCGCTGCATCTGCTCGGAGCGGCGCTGCCCCAGCTGCCCTGGGCTCGCGTCTGCTCTGGGCTCGCGTCGCGGCAGTGCCCGGCAGCATCCTGCTGTCCCCGCGGCCCCCCTTGCCCTCGCAGGCACCTCTGCCTCGCCATCCGGAGGTGGCTTTGCTGTCCAGGTCCTGGTTTGGGCTGAGGCGTGTGTTGATCCCGGTGTGGTGCAGATGTTTTCATAGGTTGGGTGACCTCTCGCTGAGACCTGGTCTCATCTCCAAGTCAGTCTGGCACTTGCACCACCTAACGACATGAGATTGGGATTGGTGTCACCTGCCTGTCTCGTGGGGAGTCACGATGCTTAATTAACGTAACCAGCAATAAGGTAGCAACTCAATGCCGTCCTGTCAGTAGGTGATGTGTACAGCAGAACTCTTGGATTGATGGAACCAAGCTGGTAACTGAAGGAGCTGTGGCTTGTGCCAGCAATACAAGGAACTGCTCCTGCAGGTAGACAGGGTCTGTTTCAACGCTGAAAGAACTGGCAGAACAGCAGAGAAGCTGCATTGTTAGACATGCTGCTTTGCATGTTCCTCTTTCTAGAAAGTGAGGGATTTGTTGGAATACCCCAGCAGACTTAACACATGCTGTAAGGATAACTGTTGGTGGGAAAGTTTCCTGGTGCTTTGCTGCAGCACTGAACGAACGGCTACTGCTGGTATCCTGGTTCCCTGCTGATCCATTCTCATCTTGTTTTGAAATACGTTGGTTAAGGGCCAGGCTGTTGCATAGTCTCTGGCAGGTAGAAATCTTGTCCTGGTCTTAACTCACAAAGCTGGCGTTCAAAACTTTTAAATTGCTTTGCCAGTTCTGCACAGCAGGCTGCATTGTCTGATAGTTTGGATGAATTTTCCCCCAGTTATTAACATGAACCTGGTAAGTTCATCAGCAGCCTGGGGATGACTTTTATCTCTAGAGACAGAGGGAAGTAGCTTGGAAATTATAACGTTATAGTGCCAAAAAAAATTATTTTGGTGTTTTTCCAAAATAGTTAGAAAGGTTTGGTATCTTTGTGCTTCTGTGCCATAAACTGAATTTGTTCTCCAGTAATGCTTTTGGTTATAGTGAATTGTGTATGTGTATCTTGGAAGTAAAAATCTCACGAATGGCTCAGAAACTGACAGGATTTGTTTCACAGTTTGCAGAAGGCAGTACTTGGCTCTTGTGATAGTGCATCAGGGTGGTCTTGCAGAGTGTTGTTTCAACCAAGCTTTGAGGCAAATGACTAAAGCACGAGTACCTGTTGGGAAGGGTGTACAGAGGTCAGACCGGAAGGCTTTAGGAAGGTGAACTGGGGAGGAAAATGAAAAAAAAAATCCTTATCTTCTCACTTGCCCTTTTGACATGTAACAAAGCACATTTCTACTCTGGCTGTATCCCTGACACGAGAACAATTTATTACTCCAAAGTCAACTAATGCAGGTGTGAAGCTATGGGAAACTGGAGGGACAATCAGACCGGGAGCTGTGACCAGAGCTGCAGCTGTTTGCCATTGCTATGGAGGTGAGAGGGGAGGGTGACTGATCCTCCACACAGCTCACAAAAAAAGAGCTGCAAGCCTTCAGTGTTCTGAGGAGCAATTTTTTGCACATCTCTGTCAGTGGCTGTCAGGTTGCTGTTCCTCTCCTCTAAAGGAGGGCACTGTGCAGCTCCACGCCGGCTGTCTCACGGCATCGGTGTCGTGCGGCAGCCTGTGCTGCCCAGAAGCATGGTGTGGCCCTTGCACAGCTGGGGGTGAGGAGCAGGATGGCTCTACAGCTGATGGGCTCCCTCCAACAAGTCTCTTGCTGAAGGAAGGGCACTTGCCATCGGTCTGGCCACAGCTGGGTGCTCACCTTGGGGCCCAGCCCTTATCTCTGCACTGCACTGCCTTTGCTGCATAGATAGATCGAGTCTTTGGAACCAGCATGGGTATCGCTGCCATGACATGATAGGGAGATTCTCTAGAGGGGTAGGTCCTGAGGCATAATCAAATCAGCCAGAGGAATTGATTTGTCTGTAGTGTATGTCCTCTCCCAGCACACTACAGCATCAGCCTCAACACCAGAAGAGCTCATCTGAGAGTGACAGAATTTTTCTTGCTGCTCTCTAAGTGATGGCCTTTGTACAGTACTGCAGCAGGTGGCCCTGGCTGCATACACACAACCTGCTCTCCTGTGTCTCCCCCTCTTTCCTTCCACAGCACACTCTTTTAACAAGAGTCAAAACCCATGAGCACCAAGTCTGCTGTACAACCGGTAGCGGGCAGGAACCACACAAGGAGGCCTGGTCCACGGGGAGGATCAAGCTAGGAGTGCTTGTTTGTGCCGGCTGCCAGGCGTGCATCATTGCCTGGAGGGCTTGGAATGTGCCCGGTGCACACAGGAGAGACCACAGCATTGTGCAGAGCTCGTCAAGCTGTGGTCTCTGATGCTGCACAATTCATATGTGCTGAGTGGGGAGCACGGCCACAAATAAACAAGGCTGGTGCCAAAGTACCTTTTAACATATTGTGCCAGGTCCTCAGCTGGGATAAAGCTCTGGAGTCCTGCTGATGTTAGAGTCTAGACTTGCATGGCACTGGGCTGTGGCCGGGAAGATGCATTTGTCTGCCATTCTGTTCCATCTGGTGAGCGATGCTCACTCTGGTTGGAAGTCACCTTGGAGGGAAGATTTCACTGCTTACTCTGCTAGGGAAGCAGGAGCATCCTGCTTCAAAATTGTTATTCTTGATACTGCTCTAATTAAGTGCTGTTTTTTCTGCATAAAGCCATGTGGGCTGAGCGCCTGCTGTTGGAGCACAGTATTGATAAATAGCACGTTTGCTTTCTGGATATGTGAGATTTAATTCCATTTTTGTTCAGTTGTCTCTTGTCCCACCTTAATAAAAGAGCACTTGTTACTGATTTTTGTCCAGCTCTCCCTACATCCAACACTGTTTTCTAAGCAGTTTTTAGTGTGAGCTTGTGGGAGATAACTCTTGCCCTAAAGACCTTTCTGCCCAGGAGGCACCATGATTGCAGGAGCCACAAGTGTGCAGGAGATGAGCCTGGAGACATGCAGTCATTCTGACATTTACATAGAGCTCCTTGCTCTAAGGGATTCTGTTTTATCCCTAAAGTTAGGACTAAACTTAGTGTAGGGCTTCATATCACTTTGAGGAAAACAGGCATGGGAAATACAGATATTAATTGGCTGAGGGTAGATCTCTTTGGGGGGAAGTTGTAGATGATATTGGTGTGTCCTTCAGAGCAAGATGAACTAGGGGCTCTCATTGCTACAACATTCCCTCCACACCTGACTTGTACTCAGCCTAGCACAGCCGTATGTGTGGGAGACAGGTGAAACACTCTTTGGGACAGAATATTACCCAGAATCCATATTTTAACAACCCCCATCTCTTCTTTCTCGTCCTCTGGTATTTTCATCTTTAAACAGAGATAAATGGGTTGGGAAAGGATACATTGTTTTGACTGTGGAGCCCTCAGCCCCCTCCCTTCTGGGTGAGAAGCAGCAGCCCCCTCCTGAGAGCAGCCCTTGTCAGCCCTCGGGAAAGATGCAGGATGTCACTGGAACAGAGTATAAAAGTGACTTGCAAAACCTGGGCAAAATACCTGAAAGGTACAGTCTGGAAAGATATTCACCAGCAAGAAATATGGAATAGGGCTGGAGGACTGGGTGGTTATCATTTGTGTTTCTGAACAGGGGCCAAACCACACTGATCCAGATGGGTACGGAAACCTGATGTAAATTGTGTTGCTTAGAGACTCAGCACTATGGACAATTGTAGCAGAAGTAGGTCTAAGCATGGTTTTCAAGGTTTATTATTAAAAAGGGTGCTCTGTAATTCTCAAACTTCTGCTGAAAACAAGAAAGCCCGATCACACTGGAACTATTTCAGCCTTTGCTTCTTAAAGAGAGGATGTATTACATCTAAGTTAGAAGTAACTCCTATGGTTAATTTTATTTGTTCTCTGTTTATATGCGATGTTGTTGCTTGCATTGTTACTTAAATGCATCATAAATTGGGATTTTATTATGCAGGAGGCTTGTAGACATACAAATTTATATAATGCATAGACAATTATGAAAATATGGCACTACTATAAAAACCAAGCCAATGTGAATGAATAGAAAATAGAAAACATTTCTAAACATCTGAGCTCACTGAATAAAGGGGGGGAATCATGACCTTAGCAAAGTTTAGCTGGATTTTAGTAATGTTTATGTCTGTCCCACCTTTTGGGAGAAGCCTAAAAACTTTGGTCCTACTGAGGAAAAGGCTGTTCTGATTTATGCCAGCTGAAGCCCAGGCATAGTGTTACATGCCACGATTTATTTTTTCAGACTGAACTTGTGCATTCTTGCTGTGACATTGACATTCTTTGCTGTAGCTGTTGCTAGGGGAGGGGGGCTAGCGGAGCCTGCAAAGTGCGGGCTTCTCTCACGCCCTCCCCAGTGCCAGGGAGAGAGCATTAAGCAGCAGTGCCGATCACTGCTGCAGGCAGCACTGTGGATTAAAGGCTTCATTAACCCAAGTGTGTCACTCAAGGCACATGCGTCTGTTGTTCAAAGTGTGCTTTGAGCGTTAAGATCGTGGGTCCGGTTCAGAAGCCTGTACTTACACATAACTCCTCTGAAAGGAGAGAGATGCTTTTCTTCTGTTCTCTTTTCCTGTCCAAGTATCTCTATCCAAAATACGCTGTGTGCAGCAGAAGAGCCAAAGTTATCTTCTCTGTGGGTAACTCCATAATGCTGAGGAAATAATAACCCCAGTGAAATTAGACTCTTACAAAAAGATGGCATCAGGAACCCATCTTCTGCTAGCATGTGGAAATTCTTGAACAGCAAGAAAATCATTAGTTACATAACTCCCTTCCCTCCTGGAGGTCCAAGTGGTTACTATATCACCACTTAATTTTTCTACTGTCCTTCAAGTCACACAATGCCCAGTAGACTTGTCATTGCAGTAGAGATTGGATTTTGCTTACTGCAACAAACACAAAATGAGGGTGATGGCTATTCCTTCTCCTAGCTCTCTTTTGCCATTCCTATATCTATTTCTTGTACTGCCATAATCTAAATAGCATTTCAGCTAATGACAGGTTTGTGTGTGACAAATGTGTCAGTCTAGAGCATCCCTCCATATAATGCTGAATGTGAACAAGTATCCAGGTGAGACGGCACAGAAAACTGTGTCTATGAGTTTACACACCACCAGAGCTGAAAGGCAGTAGATGAGCTGGGCAAGAGCTTTCCTAAAGATTTCATGTGTGCTGGGCTGGGAAGGATTTCAGGCACCAGCAGAGCCCAGGGGCTCACACTGCAGCCTCTGACTCAAGAGTTGCACAGATGCAGTTTCTCTTTGAATAAATGCAACTTGTGTCTCTTCTTGCGTTAAGTCAGTGTTGCAAGGCTTACTCCTGTATTAGGATGGTGGCTCTTTTGATTCACCTTGCTGCAATCCTGTGCAAATGCCTTGTTTATTCCAGCAGGCTAGTCTTCTCCCAAAAACTATTTCCTCTCCATTACTGCAAGACATGTTCTTGCCAAAACTGAGAAAAGATGAGACAACCCTTATTACTGAACTGGCCTTGAGACTTTTGTCAAGTTTGAATGGATGGTAAAGTTTCATGTTTTGCTTCTCACCAGATACCAGCTTTGGAGGCAGATATGGCATCAGTTGGCATCAGGCATTAAATTTCCTGTTATGTGTCAAAATGAGTGCCTTTCTGCTGGTTGCAAGTAGCCTCTGATTGAATCATTGCTTGAGACTGAGGGAAGTTTGACCTTAAGCCAGCTGCTCATTTTTCAGCACATTCTAGGTATACCAGACAGATCCTGAGATTTAGATGTCTCCCATAGCTTCAGCAGGTCTGGACTGAGGCCATGGCTTGGCTACTGTATCCCTACGTGCCTGTGTCTGATTTTTTTAGGGTATGGATAGCAGTACTGACTTGTGCTCCATTGCAGGAGGAACGAAGCAAGTTTTGTGGTTTCCCCTGCAACCCTGATATAAAAGGAGTGTGCTGACAAGGTTATCATTTAATTGATGTTTTAATTGAAGTTTCCACTTTGCTTGGTTGCATCTCTGGATTTACATTCTCAATATAAAGGGCATAATCCTGCAGCTCATTTGCGTGTGTGGTCTGCATTTGTTTATGCAGCCTGATTACAGCAGGGGTTTTGCAAGTAAAAGCCTTGGTGTATCAGTGTGAGTCCTGGGAGTGTGTGGGTTAGTGTTTGTGTGGGTTAGTGTTTGCACCTACCCACTCCACATCTGTTGAGATTGGCTGGGAAGATCCAATTTGTCTTCAGGTAAGTTGTCTAATACTGACTTATGCAGGTCACAGCATCTTGATACAAGAATAGATATTGGAAATAAAATCTGTGGGTCTGCTGTCATCCGTGGGTCTGCTGTCATCCTTTGACCTTAACACCTTCCTGTCTCTTAAGCATATTGATCCCATGATAACATGAGGGCTGCTGCTTTTTTGTAAGGTATCAGAGCAGCGTCTCTCCAAATACACATCTTTATTTGGATTCATTGCTATTTTTCCCTTCTAATTTTCTTTAATACCAGTATTTCACAAGCTTTCAACCTGCAGGACATGATACAGAGGTAAAGCTTTTCATTCAGCTTCCTAATAGGCATAAGACAAGCTGAGCAGTCCCTCTTGGGCTTCCCAGCACAGCCTTATTTACCTTTGCTGGTATTATTGCAGCCCCTTGTCAGGATTCACACAGCAAAAGTCTCTTGTGCAGAGCTGCCAGCTTTCCCAGACATTGGCAGCCACCTTCCCCTCCTGTTTCTGTTCTTCCTGCCTGTTCCTCTGCCAAGTGTGCACTGATCTGTTGTGTGAGCCAGAAAGGTGAGCTGCTTTTTGAACGCCTGAAGCGGTTTCACCCTTGGCATGTCTTTGGCAATGGCTGGTAGGGCTGGTACAGTCATGTGCCACCTGCCTTCTGGGCTGCACTGCTGGCTCTTTAGCTGTTCCTGCGAAGGGCTGTGACAGCACCGGTGCCTGCAATGCCCTTCATTTTGACCCACCTTATTCCCCACAGATTGTAGGTAAAATGACACTTCTCTGCTGAAGAGGTTCTGGATGGAAGGGTCTCCCTTCCCTCACAAATACCAGTCCCTGGTGGCAAAGCAGCATGGGACAGGGTAGAGCTTTGCCAAGCACCCATTTTCCCTGAGTATGCATTCTTCTGTGCATCCCCGCTGCCACAGTGAAATGACAGAGTGTCTGGGGCCCTCCAACAAGCATATATATATTCCAGTGGGTTGTGGGGTGCAAATAATGATAGAGATGGGAGAGTGCAGGCAGAAGATGGATTTCAGCCCTGGGAACAAAGCTCTCTCTATGCAGATCCCTGTCTGCTATTACCTGGAGATTCAGCCTGCCCTTGGTGCTGACAAGGAAAGAATTGACAGCTCTCCCTGGGGTGTTTTATTTTGGGTCTGCACCAGAGACTGGAGAGAGGCTCCAGTTCTGCCACACAGCTCTTTGGGCAGATGTCAGAGGGTGGCATTTGTCTGTAGCAGTGGGCCTTACAAGGGGGTGCTGCTTTTTGCTGTGGCTCTGTGCCTTGCAGCTCACACATTGGGCTTACCTAAAACTGCTTCTTCCTGGGTAACAGAAGTCTGCACTCACTTTCACAGAAAAGTATGATATAAATAATGATGAGTCTCCTGAGAACAAGTGCTTGTAGTCTGGTAGCCCTCCTCAGGATAAGCTGTGGAGACTTTTCTGTAAGCAGCAGAATTTTTTTGTCTGGATTCTAGTGTGACAGACCAAATAGTCACCCTTTCCCATCCTGAGAGGAATTGCCTGGGACAGGTACCAACTGTGCATTTCAGGCTGCTGGCTACCTGGCTCCTAAAATTCCCTGTGGCTTCACAGCCTCCTTCTGATGTCCGGGGTAGCAGTAGGGATATGGCCCCACCTGACCTCACTCAAGAGGAAGGGTGCCTGCCCTTGCTATGGCAGCACTGCAGCTCAGATGAGCAAAATGAAGAGAGCAGACCCATTGTGATTCAGGTTTTTAAGCAATAGCAAGGGGTTCTTTTGTAAGTGTTACAGCAAAGGAAATGTTTGGAGAGGCTTGCTTTCTGCTACACAAAAAGGAAGATATGGAAACCCAGGAGGGAAAAGCAATCTTTGCTCTGAGATAGGATGCTTTCAGGCAAATACTATATTTTTGCTTTCATTTCTGAGAGCCATTGAACTACCCTGAAAGCACTAGTTGATGACAGCCCCTGCAGGCCTGAAGAGACTTTTGAATTCTTGACTAGTTTAATAATGTTAGTGCTTGGCAGTGGCACATTATTGACCATATTCTCCAAAACTGTTGACAGCTAGAGCATTGCTACAGACTTGGAGTCAGTCCCTACTACCCCAGGTTAAGAAGAGGTTTTTGAAGTAGCACTGCTTGTGGTCCTGTGCCAGTCTGCTAGACAGGACAGATGATTGGTACTGGACAAAAGCAAAACCACAGCCCAAAAACAAACCCTAGCAAAAATATATACTTCCAGGCTTAGTCTTTAGGGTGAAATGTATTTGTCTGTAATTTTTTATGAGTTAACATCTGCTAAAGAAAGGCTTCACCACCTTGAAGGCTTCCCTGCAGTCCCAGAAAGCCAAGGGCAGGTACCCCAGTGACTTTGTAACGTGCTGGTGGGTGTCAGTACCTGACTTTGCCTGGCCTGATAGCAGTAGGTCACAGAGACACTGTTGCATCACTTATTAGTCAAGCTTAACAGGATTTTGTCTTCTATTCAGTACAGGAGATAATTTTTATGGATACTGTAACTTCCTTAACTGCTGGAGGGAACACCGTGGTCCAGTGTCTAAAGACAGCTTTGGGCAATGTCACGGTTTAAAAGGCAAGAAGCAGGAGTGGGCTGCTCTGACAATATGTGGCACAAGCAGTGGGGTGATTTTCACCCCCCTGATGCAGTGGGGTGATTTTCTTGGCTCCAGAACCTCCTCCATCTACTTTAGGCTCCTAAGGGACTGTTCTCTCACATTTCTAGAGCATCCTACAAGGAGTCTTTTGAGGGCAAGACTCCAGTTTCCCATTTGTGACTTCGTTACATATCGGGTGTCTGCAGATGGGTGGTTTTTTATCTCATGGGTGTAGCAGCAGAGAGCTGCTATGTCCAAGAGCTCCCGGGTCACAGTGGCTGCTGAGCCAGCCTGGCCTCGTCAGCAGCCCCGTGAGCGTGGTGAGTGTGACTGCTCAGCACCCAGCGTGCTTTACATTCTTCCTTAAGCACCTGACGACAAGATGGGGCTGCTGTTTTCCTTACACTGCAAAAGCGGTGTCTGCAACCTCGTGTCACTGCCACTGCCACAGCACGAGGAGCCTCTGAACGAGTGCTCTCCAGCTCTCCTGGAACAAACCAGCCCATTTTTGACGCTCAGCTGCTGCTGCTGAGCCGGGTGTCCGCGCCGTGCCTCGCGGTGCCCGGGCGTGCTGCCTCGCTGCGGGGCTCGAGCTGTCATTCCACCTGGGAGAGGCTGGCACAGGCACACGCTGCCCTGCTGCCAGGCATCTGCAGGGAACCTCGTGCTGCGAATTTCCGCCCTTCTCTCTGCATCCGAGGGGAAGTCGCTCATCTGGAAGCACTCTCGGTGCTGGCAGGTTTTCATCCCCTCTATGGTTAACATGCAGATTCGGCTGAGTATTAATGTGAGTGCAAGCTGGGTAGCATTTTGACTTGGTGGTGAAAATAAGCTTTGTTGTGGTTCCTTTTCCTGCATTCAGCTGTGTCTGGAGCAGCCCAGCCATGCACAGGGGCCCTTGTTAGATGCCACTTTGACTGATCCTCACCCACTACTTGCTTCTCTGTCTCCTCTGCCTCCACCAAAGGGTGACTTTTCTGGTGCCAAGAATTTGTGCAGCAATACATCTGAGATCACCATCCAAGAACTGTGAGGACCTGGCCAATTTTTTAATTGTATTTTTCTGGCAAATAGCCATAGCTTGGTCTTAAGAAAAAGAAATCAAGTATTTCTCAAGCCTGTATTAGTCTGTTGTGGAGGAAAGCTTGGAAGTACAGCTGGACTTTGCTTAACTGAGGGGGGGAAGAGAGTACCCAGACTGCTGGGGTAGAGGGAAGGTTGATGGAAGCCAACAAATCAGCCCTGTTTTGCAGAACTTTAAGAGACCCTGGAGGTGGAAGAGCTCCCTTGGATATTCATGTGCCTGAGCTGGGAGGATGGTCTTTTTGCAGACTGGAAGTGTTCAGGCAGAGTCCTGATACTTTTGGCTTGTGCTGAACAAGAGAGGCTCCGGTCAGAGAAATCCATGATTTTTTGACCCCTTGCAAACAGGTCTGACTGAACAGCTGAGCATGAGCTGAGTTTCACTGCATTACCCTTGTGGGAGAGACAGAGTTATGCTGGGGAGTGCCAGAAGCTACAATGAAGACCTGACAAAACTCATTGCATGGCATAAGCATGGTGAAGACAGGATTATCAGCGTGCAAATTCTCCCACATGCAAAACATGTACCATTTTTTGCTATTTATTTTTATGATTTGCTATTTTACAAATCTGTTTTAGACGCAGCCTCTACAGTCTTGTCGCCACTTGAGGGGAGGAGGGTTTATCTATCACCCTGCGTTTTCTGTAGCATGTGGAGCCTGTTCAGGAGCCATCTGCCTTGGATGCTTGGCCCTTGGCATCTCCAACACAAACATAAGCCCTCCTATTAATTGCAAAAATATGTTGCACCAACACAGTATTTCAGGCAGGTTGACTGGCTGGTTCAGTAACTCTTCACCACCCTCCATAAGAAGCATTTTTTTCCAGAATTTTATTTGAGAGCAACTTGGGACATGTACAAGCCAGTACCTTCCTTGACAAATGGCAATAGGCAAGTGGTTGTCCCCCAGGAGCATGTTTGTTCCTGCAGGAGAGCAGAGCTGGAGAGCCTTGCAGAGAGCCACATATTCTGGGCAATGAGAAACAAGGGCCATGGGCTTGCAGTGGCAGCAAACATGGCAACAAAGCCAAATAAATATTGGCACACAACTAGGGGTGAGAGCTAGAACCAAGGCAGGATCCACAATGCTGGATTCCAAAAGCCAGGAGGAGCGGCTCAAGCACAAAATGGTACAAGGCTGATGGGAGGGCTGGGTGGAGGACGACAGCCCAGCTTTTTTTGGCCAGTGCACACGGTTGTGCTCGTGATGCTCAGTGGAATAGCTGGGATATTATTTTTATAGCACTTTTTCTGGAAAGCAGCACTTTGCAGCCCAGTGGGTGGGAGCCATATCCCCCCAGCAGGTTGGCACTCAGCTGTTGTCTGTATACTCATTTTCATTGCAGGCTGATTTAGCGGGCTTTCCAGAGAGGAGGGCATTAGTTGACACTCCACATTGTTACCTGGGATGAGTGGAAGGCTTAGGAACACTGAACTCTGTCCAACTTTAGCATTTCAATGCAACAAGCTTCTGATGTTCTTCTGTACCTCAGGAGGATGATGTCTCCCTCCCTGTGGCAGCTGGATTTGCTTTCCCACTTGTGATATAGATACAGACAATTGGCTCCAAAATGTTAAAGAAAATCAGGGCACTGTCTTATGAGTGTAGGTGTTCCTCTGTGGATGGGACTTATTCTGGAGTAGAGAAGCCAGGTATAATTTTTTTGGATGGTTAGTTATGTGCCTGCAGCAATCAGAATAGGCCACATACAGCAGTATTTCAAACTGGAGCAGAATGAGTGCAGACAAAAGAAGGGATCCTGTAAACCTATGAACACTTTGGGAGGTGGATATCCAAGCCTCGAGCCTCCAGAGAGCTGCATGTGCCGGTACCATGTTCTGTTTGAAGATCACAGAATCACAGAATGGTTGAGATTGGAAGAGACCTCTGGAGATTATCTGGCACAAAGTCTCTTGGTGAGAGCCAAAACACAACTTCCTCCTAGTCTGCCTGAGTCTTGGAGGGTTTTGTTGGATTTGGTTAGATACAGGTAATTTAATAAATAATACTTCTACTGTAATTCTACAAATACGGAGATAGTGGCTTTACAGCGGTTTTAACTAATTTTTTTTTTAAAATTTAATTTTTAAAGCATCTAAGTAACTTAGTTTCTCAGCATAGTTGAGAAAAAAGCCCTAAATTATGCTCAGTTTGGAAATTCAAGTCTTGGAAATACTGCCTTGTTTTTGTATTCAAGATATTTTCTGTAATGCATTTCAACACAGAGTAAATTAGAAGTGGAAAGAGAAAAGATTTGGGAAGAAAAATGAAATAGAATTTGTAACAAAATGGCAAAACCCAGCTTATAGCTGTGACAGTCACCCACATTAGCAAAAAGGATCTTGTCACCTCCATCTGATGCCTGGGGAAGGCTGACCTGAAACAGAGAGTGGACAGAGCCAGAGAATAAAGCA